>OX419601.1:4679190-5279190 GCA_948473455.1 Teleiodes luculella
GCACGACATAATTATGTCTGTCACACGTGGACCGGGCATGTTAGAGGGGCTGAACACCTCAACTCGACTCAACTCGAAAAAAGAGTTACGGGCATTTGTAAAAATAATAATTAAGAGAGACGTTATTTAGAACGACTTGAAATAAGAACTCAGATTAAGAAAGACATGAAAATGAAATTCCACGTGTAAAGAATACCCTCTAATGAGGTGAATAAGAAACTCCAAGGAATTATGTAAAGGAGAGATTTATATATATCATTTACTAAACAACTGACTTATTTTTTAAAGACAACAGGAAATGTTGTTGCGAAACGAAGCGTTTAGAGTGTGTTGCTTGCTTCCTGTTTATGTCGTTAGATTGTTACGTAGTAAAAGTTTCTTTTTTACTTATTAAGTGTAACGTGACGGCAGCAGTGCAAAAGAGGTACTTGATTATTATTATTAAAAGTTCAAAGTGTCGTATGATAATGAAAGTGAGGCGAACTGAATAAAATTAGGTTAATTCTACCCTAGGACAGAAACACAATCTCTTGCGAGACAGTATGTGTTAAGGCGGGTATTCATTAGGCAACATTTGTTTATAAACTGTTTACAGAGTTGATCATCGTGTTTATATACAATTTCTTAAACTTGGCAGTCCACACTTATCAGTTGTTGGTAAGATGTCGCCCAAAGAATATTTCTTTGTTGATACATGATACTATTAGCTTTGCTACTTGGTCGTTACTCCACACTACTTTCATGTTTCTTTGACCCACAACACACGTCTACACCCGTCAACTTTTGTTTAGAAACTAGATGTTTCGGCTTGCTCTCCACTCAAAGTGGGGAACACGGCAACATGTATCTGAAACAATGTTTCATCACCTAAGTTCATAAACTGTTTACGAACTGTTTATAAACTGTTTACGGAGATGATGAAACATTGTGAAACACTGTTTATAAACAGTGTTTATTAACAAATGTTGCCTAATGAATACCCGCCTTTATGCTTATCTAAGATGATATATATTTACCCTGTAAAATATTTAGCATAATTTTTCTCATACATATTGAATAAAATATACATAATTCTTAAAAAAAAAACACATTGTTTTTATACATATAATCCTTTATTATCTTAGGTACTAAGCTAAAATCTACAAGAATACATGATAAAATGTTATGTCCGAAATATACAATCATTTAATTTTGATTACAAGTTTTAAAACAAAATTGATTTTATACTCTTCTCTGTGATCACTTACAAACTAAGATAAGTTTAATGGAAGAATAAAATAAGTAAACTGAAACTTAATTCAGTAACAAGTGAAAGGAACTTATGATTTTAGGTAAAACTACCTATAGGCGTGCAAGTAGTTTGATTGAACTGTACACAATAATTATTGAACCACAATTCAGTTACAATGATAAAAACCAAACTCCATGCACAAAAGTAACACGATTCATGATATCGTGAGAATAAAGAAGTAATTTAGTACATAGCTAACGGCATCCAGTGTCGTTATAAAATTTGAATTCAACCATTCCCAGAATGGCGACTCACGTCTTATTTTGCTCCACCGGGAATATCATAAAATTAAAACAAATATTACAACATATTGGACACAGCCATTAGAGACTCGTTAAACTTATACTAACAAGCGATGAGCAACATTACTGTAACATATGGCATATCAATACTATTCACACTCAATATAAATAAAATGAGATCAATTTGGTTTGTAAGCACACTTCGTTTAGCTGATTTATATATTTTCACAATAACGGCTCTGAGTGTAATTTTAAACTGTAAACCTCATAATTTGTTTTGATTGTGACAAAAAATATTCAGTCAGTTTTGATAAAATTGATTTTTAAGAGATATGGAACAAAGAATCACTAGAGAGCTAGAAGCGAATAATATTTGGCAAACGAAATAAATAAAGACTAAATTCATTGAGTGTTCTGTAGTGTGGTGATCGACGTGATATATCCTGAAACAAACAAAGAATTGGTTATGAAGATGATAATTATAAAGAAACTAGCGACCCGCCCCGGCTCCGCACGGGAAAATGGTTATTGTGGGTTATCCTTCAGTATATTATGCATGTATTATACATATTATATTGTCCCCCCACATATTTATTTATTTATATATAAACCTTCCTCTTGAATCACTCTATCTATTAAAAAAAACCGCATCAAAATCCGTTGCGTAGTTTTAAAGATTTAAGCGTACAAAGGGACATAGGGACAGAGAAAGCGACTTTATTTTATACTATGTAGTGATGAAGATTATAGAGAAGAGACTATTAAGCTTTGCTTGCTTTTCATAAAAAGGCCTACCAATAGAAACAAACATGTAGGTGAGTGTGTGTGTGTGTGTGTGTGTGTGTGTGTGTGTGTGTGTGTGTTACCTCTAGACAGCCTGTCGGTCGTCCATGAGTCCCTGCAGCTTCCTGGCGACGCCGGGCGCCGTGTAGCGCGCCCTCTTCACCAGCTCACTGGGGTTGTGTGTGTGTGTGTGTGTGTGTGTGTGTGTGTGTGTGTGTGTGTGTGTGTGTTACCTCTAGACAGCCTGTCGGTCGTCCATGAGTCCCTGCAGCTTCCTGGCGACGCCGGGCGCCGTGTAGCGCGCCCTCTTCACCAGCTCACTGGGGTTGTGTGTGTGTGTGTGTGTGTGTGTGTGTGTGTGTGTGTGTGTTACCTCTAGACAGCCTGTCGGTCGTCCATGAGTCCCTGCAGCTTCCTGGCGACGCCGGGCGCCGTGTAGCGCGCCCTCTTCACCAGCTCACTGGGGTTGTCGTCGGCTGTGATGTGGCTGACGCCGCCCATCGTGCTCCGCTTGTAGCCGCCCACTTCGCACGATACCATCGTGTTTATTGCGTGCAGGTCCTGTGTCAATCAAGGATTAAGTTAATTATGAAACATTTAATTTGGTTTAGTTGTATATAAAACTAAACAGCAAAACTGTGTCTCTTGATATTTCAAAGGCCTTTGACAGGGTCTGGCATGATGGTCTTGTTAGCAAGCTCTCGTCCTTTGGTCTCACCAGTGCTCTCTGTAATTGGATATCTGATTTTCTGAGGGAACGGTCAATACGAGTTGTCGTTGAAGGCTGCTCTTCTGACTTATTAGCTAAAAATGCTGGTGTACCTCAGGGATCTGTTCTCTCCGCAACACTTTTCCTGCTGCATATCAACGACTTGCTATGCCCAGGTATCTTTGGATACGCAGATGACAGCACTGTTGTAGAGAGATATATGTCCAACAGCCACGCTGGAGGGGCTGAAATAGAATCACTCCGAGAAGCTATGGTTGGCCGAATGAATCTAGCACTTGAGGCAGTGGCTGAATGGGGCAAAGCCAATCTCGTGGGATTCAATGCCAACAAAACGCAGGCGTGTCTTTTCTCCGCTAAAAGGAGTCCTTTCAACTTGACTCCCACCTTCCATGATACACCTTTGCCGATGTCTAAACACCTGGAGCTCCTTGGAATGAAGCTCTCCTCAAACATTGGCTTTGGGGAGTCCATTGAGGCCAAAGCAAAAGTTGCCGCTAAAAAACTTGGCATCCTTTTTAGAGTCCGGCGGTACTTTACTCCAGAACAGATGCTCCAGTTATACCAAGCACAAGTTCGTTCTTGCATGGAGTACTGCTGCCACCTATGGGATGGCTCTGCCAAGTATCAACTAGATGCCCTTGAATCGGTGGACCGTAGAGCTCGGAGACTCATTGGCGATGACCAACTTGCTAACGCCAAGCTTCAAAGCTTGGAGCATCGACGCAAAGTCGCCAGCCTCTCGGTTTTTTATAAGGTGTATCATGGGGAGTGTTCTCAGGCACTCCACGAACTTATCCCTCCAACCACATTCGGTTACCGGAATACGCGGCGCCGTGGGAAATACCACCCACATGTTGTCGAATTCCCCTTGGTCCGCACCAAACGCTTTGCGTCCTCCTTTTTGGTGCGTACGGCCAGAGAATGGAATTCTCTCCCTCCATCTGTTTTTCCGGAATCGTATAACCTAGGTGTATTCAAGTCGAGAGTGAATAGGCATTTTCTGGGTAAGCGTGTTCCATCATCGGCCACGTCGTTACTTTCCACCAGGTGAGACCGTGGTCAAACGCAAACCCATAGCAAATAAAAAAAAAACTTAAAATCTTACGTGTAGTCTAACTAAAATAATGTGTGTGTGTGTGTGTACCTTGGCGGGGCTTCTGCTGAAGCGGTAGGTGAGGTGCGTGTCGGTGGGGGGCGGCGAGGTGAGCGGCTTCACGTACAGCTGGTGCCGCTCCGACACGCGCTGTGTGTGTGTGTGTGTACCTTGGCGGGGCTTCTGCTGAAGCGGTAGGTGAGGTGCGTGTCGGTGGGGGGCGGCGAGGTGAGCGGCTTCACGTACAGCTGGTGCCGCTCCGACACGCGCTGTGTGTGTGTGTGTGTGTACCTTGGCGGGGCTTCTGCTGAAGCGGTAGGTGAGGTGCGTGTCGGTGGGGGGCGGCGAGGTGAGCGGCTTCACGTACAGCTGGTGCCGCTCCGACACGCGCTGTGTGTGTGTGTGTGTACCTTGGCGGGGCTTCTGCTGAAGCGGTAGGTGAGGTGCGTGTCGGTGGGGGGCGGCGAGGTGAGCGGCTTCACGTACAGCTGGTGCCGCTCCGACACGCGCTGCCCGGCCGGGCTGTACGCCGCGTCCCCGCGCCCCGCCGGCAGCGGGGACAGACCGCATTCCTGCAAACACATTGCATCATCACCATCACCATCAACCATTGCTAGCAACCTTACGATCAAAGTACCCTTACCAGATCGTCAATCTACCTTGTGGGAAACCCGCCCACGTGATCCGGCGTGCGGCTAAATTTCATTTGCGGTTCATTCCAGAACCTTTTCGTCGCAATGAGTCCCGCCCACTGCCACTTAAGTTTAGCCATTCTTCGGGCTATATAGGTCACTTGCCTGCGAAACTCATCATACCTGATAAGGTTACGCTGGGAAACTCCAACTCTTTAAGCCTTCTTATAAGGCTCATCGTAAACATATTTAGCTTCAAAACAATATCCACAATAAGGGTTTGGCCGCAGCTTCTGGCGACGTTTGGTGCTAATTTTAACGGACGATGTGACTGTATGCCACAGCTCGCGTGATGCCGAATACGCCCACCGCCGTGTCGCCGGCAAATAAAAACATGGTATACCAAAACAACACCCCATAAAGTATATTCTATTCTATTCCCATTATAAAAATAAACAACTCACATCTCGATGCCTGCCCGTGAAGCGAAGCGCGAAGTTTTGCATCCACTGCACGTACACCTTATTGTAGAAGTTGATCAGGTCTCCCCGCTCCGGCGAACCTGCTATAGAAATTATTCACTATCAAAATAAAATCCGAAAATGTCGCATCAATAAAAATACATATATGTATTTCACAAGTCAGGTCATGATTCAGTCAGACTTATTGCTATTTGTGTTGAGTTGAGGAGTGCGTGGCGACTTTAGGTTGCCCCGTATGAAATGCAAAGTGTTTTAGTTCAGTTAGCGTTGAGACTTCGCTCGGTTAACTCGTGCACCCGTCACGTTGCGTTGCATTCAGTGCTTCTCAAACTTTTTACTTGTAAAATGTCTAAGAAATGTTCTGCGTGTGGGGCTGACTTTGTGGATGGTGTTTTTTGTGCTGGTTGTGACAGCCACCTCGACTTCGGGTGCGCTGGACTCACCGAGTCTGCCTATCGCCGCTACAGTCGGGACCGCAAGGCATCCTGGAGGTGCCCTCAATGCAAGAGCTCGATTAATCCAAAGGCTAATGTGGATTCCCCAATTGCTAGTTCTGGATTGTCGCCGGCAGCCGTCAGCAATTCTTCTTCAGAGTCTCAAGTTACTTTGGACATGGTATGGAAGGAGATAAAAGGCATTCAAAAACACTTAAATGTCTTGCCTGATCTGGTTATCAGTGTCAACTCTATGAAGACTGAGCTGTCGGAATTGAGGGCTTCCTGTGAGTTCAATAGTGCTCTGTTGAAAGATTACGAGGCTAGGCTGTCTAGCGTCGAGAAATCGAAGTCTGAGTTGGATGCATTAAATTCCAAAGTAGTATCGCTCACGCAGGAAATTCGGGAACTTAAAACTGAAAATATCGCTCGCGAGCAGTGGACACGACTCAACAACATTGAAATTAAGGGCATCCCTATTAAAAGCAATGAAAACCTTTTCTCGATTATTCAAGCTCTCACCAAAGTTGTCGGCTACGAGTTTCCCAAGGAGCAGATTAACTATATTGCACGCGTCCCTACTCATGATCCCAAACATAAGCTAATTATTGTGAGCTTTATAAATAGATATATCAAAGAGGACTTTATTGCTGCAGCTCGTGCAAAGAAGAATATATTGTCTTCAGATATTGGTTTCAGTGATGCCAACTCTAAGATTTATATTAATGACCACTTATCTGCTAATAATAAAAAATTGCTTACAAGAGTAAAGACAGCTGCTAAGGAGAAAAACTACACTTACGTCTGGGTCAAACATGCAAAAATCCACGTTCGCAAAAATGACACCTCTCCCGTCTACGTGATCACAAAGGAGGATGATTTAAACAAATTGCATTAGTCTATTATACGTGCCATCTTGCCTTTTCTGCTAAACTTTGCCATATTTATTTACTATTTCACCCAGTCCATTATTATAGTTTGAGAACCGCACGCTTGCTTATTTTTTGCACCAGCCGGTTATTGTTGCTAAAGTCATTAGTCAATTTATCGTCTTTCTCGCTCGCACGCATACGCTGCACATTGGACCTATACATTCTCACTCGCACTTATAGTACTCGCAACTATGTCTACTTTTTAACTGATTATTGCTTGCAAATAATATTTTATATGTATTTTAAGGAATTTAAGGTTAATATTCGATGCTTAGCAGGGCTTATTTTTAATTGCAATATATATTCAAATATTTATGCAATCTTTACTCATATAGACGTTTTCAATGGCTAATTCATTAAATAAACTTAGTATTTATTATCAGAACGCACGGGGCTTACGTACGAAAACTACTTTATTTTATCGCAATGTCTGCGCTAAGCGGTATGATATTATAGTGATCACTGAAACTTGGCTTTTGGACAGCATTTTGGATTCCGAATTATTCGATAGTAGGTATGTTGTTTTTCGCCGTGATCGTGACTACGCGGCCACACGACAAAAATTAGGCGGAGGTGTTTTAATTGCCGTTCGGCGGGACTTTGTAGTCATGCCCAACCTTGATTATTATTCAACTGCAGAGGATCTATGGGTCTCCCTATCTTTTAGTAAGTATAAGACATGCGCTCCGATTAGGTTACACCTGTGTGTATTATACTTATGCAAAGAGAACCTAGGTCGTACATTCTCTCAGCAACTGCATAGTTTTATGTCGTCTCTTGGTAGTGTGATAATGAATAACCCACAGGAAAACTATCTAATAATAGGTGATTTTAATATGAGTGATATTAATTGGATTAAAACATTGCCTTCTGATATACACTACGAACCAAGTAGCTATTCTTCCAATGACGAAATTTATTTCGTTGATGAAATTAATATGTTAAATTTACAGCAGTTTAACGGTAACTTAAACAGTTTTGGTCGTATCTTAGATCTAGTTCTTAGCAATATAGCAATACACGTTGCCGATTCCAGTTCCGACTCGTTAGTGCCCATTGATAATCATCACGGGGCTTTGTCCATTAGTATTCCCAACTTGGACTTTGAACCTTTGTCATCACCACCGCGTACTAAATTTCTTTATAGTCGAGGTGACTACGAATCGATTATTTCTGATCTACATAATATAAACTGGGAGACTGAGTATTCTAGTCGTAATTTGGAGGAGTCAGTAGAGTTCTTTTATCAGGTAGTGAACTCGTTAAGAGATAAATATATACCGTCTAAATTAATCAATAATAAAATTTATCCTGTTTGGTACAACGCAGCTTTAAAAAAGATTCTTAAGGAAAAATCGAAGTATCTTCGTAAGTATAACAAATATGGCAATAAGTCTGATGAGGAGTCATACAAACTGTTGAGAAACAGGTTTAAACATCTGGAAGAGGTAAGCTACTTGAACTATACAAAGTCAATTGAAAACGCTATAAGGCTAAACCCTAAGTACTTTTGGTCCCACATAAAATCAAAATCGAAATCAAATCAGTTTCCAAGTGCGCTAAGTCATGACGGTGTATTATATAATACGGGCGAATCAATCTGCAATGCATTTTCCAGATTTTTTCACTCTTCGTTTTTAGCTCCTCCATTGAATGGTGACTCTGGGCAAAATCCATCCAGTTCTGATGATTTATTGTGTGGAAAGGCTGTCTCAGACATATCCTCTGTAAGCGTAAGTGAGAGTGAGGTTTTAGGATTGCTTAAACGTCTGGACCCATCTAAGTCAGCTGGGCCTGACAGCCTTTCGGCACAATTTATTATTAACACTGCTAAGGCGTTGGCTAGGCCTGTCACCCTTCTATTTACAAGATCAATACGTGAGTGTTATGTGCCAAATATTTGGAAACGTGCATATATTACCCCCGTCTTTAAAAAGGGTTCCCGTTCTATAATTTCTGACTATAGACCTATATCAAAACTTTGTCTATTGGCTAAAGCATTTGAGGATATAATTTATAAGCAAGTCTATCCAGCCATTTCTTCTTCCTTACACCCGTCTCAACATGGTTTTTTGAAGGGTAGATCGACTGTATCAAATTTAGTACTTTTAAATAATTTTGTGTCAGAAGCCATGGATAGTGGTCAACAGGTGGATGTCATTTATACCGACTACAGCAAAGCTTTCGACCGCATTCAGCATGATATTCTGCTTGAAAAACTTGCTTTAATCGGGATCCGTGGGGATCTATTAAGATGGTTTGCTTCTTATGTGGAAAATCGTACTCAAGCTGTTGTTATTAATAACTACATATCCAGCTGGGTGTCTATCCCTAGCGGTGTTCCCCAAGGATCCCTGCTCGGTCCTTTGCTATTTATCATCTTTGTAAATGACATTGCCGACTGCTTTCATTCAGCTAAACTTTTAAGTTTTGCTGATGACATGAAAATTTTTGCCAAAATTTCATCGAATGATGACGCCTTTTTGCTACAATCGGATTTGGTTAGATTAGAAGCCTATTGTCACCTGAACTGTCTGGACCTTAATCCAACTAAATGTTCCGTTATGACATTTACGCGGAAACATTGTCCATTAACATTTAATTATGTTCTTAAGGCTCAAACTCTTCAACGAGTAAATAGTGTGCGTGATCTTGGTGTCTTGCATGATTCCCGGTTGCTGTTTGATGAGCATATTAAAGCTATTATTTCAAAAGCAACTAAGATGCTAGGTTTCTTAATTCGCAATTCAAAGGACTTTTCTGATGCTAAAACCATAAAGATTTTATACTGTTCGCTCGTTCGCAGTAATCTTGAATACGCGTCACAAATATGGAATCCAAGATATGTAACATATATTAATAGGATTGAAAATGTTCAGAAAAAATTTATGCGTTATTTGAGTTATCGTACGAAGACCCCATTTAGTTCTGTAGATTACATTGATTTCTGTAAGAAGCATCACATCTTGCCACTGCAGGACAGGCGCTCCATAGCTGACATAATATTTTTAATTAAGATAGTCCTAAGCCTCATTGACTGTCCCGAACTTCTTTCTTTAGTAAATTTCAATGTCCCTGCTCGAGCACTTCGTAATTTCAATTTATTGTATATTCCGACCTGTAGTACTAATTATAGATCTAATACTTTTATGCTGCGTGCAAGTAAGACTTTTAACTCACAATCTGCCGAACTTGATACAGATTTATTTAATATTAGTATTGAAGTAGCAAGGCGACGGCTTGCGGAGCGGTTCTTTCTTCCCTCTCCCTAGAGGGTTGTCCAAATTTATTATTTGCTTGTAACTATTGGTAGGTATTTGTATTTGTAATGACTAAGATCTATGTTGATAACTTGAATGTAACGTTTATTCTATCTGTTTGGTGCTGGTTAGCTTTGTAAGTCTTAATGTTTAGTGTATTTAGTTTCTATCTGTGAGAACCTCTAATTGGTTATTAAGTTTCTATGTCACAATCTTTTCAAATTTTGTTAACTGTTGGTTCTCCATTGAAATAAAAATAAAAATAAAATAAATAAATAAATAAATATACTGCATTAAATGCATTTTAAAAGGTTAACTTCTAGCGGTACACGTGGTTGTCCGCTAGAGGGCGCTGCCTGTATACTGTAGCACCGCATCGTGTAGTACAGTACTCACAGTCGGCTGTGGCGGGTTTGATCAGCACGGAGCGGTACACGTGGTTGTCCGCTAGAGGGCGCTGCCTGTAGCACCGCATTATCTCCGCGAACGTTCGCTCCACCTTGTTGCTCGGGTTGTGAGACACCTGCACAGATACAATACACTCATTAATACCGTAACGTGGGACAAGGTTGGCATGAGATTGATATCTAGCGTGTGTGTGAATAAGACAGTTGCGTTGAAGCACTTATGCCGCCCCAGTGATGTGCGGTTTGCGCGAGTTCTAAATGCGGTTTTGTACGTAGGTAGTACACGTACTGTTATCGACTAAGTAAAACCAACGCGACGACCGTAAGGTTCGATTCGAGTCCGTCAAGTCTGGTGAGAGTCGCGGGATGTGTGGACAGTACAGTACCGATCGAGATTTTTTTCTTTAGCTAAAATGAGATGATGATAAAGTTACCTTGCAGATGACGTAGACCGAGCACATGAGGATCTGGTCCAGGTGGCGGTCCCTCATCAGCTCCGTGTGCCTCATGATGCAGTGCTCGAGGCAGGTCCATATCTCCAGGTGTTGACCCTTGGCCTGTGTGTGTTACCTTGCAGATGACGTAGACCGAGCACATGAGGATCTGGTCCAGGTGGCGGTCCCTCATCAGCTCCGTGTGCCGCATGATGCAGTGCTCGAGGCAGGTCCATATCTCCAGGTGTTGACCCTTGGCCTGTGTGTGTTACCTTGCAGATGACGTAGACCGAGCACATGAGGATCTGGTCCAGGTGGCGGTCCCTCATCAGCTCCGTGTGCCGCATGATGCAGTGCTCGAGGTAGGTCCATATCTCCAGGTGTTGACCCTTGGCCTGTGTGTGTTACCTTGCAGATGACGTAGACCGAGCACATGAGGATCTGGTCCAGGTGGCGGTCCCTCATCAGCTCCGTGTGCCGCATGATGCAGTGCTCGAGGCAGGTCCATATTTTGCGCTTCAGCTCGTCGTCCGTGAGGCGCAGGCGCGAACACAGGTCGTTCATGCGCACCACGGCCAGGCTGTAGAACTGGAAATTATACACGAGTTAGCTGCAGAAGGTACTGGAATTACGGACGTGTTAGTTTGTAAACATAACCAAAGACAAATATTAAAATAAGTTTGGGGTCAGACGGCCGTGCATGAGATGAGATGTCCCCAAAGTATTTTTAAACATGATTGGGGGGATTGCTCTAGTCAATTGTCAGTTGTGCTAGTGATAGATTAATTGGTTGCCTTTCTCTAAGTGTAAATTTCGTTGGCACTCTTTGACACTCTTTGTTATATTAAATAATAATTTATAATTTTGTAAAAATATTTTGTAAAGACGCGACGCCTGTGGAGTTTCTTCCGGCGAGTTCTTCTCCACAGAAAACAGCCAAATTTCTGAACTCGGCACAAAAAGTGATGTAAATATTCTAAAGTTAAAAATAAATGCTTTGATATTGACTTCTAGATACAGGTGAAAAAGTTTAAATGACTCAGAAAAAGGGTATGGTAA
The DNA here is from genome assembly GCA_948473455.1 of Teleiodes luculella. Taxonomy (NCBI): domain Eukaryota; kingdom Metazoa; phylum Arthropoda; class Insecta; order Lepidoptera; family Gelechiidae; genus Teleiodes; species Teleiodes luculella. The sequence continues at coordinate 4,690,970 of OX419601.1, forward strand.
TTAGTTTGGGTCCTCACCTTCCTAAAGAACAGCACGAGTGAGTTGTTGGTCTTGCGCGGCGTGCCGGTGGGTGTGACGTCACCAGAGCCGCCGCCCGCCGGCTCCTGCTTCGGTGTGCCGCCTGCTGCTATCACACAAATACACAAACACTAATACAATTTACACTTATCTTTATTTGCAAGAATATAATCAGGTGATTTACTCTGCAATGTCCTATCTTAACTGGGAAAAGTGTCCCATTTGACATTTGTTTGCCAAGTGTTCCATTAGGGTTGAAACCCGGAATCTTAGAGAATAAATATACATAGAGCACGCGCATCGCTCCGCTGCCTTTATGTCAAACGTAAGCAGATGTTGTATGGGCGGTCAAATTAATTAAAAAATTTTCTTTTTTCTAGTCCGACCATAACAAATGAAATAGGCTTATAGCTACTCACTGCATCCTTTATCTATCATATCTGCCCTAAACCTTGTTGTTCCTCGAGTCATGTTTGCAACTTATCACTGCACATTTCAAAATGTTCTCCTATTAAATTTCTTATTTTCACCGGGAAAAACAATCAGCTCCGATAACCATTTGATACTAAACGAACGCGCTGAAGATATTCGGACTGTTCATATCCGTGCTTACGGTTTATACTCAAATAGGCGTACTCTATCTCTCCCAGAAAATTTTCTACTTTATACGAAGACTTTATCAGCCGAAAGGTAAGAAATGATGCATAGGTAAGTTAAAACTCACAGAGCAGAGAGTGTCCCGGTTTGGCGTTGTTGTCCTTGAACAGCTGTTTCTTGGCCTGGTCCGCCATGGGCGCCAGGAAGCTGTTGATGGACGCCGCCTCGGGAGACTGCAGCCCTCCTGCAACCAACACCGCGCTATCACAGGAATGTAGGGGCTACAGTGACGGCCGATCAAAGGAGGACGTAGAAAGGTCAAGTTTGTAGGAATAAACAAACTATTAATACCGTCAAATATTATCCAATTTGATTTGACCTACGCTTGTGTCGAAAAGCGCCCCAGAGTAGTCATGTACCCTAAATGATAGTAAAATGAGATTCCTTAACTAGTGGCACTGAAGTGTAAATCTGAACAACTGGTTGTGAAGTGTGAACCTAAGCAAGAGGTAGCGAAGTGAAATCCTTAGTGGTAGTGAGCTGACTGCGGATTATGTGACCCACAGCGGGCTGTGTGTGTGTGTGTGTGAGTGTGTGTGTGTGTGTGTGTGTGTGTGTGTGTGTGTGTTACCGAGTGGTGCGCGCGGTGACTCGTGTCCGTACACGTCGGTGGAGGGCGGCACGGGGCAGCGCGCCAGCTGCTCCCACAGCGGGCTGTGTGTGTGTGTGTGTGTGTGTGTGTGTGTGTGTGTGTGTGTTACCGAGTGGTGCGCGCGGTGACTCGTGTCCGTACACGTCGGTGGAGGGCGGCACGGGGCAGCGCGCCAGCTGCTCCCACAGCGGGCTGTGTGTGTGTGTGTGTGTGTGTGTGTGTGTGTGTGTGTGTGTGTGTGTTACCGAGTGGTGCGCGCGGTGACTCGTGTCCGTACACGTCGGTGGAGGGCGGCACGGGGCAGCGCGCCAGCTGCTCCCACAGCGGGCTGTGTGTGTGTGTGTGTGTGTGTGTGTGTGTGTGTGTGTGTGTTACCGAGTGGTGCGCGCGGTGACTCGTGTCCGTACACGTCGGTGGAGGGCGGCACGGGGCAGCGCGCCAGCTGCTCCCACAGCGGGCTGTGTGTGTGTGTGTGTGTGTGTGTGTGTGTGTGTGTGTGTGTGTGTTACCGAGTGGTGCGCGCGGTGACTCGTGTCCGTACACGTCGGTGGAGGGCGGCACGGGGCAGCGCGCCAGCTGCTCCCACAGCGGGCTGTGTGTGTGTGTGTGTGTGTGTGTTACCGAGTGGTGCGCGCGGTGACTCGTGTCCGTACACGTCGGTGGAGGGCGGCACGGGGCAGCGCGCCAGCTGGCTGTGTGTGTGTGTGTGTTACCGAGTGGTGCGCGCGGTGACTCGTGTCCGTACACGTCGGTGGAGGGCGGCACGGGGCAGCGCGCCAGCTGGCTGTGTGTGTGTGTGTGTGTGTGTGTGTTACCGAGTGGTGCGCGCGGTGACTCGTGTCCGTACACGTCGGTGGAGGGCGGCACGGGGCAGCGCGCCAGCTGCTCCCACAGCGGGCTGTGTGTGTGTGTGTGTTACCGAGTGGTGCGCGCGGTGACTCGTGTCCGTACACGTCGGTGGAGGGCGGCACGGGGCAGCGCGCCAGCTGCTCCCACAGCGGGCTGTGTGTGTGTGTGTGTGTGTGTGTTACCGAGTGGTGCGCGCGGTGACTCGTGTCCGTACACGTCGGTGGAGGGCGGCACGGGGCAGCGCGCCAGCTGCTCCCACAGCGGGCTGTGTGTGTGTGTGTGTTACCGAGTGGTGCGCGCGGTGACTCGTGTCCGTACACGTCGGTGGAGGGCGGCACGGGGCAGCGCGCCAGCTGCTCCCACAGCGGGCTGTGTGTGTGTGTGTGTTACCGAGTGGTGCGCGCGGTGACTCGTGTCCGTACACGTCGGTGGAGGGCGGCACGGGGCAGCGCGCCAGCTGCTCCCACAGCGGGCTGTGTGTGTGTGTGTGTGTGTGTTACCGAGTGGTGCGCGCGGTGACTCGTGTCCGTACACGTCGGTGGAGGGCGGCACGGGGCAGCGCGCCAGCTGCTCCCACAGCGGGCTGTGTGTGTGTGTGTTACCGAGTGGTGCGCGCGGTGACTCGTGTCCGTACACGTCGGTGGAGGGCGGCACGGGGCAGCGCGCCAGCTGCTCCCACAGCGGGCTGTGTGTGTGTGTGTGTGTTACCGAGTGGTGCGCGCGGTGACTCGTGTCCGTACACGTCGGTGGAGGGCGGCACGGGGCAGCGCGCCAGCTGCTCCCACAGCGGGCTGTGTGTGTGTGTGTGTGTTACCGAGTGGTGCGCGCGGTGACTCGTGTCCGTACACGTCGGTGGAGGGCGGCACGGGGCAGCGCGCCAGCTGCTCCCACAGCGGGCTGTGTGTGTGTGTGTGTGTGTGTTACCGAGTGGTGCGCGCGGTGACTCGTGTCCGTACACGTCGGTGGAGGGCGGCACGGGGCAGCGCGCCAGCTGCTCCCACAGCGGGCTGTGTGTGTGTGTGTGTGTGTGTGTGTTACCGAGTGGTGCGCGCGGTGACTCGTGTCCGTACACGTCGGTGGAGGGCGGCACGGGGCAGCGCGCCAGCTGCTCCCACAGCGGGCTGTGTGTGTGTGTGTGTGTTACCGAGTGGTGCGCGCGGTGACTCGTGTCCGTACACGTCGGTGGAGGGCGGCACGGGGCAGCGCGCCAGCTGCTCCCACAGCGGGCTGTGTGTGTGTGTGTGTGTGTGTGTGTGTGTGTTACCGAGTGGTGCGCGCGGTGACTCGTGTCCGTACACGTCGGTGGAGGGCGGCACGGGGCAGCGCGCCAGCTGCTCCCACAGCGGGCTGTGTGTGTGTGTGTGTTACCGAGTGGTGCGCGCGGTGACTCGTGTCCGTACACGTCGGTGGAGGGCGGCACGGGGCAGCGCGCCAGCTGCTCCCACAGCGGGCTGTGTGTGTGTGTGTGTGTTACCGAGTGGTGCGCGCGGTGACTCGTGTCCGTACACGTCGGTGGAGGGCGGCACGGGGCAGCGCGCCAGCTGCTCCCACAGCGGGCTGTGTGTGTGTGTGTGTGTGTTACCGAGTGGTGCGCGCGGTGACTCGTGTCCATACACGTCGGTGGAGGGCGGCAGCGGCACGGGGCAGCGCGCCAGCTGCTCCCACAGCGGGCTGTGTGTGTGTGTGTGTTACCGAGTGGTGCGCGCGGTGACTCGTGTCCGTACACGTCGGTGGAGGGCGGCACGGGGCAGCGCGCCAGCTGCTCCCACAGCGGGCTGTGTGTGTGTGTGTGTGTTACCGAGTGGTGCGCGCGGTGACTCGTGTCCGTACACGTCGGTGGAGGGCGGCACGGGGCAGCGCGCCAGCTGCTCCCACAGCGGGCTGTGTGTGTGTGTGTGTGTTACCGAGTGGTGCGCGCGGTGACTCGTGTCCGTACACGTCGGTGGAGGGCGGCACGGGGCAGCGCGCCAGCTGCTCCCACAGCGGGCTGTGTGTGTGTGTGTGTGTGTGTGTGTGTGTGTGTGTGTTACCGAGTGGTGCGCGCGGTGACTCGTGTCCGTACACGTCGGTGGAGGGCGGCACGGGGCAGCGCGCCAGCTGCTCCCACAGCGGGCTGTGTGTGTGTGTGTGTGTTACCGAGTGGTGCGCGCGGTGACTCGTGTCCATACACGTCGGTGGAGGGCGGCAGCGGCACGGGGCAGCGCGCCAGCTGCTCCCACAGCGGGCTGTGTGTGTGTGTGTGTTACCGAGTGGTGCGCGCGGTGACTCGTGTCCGTACACGTCGGTGGAGGGCGGCACGGGGCAGCGCGCCAGCTGCTCCCACAGCGGGCTGTGTGTGTGTGTGTGTTACCGAGTGGTGCGCGCGGTGACTCGTGTCCGTACACGTCGGTGGAGGGCGGCACGGGGCAGCGCGCCAGCTGCTCCCACAGCGGGCTGTGTGTGTGTGTGTGTGTTACCGAGTGGTGCGCGCGGTGACTCGTGTCCGTACACGTCGGTGGAGGGCGGCACGGGGCAGCGCGCCAGCTGCTCCCACAGCGGGCTGTGTGTGTGTGTGTTACCGAGTGGTGCGCGCGGTGACTCGTGTCCGTACACGTCGGTGGAGGGCGGCACGGGGCAGCGCGCCAGCTGCTCCCACAGCGGGCTGTGTGTGTGTGTGTGTGTTACCGAGTGGTGCGCGCGGTGACTCGTGTCCGTACACGTCGGTGGAGGGCGGCACGGGGCAGCGCGCCAGCTGCTCCCACAGCGGGCTGTGTGTGTGTGTGTGTGTTACCGAGTGGTGCGCGCGGTGACTCGTGTCCGTACACGTCGGTGGAGGGCGGCACGGGGCAGCGCGCCAGCTGCTCCCACAGCGGGCTGTGTGTGTGTGTGTGTGTGTGTTACCGAGTGGTGCGCGCGGTGACTCGTGTCCGTACACGTCGGTGGAGGGCGGCACGGGGCAGCGCGCCAGCTGCTCCCACAGCGGGCTGTGTGTGTGTGTGTGTGTTACCGAGTGGTGCGCGCGGTGACTCGTGTCCGTACACGTCGGTGGAGGGCGGCACGGGGCAGCGCGCCAGCTGCTCCCACAGCGGGCTGTGTGTGTGTGTGTGTGTTACCGAGTGGTGCGCGCGGTGACTCGTGTCCGTACACGTCGGTGGAGGGCGGCACGGGGCAGCGCGCCAGCTGCTCCCACAGCGGGCTGTGTGTGTGTGTGTGTTACCGAGTGGTGCGCGCGGTGACTCGTGTCCGTACACGTCGGTGGAGGGCGGCACGGGGCAGCGCGCCAGCTGCTCCCACAGCGGGCTGTGTGTGTGTGTGTGTGTGTGTTACCGAGTGGTGCGCGCGGTGACTCGTGTCCGTACACGTCGGTGGAGGGCGGCACGGGGCAGCGCGCCAGCTGCTCCCACAGCGGGCTGTGTGTGTGTGTGTGTGTTACCGAGTGGTGCGCGCGGTGACTCGTGTCCGTACACGTCGGTGGAGGGCGGCACGGGGCAGCGCGCCAGCTGCTCCCACAGCGGGCTGTGTGTGTGTGTGTGTGTGTGTTACCGAGTGGTGCGCGCGGTGACTCGTGTCCGTACACGTCGGTGGAGGGCGGCACGGGGCAGCGCGCCAGCTGCTCCCACAGCGGGCTGTGTGTGTGTGTGTGTGTTACCGAGTGGTGCGCGCGGTGACTCGTGTCCGTACACGTCGGTGGAGGGCGGCACGGGGCAGCGCGCCAGCTGCTCCCACAGCGGGCTGTGTGTGTGTGTGTGTGTGTGTTACCGAGTGGTGCGCGCGGTGACTCGTGTCCGTACACGTCGGTGGAGGGCGGCACGGGGCAGCGCGCCAGCTGCTCCCACAGCGGGCTGTCCGCGCGCCACACCAGGCTCTCCAATACCTCCTCTTCCACCTACAAACACACTAAACATGAATACGATTCCATACTGTATGGGTTATATGGTCTAACACTCAAGGATGGGTTTAGATTGCTGTAACTATTCTAATTTGCATTGTGAAAATTAAAAAGTTGGTCGACCTCTATTTCTCCAAATACATTGCTGCTTACTTCAACACTAAACAACCTTTGTTTCTACAATACAATTGTTGCTTACTTTGACATTGAAACAAAGTATTTTTGTCTTCCTATTCAGACGACTTTCACGATGATTATGAGATAAGATATTGATGTATTATGAATAATGTTCATTTTACAAAGTTGTAAAGTAGGGAAATGGGCAGTTAAGCATATCCTACATGCAAGTAAGTCCAAGTAAGGAAACTGTGTGCAAAATTTTTGCTGTAACATCAAGCTGTTTTTCCCAGATTGCAGGACAAACATCCCAACTTTAACTTGTACAATATCAGTAAGATCTTACCGCATTGAGATGCTTGATGACGTCCCGGCTGAGCTTGTCGAATACCGCTTGCACCACCAGCTCGATGATCTTGTAGAAGTGGAAGGCGCTGAGCGCGAATATCTGCAGCACGCGCGGGAACCGCAGCGACTGCGCTCCGTACGCGTGTAATACTACTTCCGCACAACACGCGTACACCGTCAGCTGGTACGTCTCTTGGCAGAGCAACATCTGGGGGGAAAGTGTAGGAAATCAGAGACATTGCTTGCTTATCGTGGAGGCATCTGGGGGAAAGTGTAGGAAATCAGAGACATTGCTTGCTTATCGTGGAGGCATCTGGGGGAAAGTGTAGGAAATCAGAGACATTGCTTGCTTATCGTGGAGGCATCTGGGGGAAAGTGTAGGAAATCAGAGACATTGCTTGCTTATCGTGGAGGCATCTGGGGGAAAGTGTAGGAAATCAGAGACATTGCTTGCTTATCGTGGAGGCATCTGGGGGAAAGTGTAGGAAATCAGAGACATTGCTTGCTTATCGTGGAGGCATCTGGGGGAAAGTGTAGGAAATCAGAGACATTGCTTGCTTATCGTGGAGGCATCTGGGGGAAAGTGTAGGAAATCAGAGACATTGCTTGCTTATCGTGGAGGCATCTGGGGGAAAGTGTAGGAAATCAGAGACATTGCTTGCTTATCGTGGAGGCATCTGGGGGAAAGTGTAGGAAATCAGAGACATTGCTTGCTTATCGTGGAGGCATCTGGGGGAAAGTGTAGGAAATCAGAGACATTGCTTGCTTATCGTGGAGGCATCTGGGGGAAAGTGTAGGAAATCAGAGACATTGCTTGCTTATCGTGGAGGCATCTGGGGGAAAGTGTAGGAAATCAGAGACATTGCTTGCTTATCGTGGAGGCATCTGGGGGAAAGTGTAGGAAATCAGAGACATTGCTTGCTTATCGTGGGGCCTTCGAAGTTCGTGTAGGTCAGTACAGTACCTCACAAACCCTAGTGATAGAACTGAAACACCTAAGGCTACCAGAAACATTAGGACATTGTTATTAAGCTGGAAAAATAAATGTGGTTCATGGTTGGCTGTCCTTTCACTTTACAGAATAGACTTCTCTATTTTTATAGGACATACTGCAATTCTGGTGAAATAATTTTAGCTGTTTGATTCCACTGACGAAAACCACTTTAATCATCGTCATCGAAGACTTTCCTTTTCTATTCATACAATATTGTTAGTAGTTTTTTTTATTAAGCCTCTGATATATCCTACGCAACTTCTGAAAATCATCGCCATAACATGTGGGTTGCGTCCATCAACAATAGCTCGACTTATTGATAAAAGGTTTCACATTAGGCAGGTATGAAATGAAATAAAATGATTTATTTGCGATAAACACGGTACTTAGAGAGTAGGTTGAATATTCTTTAAATAGCTCAAGCGTGCTTAACTGATTTCATCAGTAGTAATCTATTATGAAAATATTCCAAAAAGATACTTGATATAAAACTACCTTCAGAGAAACCTGTGGCTTCTTTCTATGTTCTTCCCTGATGATGTGTTCGAACACCTTGTAGTAGAGGCAGGTGACCATATTGCTGCGGATGACGATCGTCTCGGCGCTGCAGCCGGTCTCCTCCAAGGCGCTAGAGAACTGCTCCCTCCATACATTGCAGGGTTTGATTAGCTTCTCGTTTATCGTCTCTTCGCTTACGCCGCTTTCACTGTAAAATGTTTGGTGGTTAGAATTTGTGATTATTATAGAAAAGGTTTTAATAAAATCTTGTGTGTGTGTGTGTGTGTGTGTGTGTGTGTGTGTGTGTACTCACGCGAACAGCTTGATGAAGTAGGGCGCCGGGTGCGGCTTGGCGTGGCGCAGGTAGGTGGCGAGGCGCGCGAGGCTGTTGGTGGCCTCCGACACGGGCGTGAGCTCCTCGGCGCGCCGCGGCAGGTAGCGCCGCCCCGTCAGCGGCGTGTGTGTGTGTGTGTGTGTGTGTGTGTGTGTGTGTACTCACGCGAACAGCTTGATGAAGTAGGGCGCCGGGTGCGGCTTGGCGTGGCGCAGGTAGGTGGCGAGGCGCGCGAGGCTGTTGGTGGCCTCCGACACGGGCGTGAGCTCCTCGGCGCGCCGCGGCAGGTAGCGCCGCCCCGTCAGCGGCGTGTATGTGTGTGTGTGTGTGTGTGTGTGTACTCACGCGAACAGCTTGATGAAGTAGGGCGCCGGGTGCGGCTTGGCGTGGCGCAGGTAGGTGGCGAGGCGCGCGAGGCTGTTGGTGGCCTCCGACACGGGCGTGAGCTCCTCGGCGCGCCGCGGCAGGTAGCGCCGCCCCGGCAGCGGCGTGTGTGTGTGTGTGTGTGTGTGTGTGTACTCACGCGAACAGCTTGATGAAGTAGGGCGCCGGGTGCGGCTTGGCGTGGCGCAGGTAGGTGGCGAGGCGCGCGAGGCTGTTGGTGGCCTCCGACACGGGCGTGAGCTCCTCGGCGCGCCGCGGCAGGTAGCGCCGCCCCGGCAGCGGCGTGTGTGTGTGTGTGTGTGTGTGTGTGTACTCACGCGAACAGCTTGATGAAGTAGGGCGCCGGGTGCGGCTTGGCGTGGCGCAGGTAGGTGGCGAGGCGCGCGAGGCTGTTGGTGGCCTCCGACACGGGCGTGAGCTCCTCGGCGCGCCGCGGCAGGTAGCGCCGCCCCGTCAGCGGCGTGTCGGGGCACGCGCGGCTGCTCTGCAACGCAACACACTACTCTAACAGCCCGTCCCCATCTCTACGGCGCGGCGCCACGGTGTGACACGGTGCCGCGGACGGTGTACCTCAGCGGGCGCCAATTCTAGTAATAATACGAGAATAATTCTATAGATCGCAATAGGATTATTCTGCTATTATTACTACAATTGGCGCCACCGTGTGACGTTGCACGGTGGTGGCGCCGCGCCCTAGAGATGGTTTATAATAGTACTAACAGTGCAAAAAGTCATTCACATTGCAGAGCGAAGAGTATCTTCCCTCACTGCAAATCAATGTTCCTGCTATTAATATTGCCTGGGATCTGGGATACATGAGTGCTTGATTTGATAGGAAATTAACATGTTGATTCACGCAGTTCTCTTTCACACAAATGCATACTAAAGAGAAAACAAGAAAAAACAGGCACGAAAGATCTCAGGGCACAAGTGGCAATGAGAAGGCGGATGAACTAGCCAGAGAAGGTGCGGATACAACCTTTATAGGCCCAGAACCGTACCTTCCAATACCAAACAGAATTACCAAAGGCGTCATTGATATAAAGATAAGGGAGGAAACAAATGCCAGATGGAACTCGTCCACTGGCATGAGACAATCCAAACTTTTCATAAAAGCAATAGACAAAAAGACCACAAGGCTATTGCTACAACACAGCAAGCGAGACATAAGTACCATCACAGGAATAGTGACCGGACACTGCGCACTAAACAAACATCTGTTCACTATGAAGAGGATCACGGATCCAGGATGCCCTGAATGTGGCGAAGATGAAACCAGTCTTCATTTCCTTGCTGAGTGTCCAATGTTCTCGATGCCCAGATGGGAGATATTAGGCACAGACAGGATAGAAAAACATGGACTAGCTGAAATCACCTTAGGAAACATTTTAAGATTCTGTAGGGCTACTGGTAGGTTCGAGGGGATGACGCAGGGGCAGCAGTAAAACCAGAGCCCCTTGATGGTGCCATGATGCTGAGTAGTAGCAGAACCACTAGTCTTTGCGAACCTGAGAGAGGTGGAAAAACTGTGCGGCAAGCTCTCGAACCCCTCGGTTGCGGACGGTTCTGGGGCGGTGCGTAGGGCTTGCGGGGTGGGGGCCCGGTAGAGACACCATGCCGACACCGTGGCCATCCGCCCGCAGCTTGCCCGTCCGCGCAGTCCCGGTTACCGCTCTTGTAGCTGGGGGCCTAGGGAAGCGGGCTGCGCGACACATTCTTGAAGGCGAGACGCGCGGATAGGAGGGGAAGCTCACTACACACGGATGAGTGGCATCATCAGGCTGGGATTAGGGGTGAAATAGTTCCCATACCGGGAGCTGATCACCCGTCTGCGCCACTCGCAGACGTCCCCCACATAGATAGATAGATAGATAGATAGGCACGAAAGATGAACTTCTCACAACCAATCATCATCATTGATTTATAAATATGCTGGTACCATGGTTGATTGATTAATTTATTATTTTGTAGCACACATGCTATAAACACACACAAAGGATTCATGATACTGTAAAAGTGTATTGAACTTACAGGGCCAAAGGTAGCGATAACTTGCGATATCTCATCTCCGGATACTTTACGAGTCCCGAGGTCCTCATTTGCATGTTCTCCTAGAATAAAATAAAAAATCTTATGCAGTGCAAAGATGCAGTGCTTCATACAAATAAATAATTTTGTCAATTTCGAAACGACGGCCTTGTTATATTTACCTTCAAATTCTACCTCATAATCCGTAAAACAAGCTAGAATAGAATTGAAAAAGCGAAACTTTGACATGCTTTTTATTTTTGTTTTGGTATTTATTGTAAATAAAAGTTATTTACAATTTTTTTCCAATTCAGTAATAATTAAGGCATAGAATTTGAAATTTGCAAAGCGTCAAAACAATGACATTGATAACTGTCAAACTGAAAAATAATAAATCATGGTGCTTCTATTTTATGTTAATGGCCAGTAATAAATTTACATGATACCAATAAGTAGTCTTTTTTTACATTTTCTTTGGAAAAAGTTTGCCACTGCGAACTGGTTTGGTGGTTTGCATACTCAAGCAAGGTAAAGCAACAATAAAAAAAATAGCAGTAAAAAGTAAGTAAATATGGATAATTTTATTGATAACTACAATATATGGCTTACCCAAGAATATCCGCTCGTCAAAATCACCTACGCTCAATACGTAAGTTTCGTATGTATTGTTCAGTGATTTCAAATTTACGTCGAAATTCCCCACGTCTAACAGACCCGTCAGCTCCTCCTGATTGCCAGTCAGGATCTGGGAAATATCATACAACACATCAATATAATATGTACAGTGTACACCATAGTGTACTAACCACCTTCCAACCTTCGTTTTGTGTATTTTCAGGTTCGATTAATTCGAAAAGCCTAAGACAAGGTTGTGATGGGTGTTCCACCCGTTTGCACTAAATTTAAGAATCGTTTAAGTTGATGCCTAAAGGTTTTAGGTGAGATTTGGTGAAAATTTTGTTTGTTAGTAAATTTCTGACTTTTTTTAAACTGCTTAGTTTTCTGCCTACCATTATGAGCCCAATTAGACTGTTAGTGAAATCCAATTCTTTTATTAAGCTTTAGTTAGCTTAGCTTCTTTCTTAACTACCAAAAGCCTAAGACAAGGTTGCATTACGACAAGTTTGCACTACAAACAGGTGTTAGTGTTCTATGGTAGTGCAGTAGTTCTAACCCCCTTCTCCATGAATTTCCTGATGACAGGCCTCCACTTGTACTCCTTCATGGTGGCGGCCTCCAGCGCCAGCCCGTCCTTGATCTCGCACAGCGTCGAGATCACGCACGGCGGCTTCGCGGGCGTCTGGAAGTCCTCCTTCAGCCAGTTGCTAGGTAAACCTAAAAGCAGATGAGATCCATTTATTAAAAAAAATTAAAAAAGCAAAAGAGTTCTCTTTAACCTTCTAACCGCCATGGTCTGAAATATAAGACTTACCAAATCGAGCTCACAACGCCGCCGTCACATAAATAAGACTTAAGTTTTGACTAAATGATACAGATTTTGTTTCTATGGGTGGCGGTGGGAGCAAGTTCTTAGAAAATATGCTTGGCGGTTAAAAGGTTAAAGGATGTGGCCACTTTTTTCATACTGCTTCATATTCTCACAGAATTCCTGAAAATTAGCTCTATTAACTACATTTTCTTTTTTGTTTGTGGTCAACATGGAGGTAGATTTATGAATATCAGTAACGGTAATGATTCGATCTAAATAAAGTGAACGATTTTAATTACAACATACATTTTATTTTGGTTTGACTACTTGAGGTTGAAGATCTCAAGTTCTAATAGATGGAAGTTCTACAACTACCTAACCTAACTAAGATTTGCTTGCTATGATGATTTTAAGGTACTACAAAAATATAGATGCAGAAAGAGCATTTGTAAATTTATAGAAGATACTTATTAATATGTTAGTTACCTTTAAACTGAGGATTAATCAAATCATTTCTCCGTGCCATAAAAGCATTGGCAAAGACAAAGTCGAGACAGGAGAGCAGAACATGGAACATGTCCACCAGGTCATCGGCCGAGTTGGAGAACTCTGAAGAGGATTTCACACAGATGTATAGGCACCAGCTGAACTCAAACAAGGCATTTGTTGTGCACGGCTGCATTCTGAAATATTCATAAGAAAATCATAATTATATCAATATTTTCTACAGTACTTGATTTGCATTTCAAGTTCAACACCTAAAGACTAAAGTATGGTATGGATAAGGTAATTTAGATGAAACCTAGTGATGAATTATGTAAATGTATGTACTTATAATTATAATACATAATAGCCTTTATTTCACATTCATACCTATAAAACATTACAAAATTCAATAAATAATAATAAAAACATGCAATTGACAATGATAATTTATAGTCGTAGATAATAATTCAATTTAATTAAACTTCTCAATAATAATAATTGAAATATGACTAGTGGCACCCTGTTGAGCATTTGTATGTACTTACTTGTGCTTTTTGCTCTTAGTATGAGACTTCACAGGCTCATTAATGAGTCCACTGAAGATCTCTTTGAATATTGGCTGAAACTTCCTAAAAAGGACGGTGGAAACAGCAAACTTGCGCTCCAGACGTGATATCCTTTCTTTAAAGTCTGTTGACATTTCTGCCATTTCCATCCAGTTTTTGATTTTGACAAAAAACTGAATTAAGCTGTAAAAATAATAAGTAAGTGCAATATATTTTTATAATATCAATAATAACTTTACAAAATCAACTTCTTCTGTAAGTCCTTAAAAACTTGAAATCTTATATACAGACCTTATATTGCAAAGTCTGAGGAGGCGAGTAAGGCTCACACAGTTTCCCTCCACTGCTTTCCCACTCTTGATTGTAGGGGTGATGGACGTACGACACGCCACATACAACGCACACGCCATCCAATGGCGGGGATCGCCCTGAAATACAATATTCAGCAGTCATTTTCAGATACTGATTATAACCTTATATTTTTTCTGTCGTAATATTACTCTTAGAAAAACGCTCAACAACATGCACACACACTGAGAGAGTGACCTTAATGATGTATCTTTTATTATTTATGAGCAATTACTTCTGATTCACAAAAAATATGTGTGTGTTCATTGCACAAGTAAACATGGTATTTACGCGCCAACTGATATTCCGAACATGACTTCTTTACTTTGAACACAATTTAAGTTTTGAATATCGATGTGCTGAATTGTATATACTCACATCAAGCGTGTAATGTTCTTTTATGTCCAAAAATGACTCCCGTGCTCTCTTAGCTGCAAAAGGGTCAACGTTTAACTGCAAACACAGGTCATTCAGCTCCGTTGCCAATTTTTCGTCAGTGCCCTCTTGCTTGGGCATTTTTGTAAATGATTTTGATTGATCTTTTTGATTAGGAAATAGATTTTTTTACAAATAAAACACTTCAAAACAACGAAAGCACGATTCCCTGAACTTATTCCCCGATTTTGACAACCATCTGACATATATTTGGCGGGAACGCCTCCCCCTCCCACGCGTGGGCTGGTTGCTTTTTTTATACTCGACTCATTTAGGAACAAGTAGAAAGAAAAGCCATACAACCGTCGTCTACAGTATTTTTCTTCCCGTCGAGCTCGTGCGTGCGTGCGTGCGTGTTGGTTGTTGTGTTGTGTGTGATTGTGTGATTATTCATGTTGTGTGTGTATGATGTATTATTAGTTAAATTCGTACAGTTTGGCAAAAAGTGTTGGAGCAGACCAATCTTACTTCTCAGAAATACCCATAAGTTAGAGCGTGATAGTATGACATAAAATGGCAACACCGCAAAGGAGGTGGCGCCCGCCCCTCCCGCCCTTCGCGCCGCGCCCCTATTCATTTCTAAACTGTCTTTAATGTCATGCTTTACCACAGTGCTTTATTACCAAGCCGTGTACCACTGAGCAAGTAATCACTACGTTATACCAAGCCGTACACCAAGCCGTGCCGTGCCATGCCGTGTACCAAGCTGTACACTACACGAATGATCGGGTCGTACATTATTACTAACCCATTTCGCTGAACTAAAAAATAATTGAATTTTTTTTTTGTTTATTTTGTTTGTTTGTTTTGTTCATAGGTTTTGTTGTGAGAATTTGAGTTCAGTTTGGAATTGGTTTGGAATCTTTGGATTCGAAATCTTGTTCATTTTATTTATGCTAAATGTAAATACATTCGTATCTGGAAAATAGCAAGATACTCTAGATAAATATTAAATAAAGTTGTTATATATTTTAATGTTAGGGTGGTTGAACTTGTGTTCAACATGTTTTCACGCCGGTTTTATCACGTCTCCTATGCAATTTATAACATAAAAAAGCAAGGGCTAAAATTAAATAAGCTTCTCAATCCGAAATCTAAGAAGTGAGTAACCATTTATGCTGTATAAACTGTATTTCAATATACACTTCTCATCAAAAAAATCGAAACACCTTGCAAACAAACTTAGTACGGAAGTGTTTCGATTTTTTTGATGAGAAGTATATATAAAAAAATAGGTTATGTTTCTGATAAATTGTTATTTTTATTCTTCAGACAGTGGTTTCCAACACAAACAAATGATTTAAGCGCTATGCCGAGCTTAAAAAGTTTAACAAAAGTGCAGAAGGAACCAGGGAAGCAGGGTGTGCGCAGGTTAGCAATGCTTAACAAAATGTTCATGAAGCACATCACAGATATCTTGTCTACAGGAACAGTTTCAATGGATGTTGTGGGACGGAGTATAGAGATTTCCAAAGTTAGTATAAACATATTTCTTTTTGATTCCTAGCGTCTTATGTTCCTGATAGTTAAGGAATTAGGATTAGTTCAAGTGCATGCAGTCATATTATCACATGCACTTCCAAATGATATCCCGTGAATGCTTTTGGGAAAAAGTTAATTTAAAGTAGAAATGCATGTGATATGACTGACTAGACTTATAGACGTATAGAGTTCTCTCTAAACAAAACCAATGAGTGTGAACAAACATTGTATTTCACAGGTCCAAGTGACTCCAAACCTACAGACTGTTAATGTATTCTGGGTGTGCAAGGGTGACGCATCTGATGAAGAATCTGAAGCGGTCCTCAACAAGACAGCTGGACCTTTGAGACATGAGCTATCTACACTCAGGGTCATGGGAGAAGTACCTTATATTGTGTTTGTTAAAGGTTGGTGCTGAAGGTGAAATGCAACACAAAATATATCTAAACATACTTAATTTGAATACTTTAATCTTGTCTTTTCAGTAGTCTGAGCCTTGGTTGGTCAAGTTATAAATAATGGACACAATAACTTGTAACTTGTTGTTGAATCATGTCCTTTCACTGGTCAGGGACTTGGTTTGTCCCAACACCAAATTTATACTTACTACTACTTATGATTAATAGCAAGCAATATCTTGTAACTTGTAGTTGAATTATGTCTTTTCACTTGTCAGGGACTTGGTTTGTCTCTCATCCATCACCATACTCACATACTACAAGTTAAATAATGGACACAATAACTTGTTGTTGAATCATGTCTTTTCACTGGTAAGAGACTTGGTTTGTCCCAACTCTATATTCACATACTACAACTTATAAATAATAGCAGCAATAACTTGTAAATTGTTGCTTAATCATGCTTTTTCAGTGTTTAGGGTCAGTGCGTAAATAAATATATCCTTGAGTACATTTAGGATATAATATCAAAAAGGTGCGAACGAACAGACACGGTAAAGCGAGGGCTGCGCGACGATATCCGAGTTTATATGCAGCCTGTAACACAGACTGCGCCCGCTTTACTACATAGTATAAAAGAATGTCGCTTTCTCTGTCCCTATGTCCCTAAATGCTTAAATCTTTAAAACTAAGCAACGGATTTTTGAGTGTTTTTTTTTAATAGAAAGAGTGATTCAAGAGGAAGGTTTATATGTATAATACATGCATAATATATTTAAGGATAACCCACAATAACCATTTTCAGTTGCATATAAATTAGGATACCGGATTGTGAATGCGCGTCTCCCCCCTCAGTGGGTACGGGCCTTATGGATACTTATGAATGTTTCAGATAGAAATGAAGCTAGAGTAGTGGAACTGGACAGGCGACTCGCAATAGCTGACTACGGTGAGGAATACACGCCCACGGAACTGGGACACATGCTCAAAACAGAGTTCACTCTGGACACTAAATTGTCACCAGAAATGAAGGTATTTAGTACACTATTTTACTTAGACAATAAAAGTTTCCCCCAATATAACGCCATGCGTCTTAATCTAGAGCATCTGTTGACTTTTTTTTTGCACACCCGCCTTATTTGTTTCCTTGGCCTCTTCTCCTGCCCAAAGGTTGCCTGGAAGAAATCGCTTAAAGCGATAAGACCGCCAATTGCCTTTTCTAACCTTCATCTTATTTTCTGTACTAATGTGTTTTATGTGCAATAAAGTGTATTTGAATTTGAATCAAGCTATATTTTAAGTGTACAAGTTCTTAAGCCAGTTAAAATAGAAACAAAAAAGAAATTACTGAGTAGTAGTTTATTCCAGGCTAAAATTAAGCAGCTTGAACAAGAAACTGGGATAATTGAGGAGCCCCTACCAGAGATGACCAACAATGTGTTTGGGTTGGACCACGAGCGGATCATGAACAGGCTTCTGGCGGCCAGGAAGAGGAGCAAGGATGCTTGGAGCAGCCTGGAGTCAGACTCTCCTGTGATCTCCTACAGGACTACTGAAAGTATTGCACAGCCTGTGGACACTGGCAAACAGAAACAGGAGTTAGCTGAGTTCTTGTTGAAAAGACAGGTGAATTTTTTCATTATAATGTACATATTTAAAAACGACTGACTTATAGTTAAGTGCAGAGTAAGTCGGACGGACATCGTAATTATCTCCCTCCTTATATAACATACATAAGAACGATGCTATGACCAAAGTGTTCAACTTAGCCACAGAAGCTTAGCGTTTTTTTATACAATATCTATTTATATTCCCATGGGAAAAGTTGAAAACCAACGCGGGCGTAGCCGCGGGCGGGCAGCTAGTATAATAATATAAATGCGAAAGTGACTCCTGTTTGTTACGCTTTGACGCCAAAACCACTGAACTGATTTTGATAAAACTTGGTACAGATACAGAAAAGCCCTTTGGGAAGGACATAGGCTACCTTTAACCGCGGGAAAATACCTCATTCCCATTAATACAGCGGGCGGAGGCGCGGGGAAAGCTAGGAGTAGCCTTATAAATAATTATTGTTCCAACGGCTCTATTTGCTCCGACGAGATGTAGATAAATAAATATGTGGGGACATCTCACACACGACCAGGGTGTGGCACAGGTGGAAAAAAAACCAGTTTTTTAACAAACAGTTCAAACGTTTTAAACTGGTGTTCTTTTGTTTTTTTTCCTAAGTTAGTAATCATCCATTTTTAAATGATTTAAGCCTGATATAATTCACTTTTATACTATTTTAAAAACTGCATGACACAAATTTACATTAATTCAATACATCTTGTATGTTCTGACGTTCATTTTTAGTAGGGAAATCACCTAAACTTCTCTTAAATAAGGGGAATACCTACTCTAAACATATATTAAATGATCTGAGAATTCCCCGGGGGACTTTTACCGATGGGGTGTATAAATAGAGCGGACTTACTTTCTTATTTTTCATTTCACTTTCGTCAGTTGTTTGTTATCAAGGTTTGTGTGATAGATAAAGATAACACCTCTACCTCATTCAAAATAATAAAAATGTCAAGTTCAGGGCGTAAAAAGCATCCAATATGGGAACAATTCATATTGATCCCTCAAGAAAATACTACAATGAAGACCAGTAGGGTGCGTTGTAGAAAATGTAATGCAGTGCTATGCATGAAATCTAATTCAAACACCTAATAATAAACAATGTTTTATTTTAAACTGTTTTAAACAATGCCAACCCTGCACACGACCATCTGACCCATCCAGATACACGGCAAACACAAGTGCTCATCTCACGAATGTTTGCCCTGGCTGGGCGGGATTCAAACCCACGACCCTGTGCTTCGAAGGCAGACGTACTACCAACTAGGCTACGGGCCGGTCGTGATCGAACCAGGTTTAGCACGTTGAAACGACGGAAAAATTGTGAAGCCGCGCTGCTCCCACAATCTGTCTGACAGGGGATTGAGGTACTTTACTACGGCAGAAAATATCCTATGTCCTGTATCATGCTTACATTTATTATGTTAGTTAAGAATTTTGATTTTAGTTGTTGACTTGACTAATTTTAATCCAAAAACCAACCGTTAAGTCTAAGGCCTTTTGCCCTGGTTGAATCAGTTGAATAGTATTAATTGATTTGAACTTAGATCTAAGATTCAAATAGTTTTATTCAACTATTCTATTTATAGAAGTAGATAGATATAGAAAATAGATATTTTGCATTTTTTTATATCATATTTACAAATGTGGGTCTTTTTTTTTTTTTTTTTTTGAATTGACCTATGCTTGTGTCGAAAAGGTACGACAAATCAAGCTTCACCGGACTTGGAATGTGGGTCATAATGTTATATTATAATACGTAAACGAAACATTAATAAAACTAATAAACAACATAGTATGTTAGATTTTCTTACAAAAGACTCGTTCAATGCAATGAGTCAGATAATAATTATTGTACAAAGGATCCATTTTGTAAAATTACATTGTTATGAAAAGTGTTTGCCTTATCTCGTTCATAAAAGTCAAGTTACTCATAAAGCTCTTTATGCAAATAGATAACTGAATAAAATATCGTCCAAATATTTCTCAAATGAGTCTTCATAAAATTTGTTAGTATGGATAAACACCCATTATGTGAATATAGATAACAAAACTAGGATATAGGGCAGAAGTAGCCACCATAAATTCTCTACTGTTTTCTCACGAATAATCTAAGGCTGCCTGGTAGAGATTTCTACCTTATAATGGCCGTCTTTTGACTCTTGTATGTGTTTTTGTATTGTTTTCTAGTGTATTTTGGTGGTTTTGCTTTTTCTCGACAACTACACAGGATTGTTAGATTCAGAAGAAATTTGATAGATCAATCAAGTACATACGTGTTAATGTATTTCTATTTATTTATTTAACAATAGCTGTCCACCCATAGCTACGGCCGCGAAGTTTTTCTTTTCTCTTTGGTAAAAAGTTGACCGGGGATATAAGGTACCACCATGCAAAATTTCATTTAAATCGGTGCAACGGTTCCAGAGATTAGCGTGTACAAACAGACAGACACTGTGGGAACTAACTAAGAGACTGGATTCTAAAAAACTATTTTTGCAGTTCTATTAACTTATTTTTTTGTATATTTCCAGATACTTCAGAACAAACTTCACAAGCAGATGTTGGATTCCAGAGAAGATCGCCTTCTGTCATCCGACGATGGAGAAGAAGAGGAAGAAATGTACGAGCACGACTACCAAGAAAGATACGCAGAAGAATATTATGAAGAGGATTATTACAAGGACAGGCAAACGTATAGCGTAGAGGGGTTAGATGGCAAAAGAAAGGGAAAGTAACTATTGTAGTCTCTTGTACTTTAAATTACAATGTTTCTCTATTCTGTATCTGTTTATATCTATTTTGTTTATATATTAATGTCGAAACTTCATATCATTTAAGATGTATTTACAGTCCTTTAAGGATCTAAAATAGGGTTACTATATGACTTGATCCATGGGTCTTAAAGAACGTAGTCGAGAGCGCCGCTCGCTTTACAAGACATTGTCAAAAATCTTCATAAGTATTAAAGAGACATAGTAAAAAACTTAATAAGTATTAAATCTATGCTTCGGCGTACTTTTTAGACCTTGTGTATCCTTAACGGTCTGTGTGTTGATAGTTTCTACTTGGTTCAACAAAATTATTGTCCATCATACAACTCTTCTTTACAAAAGTGTATTTCCTATGCTAAAGTCTGCTGCGCAATATTTTTAAAATCCAACACTGGCTTAGTCCGCTTCCCTGAATCAACTACGTCACAGACTCTCTTATCAATTTTATATAAATAAACCTTACTCCTATTAATATATTCTGTTATATAGAATATAAATATTGTTATATATAAAAAAACTGCTTTGTAGTTAGAATAATAATAATATGTAGTAGATTATATTATAAAGTTGAGTAGTATGTAAGTATTAAGTTGTTGTAAATATGAATAAATCATAGAAGTGCTGATTGATTTTGCATGTTTATTAAAATTCCTGAGAATGATTAATGAGGTAGTAATGTTAATTATTCGATAAGTTACTTGCGCTCTACCCATGGTTTTACTCTCGGCTTTAAGATACCGTAGGATTGCAATTCTTCCCGTTAGAATTTCTCTATATTCGTAGTAATGAGCCTCTTTGCAAAATATTATTAAGCTTCAATAGTTAACGCTCGGAAATTTATCTATCAGGGGCCTATTTAATAAACGTGACAATCTGACAATTTTGTCACTTTTTGACAAATAAGTCGAATTGTCGCACCGAGTGCCGTTTAATAAACATGACAACTATGTCCAAATGCGACAGGTAAATATTGACATAATTGTCTTTAAATTGATAAAGATCCGTTTAATAAAGGCAAAAATTGTCAATTTTTACCTGTCGAGTCTAAGGAAACATTCTATGACTTAATTGTCATAGTCTTTGACAAATTTGTCACTTTTTCTGACATATTTGTCACAACATAATATCGGAGAATGCTTATGGGAGAATATATGAGGGTAATATTTAAAAAATATTATAATTTCACTTTGGTAATCAATTTCTTTACTTTTGTTTATGTTTTCTATTTGTAATGGATGTCAAATTAACAATTTTAGGTCTTATTTATGAAAAAAGAGACGTTTGAAAATAGAGAATATTTATCTTCACTGCTACTATCACTGCTATCCGTTGACGACATTAAAACCATTTTTACACGTGATTACTCGTATTAATTAACTGCCGAATTGCTTTGACATTGGGTGCGGTTGCCTGTCGAAAATCTCAGACAATTTGACAAATATGTCCACCTGTCATGACAATTTAGTGTTTAATAAAACAAATTTGACAAGTTTTTCCGGACAAATTGTCACCTGTCGCCTGTCAAGAGAAATTGTTTATTAAACAGAAATATGTCAAAATGTCGCGACAAGTCGACATATTTGTAGTTTTTCCACCGTGACAAATTTGTCAGGGATAATCTTTATTAAACAAAAAATTGTCAAAATGTCGGATTGTCACTTGTCGCCTGTCACCTGTCGCCTGTCACGTTTATTAAACAGGCCCCTGGACGTATTATTGCATATTTTATGGATCGTAATAATATAATATATGGGATATATTAAAAGTTTATTCGATGACAAACTAATGTCTAGAGGTTGGAGCCTTATTCTTTCCGGAGGTTTTATCTACTCTTAATGATAGTTCTAATTAGAAGGTACTTATTTAGTAAATTAATATCCATTCTATAACGATTAAGTTTCAAAATGCAGTACGCTGTCAAACAAAATCACCATGACTTTGCAAAGAACAAGGCAAGCGTTTAGATACATATTTCTGAATTATTTCATAAGAAAAGAATCATATAAAAAAAATTGAATAATACCAGAACTCGAAACACGATGCGTGATCCCCGAACATCAATTCGGCTATCAACGATACCATGCCACCACAGATCAAGTCCATAGAGTATGCAGCACAATTTTCAAGCCCTGGAAGAGAGAAAGTACCACGCGTCTGCTTTCCTCGAAATTCAACAGGCTTTCGACCGTGTCTGGCATGGCACAAAGGCCTCCTGTATAAAATAAAAAAGGTTTTTCCACACACATACTTCGATATTTTGAAATCATACCTAGAAAATAGAATTTTCCAAGTTAAAGAAAGTAACTGCACCTCAAACTTCTACGAACTACAAGCTGGAGTCCCCCAGGGGTCAGTATTGGGTTCCGTCCTTAACTCCATCTTCACATCTGACCTTCCACATTCTAGCGTATACATTCTAGCCTCTAGTGGCAATGCTGGAACAGCCTCCAATCTGGTCTAAAAAGTCTCGATGACGTCAACGATTGACGAATAAGAGCAAGCGCGACCAAATCACTACTGGTTACATTTACACTGAAAAGAGGGAATTGTCCTCCTGTGAAACTTGCAGGTTGAGACCTGCCGCATAGCGACAGCGCCAAATATCTAGAAATGCTTCTAGATAGACGACTGACATGGAGAAAGCATATAACAATGAAACGTGACACAATCGTCATAAAATTCAGAAACCTCTACTGGCTGCTAGAAATAAATTCTAAACTATCTGTTTACAACAGGCTTCTTATCTACAACTCTATGCTAAATCCAATCTGGCTTTATGGTATCCAACTATGGGGAGTAGCTAGCACTGCAAATAATGCAACCATCATCCAAAGAGCTCAGAATAGTATTCTGAGGAAAATCTCGAGTGCACCATGGTTCATAACAGCTAACGAACTCCATGAACTTGTGCATAACACTGTGGCCCAAGAAATTAGCCAGAGAGACAAAAAACGGTTGACAAACCATTCAAACAGACTGGCCAGCCAACTGACTAAACCTACATTCACAAGACGTGAAGTTATGGACCTTGCTTTGTAATGTGGCAAAGTTTGAAGAAGAGAAGCTCACATAATGGGGGGCCGCCTCTGAATGCCCTGAAGCTTACAACCAATCACTTTTTCAGACGCACAATTATTATTAGCAAACCTGCGAATGTACCAAAATTTTGAAAAATAACTATTATTATGACTAAATAATTTATACCAAAATCTTGTTTAAAATATAAATGTAATGTTACTTGTTAATAGATTTTAGTCAATATTTGCGTACCAAAGGCCATTTTTAAAAATAACTATAAAAAGCACGAGATGCACTAGTGTATTGAGAGTATCCTTGCCGCGTATATGTATAGTATATATATATAAATAGGGCAACTGTAAGTAGATATTAGATCTAATTGGGAATTACATACAGCCCCATTACTATTTTGTTGCCTTATCGTAATATTCGATCATTTCTATCATACTCTCATACTAATATTATAAAGAGGAAATATTTGTATTTTTGTGTGTGTGTGTGTGTGTGTGTATGTTTGTAATGAATGAACTCAAAATCGACTATGCCGATTTCAAACATTTTTTCACCATTAGAAAGCTACTTTCACCCTGAGTAACATAGGCTACCTTTTACAGCGGGAAAATGCCCCATTCCCACGGGAAAAACTGTTAACGCGGGCGGAGCCGCGGCGGAAAGCTAGTTTCCAATAATTACATTGTTGTTTTGCGTATTGAGTTGTGCAAAAACAAATAAATCTTATAAATAATTATTATACTCATTCGAAGGTCGCGTGATAGTTAAACAACCTCTTTTATCTGGAATTGTGTTTGTAATGTTATCTGCGCGCGCTGAAGGCCGCAGCGGTGGCGCTTGCGCATAATGAGCTACTGCACTGATTGGCTACTGCGCCGGACCACATAATACTGGCGGGACTATGTATGGAAATCACTACATAGTATAAAACAAAGTTGCTTTCTCTGTCCCTATGTCCCTATATCCCTATGTATGCTTAAATCTTTAAAACTACGCAATGGATTTTGATGCGGTTTTTTTAAATAGATGAGTGATTCAAGAGGAAAGTTTAATGTGTATAGTTTGTGTGTAATACATGCATAATATACTTAACGATAACCCACAATAACCATTTTCCCGTGCGGAGCCGTGGCGGTTCGCTAACGTAATGCTTAAAACTCTTGTTTCGAGGCGTGCAAAAATGATCACTGCGTCTCGTATGCATTACTAGGTACTTCAAAATATTTATATAAAGGACTGACGAAATAATACAGAGGCGTTATGAAAACATTTTTCCATTTGCCAAAAATATATTTTTAAGTTGAGTCTGGTTTAGTAATTTTGTCCTGAAAATACGCCACTTTTCTTTATTATTTCGAGTTTAGGTTCTTAACTTATAGAAAAACTAGCTAACCATCGCGGCTCCGGCGGCGTTAACAGTTTTTCCCATGGGAATGAGGCATTTTCCCGTGGTAAAAGGTAGCCTATGTTACTCAGGGTGAATGTAGCTTTACTTTACAGTACTTTTTCAGTTTATTCATTACAAACATACACACACACACACACACACAAAAATACAAATCTTTCCTCTTTATCATAATATTAGTATGATAAATCTAATTATTCGATCTGTCTTCCTGATCTAACCTCGTCGATTTGTTTGCGACTGTATGAGTCCAAATCGGAAAACCGCGATTTTAATACTAGTTGTTCATTGCGGATACGCACGCACTAATTACGATTTTCCTGTGGGAAAATATATAAGTAAATAAGTTGTCTATGTCAAAAAAATAGGTAGTATTACAAAATAATCGAAAAATATCTTATTAGGTACAGTTTGTATATTAACTCGAATCTTCTCAGTATTACCAGTACCTAATGAGGAATGTTTTTGCATGGAAACCATGGTGGGTGGAATAATGTACTCGTATGTTCAAAACCAGAAAGTTGATTTGACTATGAAAAGCTTGTATGTAAGTTTATCCCATAAACTATGTCTATTTTCAAGTTGTTGCACATGCGGCTGCATGCGAAACGCGAGTGTTTCACGCAAGGACTCCCAACATAAATAATTACACATCTGCAGAAATATCTGGAATTGTGTGTAGATTAATAACGTAATTCGTAAAGCTACAGGTTTAGACATATCGATCCGGTTGCCAAGTCACGTTCGAGCGTTCGGGAGGCTGAGTAGTGTAGGAAGCGGGCATAGCGAGGATGGATGGATATTATGTTGTATTAGATTGTAATAAAGTTAATCCAGGTCCTGTAATGAAGCGGGCGCGGCGCAGGCAAGGCTGGCAAGGAGCGAGGAACCGGCCGGCGCGCCGGCCACCTGTTCAAGCTCGGGAATATTTGGCCTGCAAACGCCTGCACGATCTTTTCACCAACAAAACTCAGCCTTTTTTACATAGAAAGATGCAACAGTAGCTTGATAGATAAAGTTATAATAAGCATAACAATTGCTGACGTAATCTCGGCAGGACAGCTAGTTGGTTTGTGTTGTTGATGTTATTTCCTTCCCCCTCCCGTTGCGATATTTTCCTTGATAATATAAAATAAAAAATAAAAATAATTTATATCAGATTATACCAAGTGTGTTTGGGCATATTTAGTTGGAGCTTCCTTTTAAGCTACATGTAGCCTGTGCTAGGAAAACTCCAAATATGGATCAGTGTGGACGATTCCTATTATACATTTTGAGTTGAGTAAAATGTTTGAATTTATTTAAAAAGATGAAACTATACCTTAAATGAATTTTGTTTATCTAACTGATGTAGAATTTTCAAAAGTTAAAAATAAACTATTTGTAAATATTGATATCATGGAAAGGCTTAATTCAGGTTTAAAATGAGTATAAAATTTCCAATTGTGCCAGAGTACTCATGAAGCATCATTTATGTTATGTGAAAGTGGGGTTTTCATAAGGTTTTCATCATAATCGTAGATTATTATTCTTAAGAACTTTGATAAAGCGAGCTTGGGTCTTAAAACTTCCAGTACAAAAGCATTGTTCGGTGGATTGCAGGTGAGTTTGCAGCCCGCTAGCGGCGGCCCCCCCCCCGCCGCGCCCCGCCCGCCCCGCTGCACCCCGTCGGTGCGCGCGCCTCTCCAGCCGTCATTCGTCCCGCGTCGCGTCACCCGCCGGCCGGCTCCTCACTCATTCTCACCGCGACCGCCGCCCGCACCGCACACCCAGCCATGACGGAGAGCAACGACGCCCCCGCGGCCGCCGCGCCCCAAGACAACACCCCCACCGAAAATGGCACCACCGAGACGCCCCCAGAAGAAACCCCCGAGAAGGCTACCGAGGAGAAGGAGAAGGAAACCCCTCCGCCGAAGGAGATGCGCGCCGTCGTCCTCACCGGCTTCGGCGGACTTAAGACCGTTAAGATCCTGAAGAAGCCCGAACCCACCGTCGGCGAAGGCGAGGTCCTCATCCGCGTTAAAGCCTGGTGAGTTGACTACCTTCTTTTTAATTGGCAAGAATTTAGACGGTTTAGTTTAAATATTTTTACCCATCTTATGATTAAAAATTGTGTTAGATTTTCGCGCAAAATTGTTATTATTGGAGGGTTGAAATTTTTAGTTCGTTAAAGGAATAGATCGTGTTCGTAATATGAGCGTGATTTGACGGTAGATGTGAGTGCATGGGGAGTAGCAGTAGCAGGTAGCGGCTGGGCGCGCCTGCTCATTACCATCTGCCGCCCGCGGGCCCGTGCACATGCATCCGATTCAAAATTCTGCACGCACACTCGCCCGCCGGCCGCGGCGTGTCGCGACGCACCCCACGGCGGATTTACACTCCGGCGAGCCCCGATGCGCCGGCGACGCTTCATCATGCTCATTGCTCATGCCCAACGTTTTCTACCTCTTTTTTGTAACACAAATGTTTACACTGTCGCGTTCTTTCCTTCGATTTCGCCAGATGATTATTCATTCGATAGAATATGGAAATTCGTTTTCGATCGGTGTTCGAATTGCATTCACGCATGCGCGCGCGCATTGGAGCGTGCGCCGCCCGTGCACGTACCGCGGCACGGGCACATATAAAAATTTATGTTATTTTGTCATTGGAAGCCACTGCGGCGAGTTCATGCGAAAGGGAGTTAAGCCGACTGACATTGTTCTTTGTTCGTTTTTATCGCTCCACTGCTTGAGATAATGCACTGGGGCGACGTCAACAAGCTACCCGCGGCGACTCACGAGTTATCTGCCCACTTTTCTCCTTAAGTTTAACTGCTGTTTGTTAGTGGCTTAACAAACCGTCCACTTAGACTGTGAATGATTTGTTTCGTTACCGCGCTACTGTTACATGAAATAACAACTCTTAAACGGCTGCTTTTTTGTTGCGATTTGATATGGTACGAGTAGATATCTCGTTAATTGGTCGTTGATGTCTGTTGTACCGGCGGATCGTTAGACGAACTTTGTTTTAGGTACTTAGAGCTATACGGCGGAGAGAGGCTAAGGAGGCGAGGCGTAGGTGCATCTCGAGGTGCAAGCAGGTCGCATCTCGCCTGTGCTAAAGCTAAATATAGCTCGCTTATCGCCGACTTACTATGTAAATGACCGCGACATACCCGATGGCAGCTGCCGCGAAAATATGAGCCAAGTTTGCGGACTGGTCTCGCCTTCGACGGGTACTGGGGTCTAGTCTGGCACTAGCTCTGTAAAAACGTGTGATTTCCGCCCACTCGCCGGCCTGCGCTCTGCCAGCCTGGATACTTGCAGAATAATACGAGTACCTCGTATCGATTGAGTATAACCTCTTAGAATCCGCTTGTATCTAAGCTTATTGGAACCCTTTGTGTGATTTTACTAAGGATAAATGTGGTTGGTTCCCTGTAATATTTCAAAGAATGTAGATCCATTGTATGAAATCTATTAATATCTGAAAATCTTCTGCCTTTGTTGTAGGTTGTGAGGTTTAATTTTCTCCATTCCAAATATTTTCAGATATTAAATTTCGAAAATACAAGTTAATTTAAAAGAGATTTTCGCGTGAAATCTTGCTCTAATAAAGACTGACTTTGATATCAGCCACCAAGGGCTTTTCTTAAAGCTCCGGGCAAAGTAGGTAATATTATTTGGAGATCTGGGTCCCCGCTAGGTCAAGACGAGTTTTCCAGAAACTGTTGATTAAGCTCGGTTCACAGACTTTCTGTAAACAAGAAACTTCTCAGCTTTGCTATAGATGTAAATCTACTTATTATGTAAATAATATTTAGTTTCTTTGTTGTTCGTATTGGCCTCTCGCATGCTGGGTAATGGATTCGAGTCCTTTTCACGAGAAACTTTCGATTAATTAATAAGAGCTTTTTATGTTGTTTGTTTATTTGTATGAGTATTTCTCTTTGGATGTATATTTCTATACCTATGTCTTACTATATCAACTTAAAAAAAAACAATTCAGTAGTTTCCATTGTCTAGCCGATAGAATAATTCCGTGTAGTCTAGACAGAAAGAGCAGACAACGAAATAACAACGGCGGAGCGAGCTTACTCTCGACTTGAGCGAGTTCAAGGATGCACCGCCGTATAACGTGCACCAAATAGCTAAACTAGATGCTCCCAAGGGTGTTGACCCACAATTAAATAGTCATTACGTAACGTTACCGTCCAATGTTTGAAATAATACCTGTCTCGCGCCAGTCACGCCGTTAGGGTGACCATGACGTTCAAAATTGATGTTTCCTCCTCGTGGGTTACCGGTATTACGAATAATGTAGGTTACCTGTTCAACCTTAAGAATAAAAATATCCTGATTGGAATGCTAGTCGGAATTCTCAAGTAACTTATTTTTAAAACTACTACAAGATTGCGTAAGGGTAACGAAACGCTCTTGCGTACAACCATTTTTTAAATAGACATAAAGTAAACACGAAGAAATATCTGCTAAACAACCGCTCATTCTCGCCAGTCTACAAAGCATAAGTGTTCCTTGTTTAATAGCGCTATTAAACTAATGATATGTAGCAGTTCTAAAATGAAATCCATCCTATTAGGAGGCGTTGTGAAGGCTTGCGGGCAGACATACTTGCCTGCACGCCACCCCGCGCCGACTAATATGTTCTTGTGAGTCTTCGAAGGGATCGACCATTGAATAACGAACCATTATTTTCAATTAGGTCAGTCAGTGTCAGTAAGAGACGTCTTCCGAGAACAATCGGAGTACTCACGCTTCTTGTGAGTGGCTTTCTTTTTTATCAGAGAGTGCTTAATTATATGTGGAGATGAGTGAGAGATGGGAAATGTGATGGTTGCTCTTTTTTCTTGTCTTGGGCATCTGGCCTACATCGGAGTTTTGGGGTCATGGGATTGTAACTTAAGCATCTGGATCATTTTTAAATGCTTTACACTTCGCATCTTGTTGTCAGATTTCACTAAAACTGTTATCAGGCGCTGTCTCTTATGTGGCCGGTGAAAGAGTGTGTTAATTGCTTGCATCCTTTCCTTTGTTGGCGTATCAATTTAATGACTAAAAATAGCAGAAACCCCTCTCGAGATCTGGACCGAGCCCTCTATGGTATAAAGTGCAGTATTGTGCATTTTAATGGGCTTCGAAGCCACATAAGATGGGAGAGATGAATTTGTTTATTACCCTCTTCCTTATTGAGAGCGTCTGCGCCAGATAGCTCTCTTCCTATGAGTCACTAGAAAGTTATGTTGGTGAACTAACTCGAATCAAATAACTTAGTTCTGTACCTGACTGCAGGGAGTGGGTGGACTTGCTTGCGAGTTATATTGCACACTTGCCGAGTCCAACTTCGGCCATCTTAAATGCGTTCTTCAATTCCATTCGAAAATTATCGTACTTTTCTATCAACTCATTGATTGAAACTGAATGCTTCATTGGAGTTCAGATTGATGAAATTATAAACTAAATGGATGGAGTGTCCAGTATAATAAATCGATACTGATGCTTTAGTAAATGAAGTCATTAAACGTGATTTAGAAACCTAATTCTTTAACAATGCATGGCCGTTCTCTTTTATTGTAACCCATATATTTATGTCTACAGTTTATTGGACCCCTATCATAGATTGTAGTTACAAAGCGGGAATAGATTAGTAATATTAGTAACGCATGAATTATATATATGGGTACAAATGTCGTCTATTGAAGTACGTCGCTCAATAAAAGTGAACTAATGTGTAGTCACTTTTTATAAAGTTCTTCAAGTAAGCATGACAGGCTTCACTGTTCTACAATCGTGTTTCTCTGGTTATTATTATCGTTATGCTGACCTGACGGGATGCAGTCGCCCATCCATCAATCACGCGTGGTGAGCGACAGGTTATACGTGTGTGCTCCGAGCCTTAAAAAAACTTTGTTTATGACCAACTCCAGTTGTTTGCTCGACATTATTTAATTTACGGAACAATTTGTACGGACAATTAGTATGGTTTTGTGGGATGCGTCACGGTAGCGCGTCTTGTTATCGTACTACAAGCAACCTAAGTTACGCACATGAGTCAGTCAAGCGGCCATTGCAACTGACTCACCTAACAAAACACGATCAATAAGATAATTTCCGAGCAGTTTTTATGTTTACGATACAGATTGCATGCATGCAGGTCCCCAGCAATTAGGGGGGTAATATTATATTGACCTTTGTGGCTCAAAGTTTGTGTCAGTCATCTCGTTTCGCGAGAATATTTCATTGCACTGTAACTTTAATAACGATAACTTCGTTCTGTTAACATAGACTTAAAGTAAATTGAAACTTGAGTTCCCACTGGGTTCGGTTCGTTAATTAGTCTATCTCGAGAATGAATTGCCTGCTTGGTTCATGCAGGGGTGAAAGCAGAGATAAGACGCAACCGGAGAAAGTGATAAATGTTACAATTAGTCTATCTTACACCTGCCTCTCTGCAATGAACTCATAATGTTTTTCAGAATATTATGCGCTCGTTGACTATAATATATTTTTCCGTTAAACGTACTCTGTATTCTTGCAAATAAAATTTTATAATATAGTACCAATATAAATTCATTTCCTCTGCATAGAACCATTAAATAGTTTCCCGCTAAACCAGTTCGCAGATCGAGATAAACTGTAATAAAATGGTGTTCATCCAGCGCTATAGACTCAAGCGATTTTATGTTCTATTTTCTTTTTTGCTTACACTTACAACCTATGATATAAACTATAATTTTATAACTCGTGGTTCCGTAAATTATCATGTTAAATAATAAATACAGCTATTTTAAAGGATCAGCATTTCAGTAATGCGGTGTCCATGATTCGTGGCATTAGTTGTCGGAAGCTGTGCCATGTGGATTGTGGGTGCTGTGGTTGTACTCGTAAAATCCTTCATCGCAGCAGACAGCAGATGCGGCGGGCGGGCAGGCGGGTCCCGCCGGTCGTGGCCGCGGGCACATTGTTCGCGAAGTCATTGAACTTCCAAAATGTTCCTTCGCTTATTGTGCCCATAATCGAATCAACTCCACTCTATATGGAAGTAAACATGTCGCTCGCATACTTTTATCTTTTTTGACAAATAAAACCTGCGCGACAGGTCACAAATCTTATAAATATCCGCTCTGGGTTTTGAAAAGATTTATAAGCAGTTACTATGTGGATCTGTTTCGACTGTAAACATTAACGATCACTTGTTTCTGTGTTGTGACTCTTGTGACTTTTCTATTACGAAGTTATTTATTGTACATCCGACGGGTAGTGTTGGCTTTAGTATTTCATGTGGGTATTCCATTACACATTATTGGCTATTGCTTAGTTTTTCGATTGGCGAGTAAATTGAATTGGAAAATCCCGTGACTCGATCCTCGCATGAAATAGGGGTGTGGTTTCGTTGCGCGGGTGCCGGGTGTGGGCAGGCGGAGTGCGGAGTGCGTCGGGGGTGAGGGTTGGAGTTGCGAGTGCTCCTGTAATGTCTGGCGGGCGAGGGCGGGGAGTGCGGGGGACGCGGCACCGCCAGATCAATACGGCGCGTCCCCTACCCGTCGCCCGGCCGCCCGACCAATCTCCGCAGGCCCTACGTCTTTCGACGCCAATGCTTGTTTTTTTATAGCGCCCATTAACCATGCTCTCCGATAAATGAATAAAAGCATGTGTTGGTATTTTTTCCTTAGCTAGCGGAATTCTTGGAGGGTATACTTTTTGTAACTATTCTACTGTTAATCTTCATATCCGACAGTAATCTTTCCGTTCTCGATTTCATTGTGTATAAATCCGGTGATTTAGAGGTTTCGCTGCGTGGTACTTCTGGCAGTGGGTAAACTAATGGACCTGTTGAATGTGCGTTAGAATTTGTAGAAGCCAGTCGTATAATCCGAAAAAAGAAAGATTTTCTTTCAATTTTTTTTACATTATTAGAATAAGTATTTGTCAGCCAGTCGAGTAAATAGTTATTACCTATATTAGTACTATATGTATCCATATAAAAATAGTTCAACGTAACAATATTTAAATTCAATACTAAAAAGTGTATGTAAAATACATTGTTCAACACGTGAGAGTACCTGCAGTAATTTTTAAATTATGTTTTGGGGTGTGTCGGAATTTCATGAGTAAAATTCTGTTATTGCCTCGTGCCCCTCGGGAGCCGGTTGAAGTGCAATTCCACAGCGATACTCCTGTGAATATCTCCAAGGGTCAGACTTGCGTAAACAGGAATGTCCTTTAACTCGCAAGCACGTGGCCACCCCACTTTGCATTTAAATTGCGAATATCATCATTATAATTCTTTTGTGGTTCTCGTGTTGAAGTACTTATACACCCGTTTCGTCTTAATGCGATGAACAGGGCAATAAATAAGCGTTTAAAAATAAAGCGATCATAAAAACTGAGTCACGAAAAGTTATTTTAACCTTCAATTATTTCCAAATTTTATTTTAAAACTTCCTTCGTTTTATTTCTAAATTATAATGTTTCGTAGTACTCCAAGCTAGGAAAAAAATATTGGGGTACTCAAAGGCGGGCTGAGAAGTCATTTATCATCGCAGATCAGACACTTAAAGGAACTTCCACAGACTCACAGACCGTTAGTTTTTTTTGCTATAAAGAGAGCATTGTCCATAGTGTCAAATATTTTTTATTTTTGTTCTACTGTAATGAATTACGTATACTACGGAAAATTGCTTTAATACTTAATTTAAAATAGCTTAATATTTGAAATACAGTACCATAAAGAAATACGTACGCTATGATATATTATAATAATAATTATGTAGGACTGTATATGTTTGTAGAATACAATTCAAGGCACAGAAGTAAATGTACCTACTGATATTGAAATAATGAATCTCAATTTCTTCTAAATCCAGGCGGTGTTACCCGTGTTACCATTTCCGTGAAATTAAAAACCGTCATTAATTTATTCTGTGCTGTTTTTTTACATAATGTTACTTAAATTTATGATTACTGTTTATATTGCGCTGTCCTATTGTTATCTATTATTTCTTACTCAATCTTTATGTTTCATGTCACCTAGTGTTTGATAAAACCTAAGTACTTTCTTTTAAACGCCAAGAATATCACTTTGTTTTAGTAATATAATAAGTAATACATAAAATACACAGTTGTCGAACCCTATTAACTATATAATAAAGTTTAATTTCGTAAACGATTTTACAATTATAGCTTCATCGATTTTGCTTTCATTGATGAGAAGACGTTATGTTACATTAATATTGACATACAAAAGCCTTCACATAAAGCGGGTGTTTCAGAAATTAATACCTTTTGTTCGACCCTAATCCTCTAAGACACCTCGAACTTCGAAGCCGGCAGTCAGGAAACGTCATACGTTATTCTAAACCTAGTAAGAATGGAATAAGGTACATATTTCAAGCTCATGTGTGGCTAGCCATTCGGTGAGAACGTGTTTAGAGTAACGAATTCCGGTAGGTAGTGGCGGTTCTATATTTAGTTAGGCAGGAGTAAGGGCACCCTTACGATACCGCGCGCCCTAATATGTTCTGAATTCCAACGTCACTTCTCATTGCGTACGTTTGAAAGTTTCATGGACCTACTTGTTCCCTGACTTGTAAAAAATGAACAAAATCGGTGGGCTTTTATTGGCAGCAGCAAGTTTAAATCTCATAAGACTACTGTCAAAAATTACAAGCCACTCTGAAATTGTGAAGTACTTTTAATCTTATTAACTTTTTGTAAGTATCGCTCTTGGCAAAAAATGGCCGGAAATTAGGAAGCACGCGCAAAAGATTCTGTTATCTAAATTAGAACCGTTTTGAGTTTATATTTACTTCGCAAATATTGGAAGCAGGCGGGCGCAGATGGTGACCCTACTCCCTGTTCCGACACCTTTTTTGCCGTTGCGTTGTTGGTTTGGGAACTATTCTACAATAATAATATGATGTTCGTTGTTACATCCAGTCATTTAGTCCACGTTTTTAGACCCGCATAATGTTGCTATACGATACTGGCTATTATGAGTGTCCGGGCTTCATTGATTTTGAATTTAATTTTTATAGCGTTTATGGAGTTGTTGATATTTCGATATGATGATGGCTTCTAAAATTTACGTCATGTGTTCTGATAGATAATATTATTATTATTTAATTTTATTTAATCTTTGGAATACTCGTATAATATAGAATTTAAAGGATTTTAAATTACTACCAAGTCATTTTAACATGTATTTCTTTGCTTTAAAACAGTTCTAGACAGTTGTTCTTGGATACCTCGAATGTGTTCCTATTATCATAATCAATTCAATGCAAATCTGCATCTCCACGAGACTTGTTATTCGAGGCAATAAAACTTTACTGTGTAAATAAAATTGTGTCCTAAAGAATCCTCAATATTTCCGATGTCTTCTTATGGATATTGTTAAAGATACTGTTTCCTCGAATAGATTTAAAAAAATCTTTTACCTATAGATATTTCTATTGAATGTTTGTGTAGAATCTTATCCAATATTGGTTTTCTTTATCGTCCACACGATAAAGACAAAAGTAAGGATAAGGATAGTTGCATAAAAAGTAAGAGATAAGATATTGAAGCTTCAGTTTTGAGGAATGAGTCAGTGCAATGATAAATATTGAATATATTTTTGTTGATATCTTATTATGACGTTGCTTGGACAATATGATGCACCGATGATATAATAAATGCCTTACATTACGAGTGTTGAGCTCAAGTTAAACCCTTCCTAGAGTTCCAAGCACGTAACCTTATATTCGTGTCGTGAGCTGTTTAATATGCTCAGCTCATAATGGACGGCTGCGACAAATTTGATCCACGCGCTTCTTTGCCTGCAGCTATAATTTCGGGCCTCGGTGTTTTTGGCAAACAACGTATAAGCATTTACAGTGTTATGAGTGAACTCGTATCGTATAGCTGATGGAAGACAGCAATACAAACATACGCGTCTAACCGAGACGAGCCATTAACTCTTCAAAAGGTGCGCGAGTACTTGCTAGTATCTACTCGAGCAGTTGTACAATAAAAATAAAATGAACGAAAATGAACGAATTCTGCCAATAAGAAATTACTTTCGCAGAAGCTTTTATGGGAGCAAAAAAGCGTAGGTTATTCCAAGAGTAGCTTAAAACCAACTTACTACGCATTAATTTTATTGTGTGGCCTCTGCCTGCTGAGCGATAATTGCCGAGTTTATCAATCGTATTCTTGTCTGTTTTATATCCGTGCTGTTAAAGTTTCAGACAGTGAAGCATTGTGTGGTTGTTTGGAGAGTACAGAATTGAGGGTCAGATTAGGGCATCGAAAACCCGGAACATTTTAAAAACCCGGGTTTTCGGGTTTAAGCATAATGGATACCCGGGTAACCGGGTTTTTTCGAGCTTTTCGGTCCTTTTGTTATAATTAAAAAAAAAAACAGAATGTATCGGTTTTCTACAATGAGTAGAATATAATAAGGAAAAAGGAACGAAAAATATAAATTAATTTAACGATTTCAATTTACTATGAATATTGGATATAATTTCAAGTAATTTTAATATCAAAAAAGTCTTTTAGACAAATGAAAATGAATGTTCACGTGTCGTAAACATGTGAACTAGCTAGCTTAACGTTGATAATTTGTCTGTCTTACTTAAGTAGTAAAAGCGTAAAAAAAGTTAAAGCATCGAACGTTTTATCGCTTAAAGACGAGCGCAGTCTATTGCAGACAACACCAGCCGAAGAAAATACCCGTTCTGGCTCCACACTCGTGGGTGAAATGGTTTTTAAATGTTCATAGATCAGCGAAAGGTATCGACCTCGTTGTCGGTGTCCGCCATTTTCCCACAGTGCCATTTCTACCCTCACAGTAGAAAGCAGACCCTCTGTTGGGCATCCAGTGTCAGGAGCTGTGTATCAACAGTTTGACTCAACTATTTGTTAAGTTCTTCTGAATTTGTTAAGTATATTTCCACTTCCTGCTGTCAATCACAATCGCCCATCACAACCTACTCCCCCCTTCCACAATTACCCCGTTCGTTGTATGAGTCTATGACTAGGAATGATGAGTCAAACACGCGCGTATGGCGTACCGCTTGCTTTGCTTGATGGGTGTAAAGCAGGGATCGGAACCGCTTTTTCATACACTTGTTAAATCACGCTAGTTCAAACCCTATCCGACTATAGCTCTAACTAAGATCACTAAGGGTAGGTTTAGTCCTGGGGGAACATAATATGCAAAGCAACCGGCAGCCCTGGCCTTCGCCTGCCGCAAAAACAATTACTTTAATAATTACAAAACCGATTGAAACCGGTTTCATTCCGTTCTGTATCAAAAACCGGGTAACCAGAATATTTTTGGTTTGTTTCATTAAGTTCCATCTATTGCCGGTTAATTGGGGAACAGAATTATATCTGTTTTTCGAACGATATTAACAGGGATTTCAAAACCGGTTTCGATCCCTGGTGTAAAGTACGGAGCAATTAACGGCGATACTTCTGAAGTAATCTGTATAATAATAAATATGAAAGTTTGTATATTACTCAATCATGCAAAACAAAACCCGCTGAATAGATTTGAATGAAGTTTGGCATACGTATAGGTTATAGTCTGGATTAACATATAGGATGATTTTTTCCGCGGTAAAATTACTGATTCATACGGGAAATACAATCTTAAGCGGGCGATGTCACAGGGCGGACGGAAAGCTAATAATATAATAATCAATAAAAACAACAAACGTTACTTCCAATCTTTTAACGTGTTAGACGCTGCTTCTTAACAAATAACGACAAGAAAGTGATTTCGGAAAAAACCCGAAAACCCGGGTCTTGATTTTATAAAACCGAGCTTTTTTGCGACCCCAAAACCCGGGAAAACCCGGTTTATTTCGGACCGGGTAAACCCGGTTCGATGCCCTAGGTCAGATGGATTCATTTAATTTGTGTTACTTACTCGCACCCCAAAGCTAACCGTCCAACCATCTGTGGAATGCAAGCTTCCTGAGTGGACAATTAAAACTGATGACGATGATGTTCGCTCGCGACATAGACATGACTGAGCAGAGAGCATTCCATACCAAATGTCGCGTCGAGACTAATTAGATTCATTCAAAGGTTTTTTTTAGCACTAAACATGCTAGCAACTACCAGTCTACAAACGAAATAATAAAATTCATTATAATTGACGTACCTACAATAACTTATTAAAAACCTCACGATTTTATTCAGAGGAAACCTTTAAAGGACGTTCCATCTGAGTTGGTCAAGTAATTTCAGTTCATTAGACTACCCTGAAACAAAGTTAATCAAAGTTTTCTTGTTTAGGCTCCGTAAATAAGACTACATTACGCGCACTTGTTTTTGTTTGGCATCTTTCTTTACGTACTTTACTCCAAAGTATTCCTTAACTTTAATATTCCTCTGTACGAATCATCAGCAAAAATGATGTTCTAGTTTGTGATGTGGCTTCTGTCAATTTGTGACATTATGTATAGCAGTTAATGAGTGCCTGTTCGCATCGGAGATCGGAAGCCGATAGCTTCGTCACGCGTGTCGCTATTCAAAAGACCGCTAGCCGGATATTAACTTGCTTTAAAAAGCACCTGCATTGTCACTTCCCCAGAACCACATCCAAACATAAATCCGAAACGTGTATGGAACTGTAACAGACGCCCTATTCAACCCTCAAGGTGGACGAATGCTGTCGTTTTATATTAAAAAAATAGCTTGGTTCGGAATCTGATACGAAAACCTTAACATGACACGCGTTACTTCATTTTTGGCACGCTCTCTTTGTCACACGCTAAACAAGAAAATCAAAACCCTTTTATCCTTTCTCTTGTGGCTTTGCCTGTGCGTGCACTTTGTGCTTAAATCGAACACTATCCTTTATTTTTCAACATTACATTTAAACTTCTAAACTTATTTTTAAATTTGTGACTCATCGGTATTAGATAATAATCGTAACTATAAATAGAGGCATCCCAATTAAATGATGTCGTTTGGTCACCCTAGCGTTTTTCATAGAAGCTAGGGTATTGGTATGATTACTATGTGTATTTCTATTTTAGTAGTGCATTGTTTAAATACTAGGTCATGTCCAGTCACGATTGCTTTGACATACTAGCACAATTTTTACACGCGATAAATTAAAAAAGTATAACTTACT
This sequence comes from Teleiodes luculella, assembly GCA_948473455.1. NCBI lineage: Eukaryota > Metazoa > Arthropoda > Insecta > Lepidoptera > Gelechiidae > Teleiodes > Teleiodes luculella. The sequence continues at coordinate 4,729,772 of OX419601.1, forward strand.
GAAAGCTGTAAGAGTTGTGATTAGTGTACTACCTAATACCTAGGCTTACAACTTTTACATAATCTGTTTCGATTGGTACAAATTGTATTTCGTCTGAGTTGAAGTTTTGCTTGTCCTTTTGCTGATTAGGTATTGATAACTGAAACACGTAATAAATAATAATTAATAAATAACCAACATAAACATTAAGTTAACTATAAAAATAAATAAATGTACAAAGTACAAACAGTTGCGCATTTTCCTTTTAAAGATCATTTTATATTCGAGAATACCAGCTCATTTATGAATACGAATTAAACTATTTAACCTTATATGAATCACAAGGCATAAGTAGGGAATCTAGTTCCGTAGTAAATAGTTTAGAATTGATTCATCCGACGCAACGCAAACAATGCTAGGTGTCATACACGACACGAGTCGCTCGACTGAACTTCCGGTCACTGCCGAAGCATAAAATGTACAAATGTATGACAAGCAAGGCTGGGGAAATACTGGGATTAAAATATCATCAGCATATTTACCGCATAGTAGGTACATAAGTAAGAAAATAAATTGTTGATACTGTATTCATACAAAAGATAGATGTACGGGTGATTTTATGTTTCTCGTTTTAATACGATTTTTTTCTAGGTAGACAGTAGCTATAGCTATGTTAAAACAGTTTTTATCTTAAAAATTAAATAATTGCTAATTTAAAATTGCTAAAGATTCACATTTTATTATATCTGTAGGAAGTGGGAATATGCATATACTATCGGGATATGAAGAATTCAGCTTACAGATGAAAAACTTTTCTAAATGAAGATATCGGATTCGAGCATGTAAATGGGCGCGCAGGGCTGATTTTGCTAAAGTTTTATACAAAACATCATAATCATATTATCAAATTGTTGTATTGCAAGGAAAACTCTTAGCAGAACATTCCAAAACAAGCTTTTGTCGGTTGAATGGTATCAGGTATGGTAATCTTAATATTCTGTAGTGGGATTTCATTGGTCCTAATTTTGTTTCAATTTCCCGCTGCAGACCAGCACAGAAAGTTAATGATTCCGAGTAGGTAATGCTTAAAGAAGGAAATACAGTTCAAATAATAGTCGTATTTTCTGATTGTGAGTTAACCCGACTATTCAATAGTGATCAACATTACAATACAACTAAACTAAATACAGTTATTATTACTACTGATTACATTGAGTATATTTATCATTATTATTTAGGTATACTAAAAAATCCGTCATATAGCTTTAATCTAAGAAAGAAGATGAATTAAAAGAGTGCATTAATAGTACAACAAAACCCCTTAAATTACCATTAAAGCACCAGCTGGACTAAGAAGTCCTATCACCTTGAATAGTTTTTTTGCCACAATCCTTTGATTGTTTTACTTGGTAATTTACTGCATTTATAAAACTTGGGGACTTCAATATTCTGACTGATTAATTACATTATAATACCTGAGCTTCAGGAATCTACATTGTCATCGAGACGTAAAGCAGATACTGCTTTATTGTGTTAACAGAATTATTATTATTATTCAAACTTGTCTGAATGTCTACTAAAATCAAAGTTACAGCCATACTTAATGACAAAGACTAACTTCCATTGGTCAAGCAGCACTGCAGTTTGCGGTCTATTTTTAATCACACCTACCTTCGCTGCATGTTAGATGGGATGTGACTCACACATACCGTACAAATCATGCAAACAGTTGTAATTAATACTAAGCCCAACAATGAGTTTGTTGAGTTTAAATAGAGAACTTACTTGCGTTGATTAGCGGGGGCAAAATTGTTGCTACTTTTTAGTAAATTCGCATAACTACTTTCAAAGTAGTAGGTTCTTTGCTGCTGAGATCGTTCGACAGACTTTAACATCCTTTTGCTCTCTCTTGATTTCAAGCTAACGTTTTTAAAATTTGCTGTTAAGTCTTACCAAAGAAATAAAAAACCAGCTCTGGGGGTGCCACGTGTATATTTTTATGTTTATGGCAACAATTTCCATTATAAAATTAGTTCCATTGAAATTCCGCACTATGGCGAGGTTTTTTATTTCTTTGGTCGGCTTTATTTTATTTGGCAGTGCAGCCGATCTCATCTGACATAAAATTGAATGTGTATAATAAGCAGATAAAGTTGATATCGATTTAACAATCACCTGTGATATGAAATACGGCTGTTATTAGAATTTGTGCTTCGTATAGATTACATTTTGTGGTTTACTAGCATTAACGGTGTCGGACGGAATAACGGCATCAGTGTTCTTTTATTAACTATCGTGCAAAATTCAGGTTTATAGTTTAAATGAAAAAAAAAAGACTTAACTTTGCGCTTTACACTTTATTTATTATATAGTCATGGGAATTTCTGAAAAACTAAAGTTTTATTTTAACTATGCACTCTTAGCGCCACCTACTGTCGAAAAGCCTCCAAAATTAGTCGGAGTGTGTAATTTATAGTAAGTCCTTTTCGGCTTTTCTTAAATATTTGGGGCATCTGGTAACGCTAACAGTATTATGTAAATGAGTTTAAGTATATTTACGATTTGGCTAACCTATTTCAAATTCCCTGAGGCGTTTTGTTCTTTTAAATTAATTCGATCGAAGGGGAATTTAATATTTAGGTATTATACAGTTTTTCTAAATTACAATAACAGTTTCTTAATTTGCAACATTCGCCATGGCTCTATCGGATACTTCGTTAGACAAGACATGCTTCCTTCCCTCGGACGACGTTTTAAACCGTATTTCTAATTAGGCCCAATTAACGCTGATTATCTGCGTTTCACTCTTGGGCATTCCGTACCGTTTGGACTACATATAAAATAAAAAGTAATCCTCTTAACTAAGAAAGCAGTAGGTACTCTGATACTGAAACCTTAAAAAGTTTCCTAACTTTAGAAATCATATTTCTTTTATTTGTCACTGGCTTGGTACTTCTGAAGTAGGTACTTTTGCATAAGTCCCATCGAAAAATAGTTCTTGTGATGGATGAACAATAAAATACACGCCCACCCCAGAAACGATCGCTCGATGTCACATTTATCAGAATAGATATTGAGTCTACCGCGTATCCGATAAACGACGTCATTTTTCATATTATAGTCGTAGTATCGCGTTATGCTATGTGCTATCAAGGCGAGATGCCTCGAACATGAGACGACGACGAGGCGAACGGAAGGAGAGTAACTTAAGAGCCACTTGTGTGCCGCTCACGTATCTCCACAATGACGCTGCGCCTTCAAATAGATAAACTAAGCGACTACGACGAGGGAAATGTTTTCACCGACACTATCCTGCAATAGAAGCTTTTAGCCAGTATCTTTGTCACGGATATTTATTTGCCACCCAGATTCGTTGCGTAGAGATTGGTAGAGATATTGTTTGCTCTCGTTAGCATCAATCAGCTGAATAAAAGGAGCATGTGTTCAGTATGGTGTTCTTTATTTTGAACCGCAAATGACTAATTCGTTGCAAAAAACGTTCTCGTGCATCCGAAACGGGTCATGCACGGTCTGTTTCCTATTTCAGCTGTCTCGAAGTTCAACGGCTTATTACCGCGCGGCGCCGACAGGGTGCGATCGAAAATGAAAGTGTATCATCATCGCCATTTCCCGTTATGAACCGATTTTACGCATTTGAGGCTCCGGTAAATGAAAACCGGGCTTTCTTTTTCTATAAAATAGATTTTCAAGAGATCCAGTGTGCTTAATGTAGTGGAATCGAGTGTGAACTGTCCTCCGCTCGAAGCCTGAAATTGCTTGTCGAATAATGGCCGGCAAAGCAGCACTCCCTGATTTCCCCTAAATTTATCTTCCTTTGTCGTCTCGCCTATGATATGAAAAATGTTCGCAAGGAATATCCGGGACATTGATGAGTCATGAGCTAGACAGGCTTTACTACTTTTTCCCCTAGGTCACACCGCGGTACATTGACATTATTGATCGTCGAATCTACCTGTCTGGCGGGGCGGATAGTTTCGCCTCTGGCCCTGCAGAAAACGAAAGTTTAAAGTTCAGATTTACGTTCGAGTCAAGTGCACGAAGGATTTCGCCGAAGCGCACTGAAACGTGACTCCTTGGTTGTGCAAGTCTCCAACTGCGGTGAACGAGCCACGAAGTCTACTTTCAGACGATAAAGTACTGTTATGTCGTTTGATACGCCTAATTTTAAATAAATTCTTTTTTCGCCAGTAATAAAGCCAGTTTTACTAGACTAGGTTGAATTTATCTTTGTGTCGATGCAAGTGCTTCCTGTTTACATAATTACTTTTTTGAAGCTAGTTCACACTTTCCTTTCCTTTCATAAATATTAAGGTCCAAAAGCAAGTAAGTAATGGGAATGGTAATCTCGCGCTAGAAAATTCTCTCTCTCGTTTCATCGGCCTCTAGCGAAAATATTCTTGAGTGTTAGTCTTTATTGTTTGGCCCCAAAGTGTCGGAGATAGTTTTCCCGCACATTTCACTACCTTTGGTCCCCGTAGGTTACTCATTAGCTTCTAGTAGCTAGCGGTAGTTTTAGTAGTGTGCGGTAGTTAGTGGTCGGTGTAGGCGACCCGACCCGCCGTCGCGACGGCCACCGGCGCCGCGCCGGGCGCGCCAACCCCGATGCAATTTTAAATTACCCCGAAGTAGGGGTGTTCAGTTCATTTTAAAGTCCCTGCTAAATTATCGTCACGTGACTGCTAGGGTTAGAAACTATAGTTTTATTAAAGGTTTGTTTCTACTGAAAACAATCTATAAGCTGTCTGCCTTATTTTTCCTTTTTGAAATCTCCCAAAATTATTTAGAAAAACGTATTTTGCACTAACCGTAATTCACGAGCGACCCGAATTTTTATGTTACTTTTCGTTGTAAGGGTAATGCTATTTCCAATGTTAGCTTATTTTTGCCAGATTTCGTGGAATAAGGCGAGGATTTCGCAGCTCGCACATTGACAGGAGGATAAATGTGCGCTGTTTACTTTGCCGTTGTCGACACCCTATGCAGGGGATGTAATCGTGGGGACGGAGTAATTTATTCAAAATAATGCCTGGCATATTTGGGTTAAATAACTGGAATGATTCTAAATTTTGAACCGGGCTGAATCATATAAAATTCTATTACATAATACAATCAATAGTACTATGCGTGCCAAATAAGAATAGGATCGCGCTTGCTGCTAACGTCACGAGACAGATGTCAAAATACGACAGAAAAGTACGGTCTACAAAAAAATCTAATGATATGAATATATAATAATTAATTTGAATGAAATTATAGAGATAACACAAGCACAATAAACAGTAAAATAGTAATTATTATTACTGGTCGCACGCACCGATAGACGCGTCTGTGTTGCCAGATTATGTGGATTTTTGTGATTTAGGTTACCTCGAAGAGAGTTGGCCCCGCTGAAAATTCTTAATATGATTCAAATATGATTATTTTGATTATGTTAATTAATAATTTAGGTATGCAGGTATGCATAAAAATCACGAAAATTCACATAATCTAGCAACACGGACGCGTCTGTCGGTGTAGTAATAATATTACTATTTTGCTTATTGTTGCGTTGTCTATATGATTTAATTTATTGAAATTAATTATTATATATAAAAATTATTACATTTTCTTGCAGACTGTACAAAGTCATTTGGTGACATTTGTCTCGTGACGTTAGCTGCAAACGCGATCCTATTCTTATTTGGCACGCATAGTATGTGACTTTAAATAGTTTTTGTACCCATATTATTAGGAATTGTACCAAGAGTATAGGACTCTTTTTCTCACCGGATAAGGCACTTTGTTGTTTAGTAATATCATAATAGTTACACTACCTACCAAAAATGTTACTTTGGTTCGTGTTAACAATATCTTAATTTAGAACGCGATCAAGGTTTCTTGATGCGATATTTTCTTATATAATTTCTATTTTAAGGCAAATACTTGTTGGAAGTTGCGTGACTTTCTATATTACGCATTGTTATGCTAAGGAGTTAAAGCAATCGGCCTGAACTCGTATCTCTGTGGTAATTAAGATAATGAAGGAGGGCAACGAGTAGCAATTCCTTAGCCAAGTTATACGAGACACTTTTATGTGGTTTATCAACCCCGAGGCCTTCATACACGTACGCTACAGCCTACACGTTACATCTATGTATTATTAAGTTGTCACGCGAGAAGGTGCGACTGGCAACAACCCGCCGCCTCATTTTTAGCGACTTCATTAAATATTAGTGCAGGAAATTATAGCCTAACCCTGAATGTAGTAGTCTAAGGGCGGTACGAAAAGAAACTTGCCTTTTTTTTGGTAGTCAAGTTTCAACTACAGAAAACACGAAAATAAAATATTAATATGTATATCCTAAAATAGCTCATCCACTCCTTTACAGATTCTGATCTTAAAGACCCCGTGGTGCTTTCAAAAGATGGCGGATACCGGTAAAAAAAGGATTTTAACAAGATCACGGATCTGAAATTCGATCTAGGGTAAACCAGTCTGTTTTGGACATTTTTAAGCCAAGCCATACAATGAGAGTTATAAAATCACTCAGTAATTTTACGGATTAATAACAAAAACCTTTACCTGCATGCGTCGTTACGAACCATTGTAGTAGGAGAAACCATTCAAGTTATTGTTGAATAACCGCCTAACCGATCAGGTAGCGTGCGTAAAATTCGATGCCAGCTAGATAATCCTCGGCTTAACATTCCATCGCAATATGGGTCCAGAATGCTCCAACTTTTTATAACCGAGACCTCTGCTTGTGGCTCTCATGCAAACATACTTTTTTGAGTTGACAAAAATTGACCTTCCTTCCTTATCAACATCGCTCGCATTTCTACGTCCATGGTAGATAAGCTCGACAGTTCAAGGTAAAAAAGAGTAAAAGTTAACAGCGTGGCGTATTGTATAATTTCCATGAGAGCAGTAATTATTTCGTAAGAGTTAACGTACTTTTAACAGCGTATAACGGGCAGTATAAAGGGGTTTAAAACAATTAACGAAGGACTATGAGTCAGCACGTTTAAGTTGGGAGAGAAAAATAGTCCGAAACGACTAGTAACTTTGTACACTTTTGTACCAATAAATATAAATTTGATTCTTACAGAACTACACAATCACAGAACTACACAATCTACCGAAGGTACAATTTTTTTTTCTGAAATTTTGCTAGTATTGCAATAATTTGATCAATTTAAAACAGAGAGATTAGCAAAAGGACAAAATGTTCAACTATTTACACATCACCACATATAACACAGATATAACTGTGGTTCTTATGATATATCATATGGAAACCTTTGTGTTTATTATACTCGTAGACATTACGTACAAAGGCGGCTCGCTTTTATCGTGGTATTAGCACGATGACAAAACGATAGTGGTTTCAATTTATCCAATAAAATGTATGCGGGCGCGAACGACACCGTGCGACTCCCATAATCCCATTCCATCCCATGTGCTACAGTACTGCTTGCCACCCGATTCCCTATTACATAATTATTCTGAATTACGGGGCCTAAGTGCATTAATATCGGCATTGTGCTGTCATTCCTGTAACTGACGAGGGAAGGGGGACCCAACGCAGGCCCCTGCGTGACTACTGCCCATCGCTTCTAGCGATAGGCAAATATGTTTTAATCTGATACCAAATAGGGATTTCATGTTTAAAAACAATTTGAATTGTGCCGTGTTAATTCAGTTTTATGGCCAAGTGTGTGGCTTATTGTTCATTGGAAGTTGTGGGAGCTGTTTATTATATTCTCTTAAAATTTATGAATGAACTTAGAAATGATTCATTCTACCATATTGATTTATGACAAAAGACGCAATAAAATGTGAATCACACGGAAATACCAAACTGGACTGAGGAAGGAATCCATCCACATCCGAATACCTACCATAAGAATTCCTGACACCATTCCCTCTCGACCGTTCTTTTCTTGTAAAGCTTGTGGTTGTGAAATTAGGAAATCGATCCGTACTCTGTGAGCTAGTTCTATTCTCATTTTGTAAACACGCCACTTGTATGGAGTACGGAGTGCGCGCGATGCAGTGTTTAACTCCTAAATTCCCCGTTAGTGAGTTTTGAACCGTGATTGCCTCGTAAATAAACAGTTAACTACAAATTACATCGGAAAGTCGGCTAAGGGCTGGCGGGGTCCACCGCCGGTTGAGTTCTGCACAAACATCAAAAGTTTCTTGTTAAATTTGCCAACTGCCATCAGTGCAATTAAGGATCGTTAAAGTTGCAAAGGGACTGCTAGCAAATGTGGTTAATTTTGAAACTTTCGGTGCTTTATGAATCGTTTGTTCCCGCGACTCCATAGGGAACTCTAATTTCGTTCCGGATTTAGAATCCAAGCTCCTGTTCAAGCGATTGAATGTTTATAGGTGCCTAGTAGGTATAAGTCGTGCGGATATTTTTGGCATTGTTTTAGTGGCTCCACACAATGGTATTTCCTTGTTTAAGTATTTAGCAGCAGCGGGTATTGTAACGTTCAGTAGAAAACTGACGGAGTAGGTGCAATGTCCGTTGCAATTTCAGAGAAAGCTATAATAATACCAGATAACAACCAGTACCTATGTATGATAAGGTAATCAAGCACTTTACTTACATTGTGCTGTTTACGCTATTTACTCATTTATCTGCATTCTTTCCTGAAATAGCTGTTTTCTTACATATTGCTATTTTTGTAATCATACTGTCTATTAAAGACTTCAAAAATGAGGTTATTTGGTGTTGAGTACGAATGTCTAGCATATTATTCAGGTACTAGCAATCTGACTGTTAGTGATATTGTAAAAGTTATCAAATTGTATCAAACAGAATTATAAATTCGTACCGGTTGCATTCGCTTCCGTCTAACTTCCTACGGCTTGTTTAGAATTACATTTTGTTCACACGCAATTTTGTAAATTATTACACCAATGATAAATGGTATTGCTCTCAGAAATTCATAATTGCTTCAAAAATATTCTTCATTTGCATATTCTAACAATAAGCACTTGGTAAAGATAACCCAAACTGTTGTTTCGTGACAGTGATTAACAATTTGTAAAGATGCTTTAAGGGCGTCCGCTGCGTCGCGCTGGATAACAGGCGCCCGGTATTTGTTGCCTACTCCATCGACGGTTACACTATCGATTGTTGTTTAACCTTTCTTTAGTGACCATCAATGGCTAGAAGCTATAAGCTATCACGATCACGGGGCGCGTGGTCCAGTAGGCCTACTATATAAGTAACGACAGGCTCGAGAAGCTGTCAAACGCGACATATTGACAGAACTACTATGCCTCTAATGTCACTATGTCGCGTTTGATAGCTTCTCGAGCCTGTCGCTACTAATATAGTAGGTCTACAGAGCGCGACGTAGCACCTAAGAGATGAATCATACATATTTTTTTGAATTCTAATTGTGAATGAAACGAATGATATTTCTATTTCATTTATGTGAATAGCAGTGGAGTGCGTTGTGCGTGTAACATGCGTGTAAACAACAGCAGTGTTGCCCTATTGTTAGCTCGCCTCCCGACCAATAAGTTCCTCATTATGCCTCTGAGGGGACAGTCGCGAATATCGATTCCCGCCGCTCATCGGCACCGCACGCACGTAGCGTGCCAAACAGTTTACAATACACTCCATGCACTAAGCTACATATATTTGCACTTGTAATCGATTTTCTGATGTACTTTTAACATGTTTACGATTTTATAGTCCAATAGCCCCGTCTATTCTTTTATAGGTATAATGTTTTCCAAAGATTACCTACCTAGACTATAAAAGTGACTTTCTTAGTAAACTCACATCCATTTATGTTGTATTGTATAAAGAAAATACTCTAGGCAATTCCTAGAGTATATAGAATAGCTGTGGTTTGTGTGAGGTCTATTTCTAGTGAACCCCATTGATTCAATCGTGTTTATAACTTGAAATGGATTTCTGCAAAAAATACTCTGATATCAATGTGGAGCGGTGTCGTAAATACTCTTGCGGCTATGACGTACGATATCTGGCTTGCTGGTCCTCAGACTGCTGCTATCTTTATAGCGTTCCTTTCAATATTGATATCGAACCGTCGAGATGGGCGGCGACCTCGTAAACGTAGTTTTTATTCGAGAATAAAAGCGAAATCCCGTCAGTCATACGTACAACTGTTGAAATTTTGACAACGACCGATTTAAATTAACCTACATTGCTTGACAATGGTATGGACACGTACAGACATACAGACATGGACGGACCTCGTCATGGGCATCATATTGATGTTGATTGAGCAACGCAACGTGTCTAAATATTTAAATGTGGGGTTCTTTATTCTGCCCATGTTGTCCAACGCATAATAACAAATGGCTGCCGCATTCCATTGCTGAGCCCGTCAATTAGGTACTGGTTTGTAGTCCTCATAATAAACTTGAAGGACTCGCATGTATGCGATTAAAATTGTATCGACGGATGAGCGTAATGGACAGAGATTACTGTGATCGTGGATCGTGTTGTTAAACTCTACGCACATACACAACACACGTAACATTGTGCGAAGAGTTTTTTGTTCCATTTGCTAGTAGATGGATAAGTAGGTGATGTTCATTATAAACCGCGATCGCTACCAGCGGCAGCTTAAGTAGGCTATTCAAGAATCTAATTAGGTAAATTATACGTAATAAGAAGGCATTGCACTTAGAAGCGTACACTCAAATTGATGCTTAGAAAGTCATTTAAAATAATGACAAAAATGGGTTACTAAAATCGAATCTAAAAACTCAGTAGAAAAAATAAAATACAACGAACATTAAGAAATTCACTAGATATATCCACATAATGTTTATTGAGTATGAGTAGACATATTAAAGGGTATCTGAAATCTTTTTTGTATCAGGTTTATGACTTCTGATTTGACTTTACAATCTCCTGTTTTTATGTAGGAACGCCTCATTACATTAGTCTAATAATGATTAAGAATGTTAGTCATACATGCAATAGAATTTGATTATTGCCTGTTTTTTTTATAAATTTTAATGTACCGTGACAGAAGTGCTAACCACAAGCATTTATCCATCTGTGTGCCTACCCAATATCTCATGAAACTTTTCCATTATTCGAGCCCTCCGAAACTAAACTTTTCCGAGACGCAAAACTAAACAGCACGTATCCATTGTTCCAGTGGGCTGAATTTCCAAGATCTGATCGTTCGTCAGGGCGCTATCGACTCGCCGCCTAAGACTCCCTTCATCCTCGGCTTCGAGTGCGCTGGAGAGATCGAACAAGTCGGTGAAGGCGTCACCAACTTCAAGGTAATGTAAACAAACACATATAACCTCTATAACCTATGAACTTATTTATGATTACGTAAAGGCCCCTGGATCTCATCTTAATAACAGATCTCGGCCTAGGATGTTCTCAGGGCGAACGGACCGCAGAAAAGAGGAGGGTTTGATTATTTTCTAGCAATAGATGGGGATAAGTTGACGGATGATAGTTTTCGTTTCGTTATGATGCCGGATAGATACCACAATCACAGTATCTATGGAGGGACGTTGGGAGATTTTGTCAGTAAGTTCATCCATATGGTTGAGGGTTGAGAAAATAGCCGGACTGATTGTAAAATGTACTTGATACTTATTTTTTAACAGTGTACTTACTATATTAATTAAACATATAATCTAGGTTGATTGATACAAAGAAGACTACAACATTTTACTATAGTTTGATCAAATAATAAACGAACGAGCTATCCCAAGTGAATAGGCGGCAATAATTTTGCTGTGAGCCAAATGCATTATTTGCAAACTTCGAGGTAAAACTTGCTGAAGGAACTCGACTTGCTTATCGCAACATTTCGGTTTCAATGCTCACCGATTATGAGCAATTACTCAAGTTAAGTAGTCTTACAAACTGGATGCGTGGTGTGACTGACGGCTCCTGATAGTCAGTAATGAATGTGATCGATCATTTCGTTTTCGACTACACTAGTCTTGGAGTGTGACATGTATTCAATGAGTTGGCTTTATATCTTCTTGAGCAATTGAAAGGATAATAAATTTGTATTATAGGCGCCTATTCAGCCTATTCTGTGTGTGGTAATTATTTCGGCTTGTTTAACATTCATAATATGATATGCATTTGCAACCGTAAAAGGATGTTTTTTTATTCACAACTGCCGCGTTGTAGGTATTATTGTCTCCCGAGTAACCAAATATTATGTCCCATTAGGATTCGAATCTTGAACCTCCGATTTCTTTCTTTCCTTCGAACCTCGATAACTTTCAAGTTGAGGCAATACTCCGGTTGCTCAGACGGGCTATATGTTAAAATACGTGTATGCTTGCAAGTAGAGCTTTTGTTAGCTGATTACGCTTCACGCTCCAGAAAGCTTAAATTCCCTCGACATAGAATCATTAATCAATGTATGAACAAAAAACAGAAACTCCTAAATTTATATCAAAATATGATTATTCTCTCCCTAGTAAGGATTAAGATTATGTTTAGTTTGGTTACGTTAGGTTATAGTTCGATATACTACGCGACCAAAACAATTAGACACATTTCAAACATGGCGTCACGGCCGGTCACGGGGATTAGTGCTGGGAATAAGGGCGAATATTGTACAAACCGCATACCTGTCATGTGTCTAATTGTATTGGTCGAGTAGTACAAACAAACCTTAACAGCTTACTAGTACTCCATCCGAGTGGACACAAAATTCAAGGACTAAAAAATCCCCGCACTCCGAAGTAAAAGAGGGTAAAAGCACAAAGCAAAAATTCCTTTGCATCTAGCAGCTGTCGTGTCAATGTTTAATTCGCGTTAGCTGTATGGAGTGTCCTAGGGGCTCTACTGTTGAAATCAATAATCGATCCCGATTTTAAACCAATGCAATATCAAAGTCAATTTTAGACCGCTACTCTTAAAAATCTGCCCGCCAAGACTTGACAAATGTCCGATTTCATTTAGTTCACTCAATATCCGCCCAATATAAAATAAAAAAATAAAAAATAAATAAAATATGTTTTTATTCTCCAAAAGTCTTATACTAATATTTTTTGTGACCGGTGCTTCCTTGTAAGCTTATTAAGTATGTGTTAGGAGGCACCGCTCCTCTATCCAGTGTTTTATAAAAGAAAACAAAACAAAAATATGAAACCAAGGTGGCGCTAGTGGCATTCGAGAGTACGAAACAAAAAGAAAAATAACTATAATACGGACAGCCCCTAGCCTCAGTTGTGACAGTTGATGATTGTATTGATCGTCCGCAGGTCGGCGATCAAGTGGTAGCGCTCCCGGAGTACAAAGCATGGGCCGAGCTGGTAGCCGTGCCCGCGCAGTACGTATACGCGCTGCCCGCGGGCATGACCGCCCAGGACGCCGTGGCCATCACCACCAACTACGTGGTAGCCTACCTCCTGCTCTTCGAGATGGCCAACCTCACGCCGGGCAAGAGCCTGCTCGTGCATTCGGCCGGTGGCGGCGTGGTGAGTTCTCTTTTCTTAATTTCTATTTTTTAAAAAATTCTTGAAGTGATAAAACCTGTTTAAAAAAACGTAAAAGAAAACTTGATAATAACATACCTGTTTCAAAAAACGTTGGTGTAATCGTGGAAAACTAATATTAGTGTTTATGCTTATAACCTACCTATAGGTATATTATTATGTATTCATTTATAATATTACAGAATTACTTAGCTAGGTATTCTCCCAAACTTGGACCTGTATTTTAGGAGTCGGTGAATCTGATAGAATAGGATTCCTAATTATTTATTTTAAAAAATTAGACAACTAAGTGATTTTTTCATTGTATTACGGCCTTCTGAAATGAAATAACGATCTTAATAAAATATAAAACATGAAAAGGATTGAGCATTATAATATTAGCATAATGGTGATATTTAGAAATTTTTAGAAAGAGCAAAAATACGTTTTATTTCCATCTGGCTTCAAAAAACACAAAAAAAACTCCTCAGGGACACATCTGTTAATTTTCTTGTCTATTCTCACAGTTAAATATAACCGTAATAAAAAATATGGCGCTACATAAGGATCAAAAAGGGATAAGCTTGCCAGTGACCAATAGCAACGTGTGGTTTCAAACATACAGAGGTTTTGGAAACTTTGCATAAATACAATGGCCGTAGGGCTCGCTTGGCAGAATATCCGATTAGGCCCTCACCCTTTTCTTACTACATCCCTTTACGGAATTAATTCACGACACCAGCTCATGTTTACGGCTATACAGAAACATGTTTTTATCCATGTTTAAGATGGTACATTTACGTTTCAATTATACCAAATTTGGCTAACAAACAGTACCAAATGTATAATTATTAAAGTGAAATCGAATCAAGTAGTAAAATTGAATGGAGTACTAAATTAACTCGAGGTTAGAAATTACCTCTAAATACCTAGGTAACTTTCAGTAGTCGGCCTTATATTGAGTAGTTTGTTTTATTTTGGATGTTATTATTTTCAGTACCTACAACTACATACAAAGTTAATTTATTGCATTTTATTTATCTACCCTTCAACAGAATCTGTTCAGTCGAAACAAAAATTGGAATTGATACTTTGGCATTTACTACGCAGTCTACGTATGACTTAAATCTAATATAAATGTGATTTTAACTATAAAAGGGAACAGGATAATACATATAAGCAGAGCATATGTGTAACATGCTAAAAATATCGTGTAGCATTGACCCTACAAAGCAGAGCTAAGTGCGCATCTGAAAGCTTCCAAGAAAATTCATCTGTGTGTGCGAGCCGATAATGGGTGCGGTGCGCAAACAATGTAACGAGTTGTCTAACTAACTAATTGTTACTCTAAATTGGGTGAGAAAAATCGTTTACTCCGGAATGCGGGCTTCCGCGATGACGTCACGATGAGCCCTCAGGTCAATGGCCTGTCAATAGGACAACTGGACTAGAAACCTTCAATTAGCTTAAAAATGTTTGTAGTACACTAAAACTGTACTACCCGGACGCGATAACTTGAGACCTGCGTCTATGACGTCACTTTCAATGTATGGTGTGCAAAAATACCACGACGCGCCACGGTAATTTTTTTTGTTTAAGATTTGCTTGAGATTAAAATTAGGACTAAAATAAAATATTCTCGAAGGGGAAAATAATAATTATTAATAAAATCGCGGGGAGTCGGAAGAGGGGCCGCATTCCAGCCGAGTCTCAAGTTATCGCGTCCGTGTAGTAGAATCGGGGCTGTCTGCTCAGTTCACATTTCACTAATTAAGTGCGGACCCTCTGTTATTCGCCCCATATTGAAAGCAGTGGACCGGCGTTATAAATGGTTCGATAAAAGGAAACATGAGAATTCAATTTAAGAATATGTAATGGCTATAACACTTTTGTTACGTAAGTGTTATACTAATGTTGATATCGATAAGAGATTTTATACTTAAAGGTCTTATGCAATCTTTGTTAATGCATAGTGCTGCCCAATCGGGATTTCCTAACATGATATAAAAGAGATATAATCCAGAAAGATGTTTCATGATTATGATATTGAAGCAGCGAAAAATAAACCATTTGGTAGCTATTTTTACTACTTACAGGGCTTAGAAGAATATAAATTATAATCCAACTTAATTAACTCTTCTTGTGGGTGGGTATCGTACGAAACGTCCAAAGTGGTCACAATAACAACAGCGATCGCCAACCCGCATGCCAAGCTAAGAAATTGTAACAACCCCTTTTTAAGGGAGAGGCCTCAGACTTTCAATGTTTTTACGCTACTAGGTGTGATCATAATCTTAATATCTTCAGGACAGAAATACAACCAAATAAAATTTAAATGCGTTTGGCTGAATCGCACGCCCGCCATCAAAAGAGCGTTCCAAGCGCAAAGCTTGTAATCAAAAGCCCATTTCCACTTGAATTCTTTGCTTATGATTTTTTAATACTGTCGTAAATTCAAAGTGCTGTTGTTACTGTCCGAAATTGTTGTCAATAACTTGTAATAATGTTTAAACTTTACTTCTTCCGCTCAGATTATTAGATTTTTAGTATCTTTAAACACATGGGCTTAAGATTTAAAGGGTAATAAATAATATATGCGGTTAAATTAACCAGTCCTTTAGTTATAATCTCTGTCCTTATTAGTTAACAGATATTGATAGCGGAGAAAAACAGCAGGTACACACAACACAATCAGGATCATCGCGTTTCTTCGATAATGTATAAAATTACGTGAGATAAACTAACACAGCTAGGCATATTATTTACAAACATATTTTTACTATTTGGTGTAAAACGTGAAATGTATTTCACTAAAATAAATGTCAAGTATTGCATATGGATTATGGCATAGATACACTGTTTTTGTCCGAATCAAACAAATTAAACTGGCCAGGGTAAAAAATAGGTCGTACTTTAAAATAAACGAAATGGACCCGAATTCAAGGGGTTTATTTTATTAGGTATTAACTAGCTTTCCGCCGCGTTAACAGTTTTTTCCCGTGGGAATGAGGCGCCTATGTTATTCGGGGTGAATGTAGCTTTCCAATGGTGAAAGATTTTTTTTTATCGGCACTGTAGTTTTTGACTTTATTCATTACAAACATACACACAAAAAAACTAATCTTTGCTTTTTACAATATTTGAATGACTATCGCAAAGTTCCTCATCCATGAATCCTTGAGCCTTTTTTTTTTTTTTTTGGACTAATAGAATGAATGATCTGTTGACAGGGTCAAGCAGTAGCCCAGCTGGCGAAGACGGTGAACGATGTGACGGTGTTCGGCGTGTGCTCCAAGAGCAAGCACGAGGCTCTGAAGGCGAACAACAACAACATCGACCATCTGCTCGAGCGCGGCTCCGACTACACCAGCGAAGTCAGAAAGTAAGTCGAAGAAAAGAAAAATAATAATAATTCCGACACCAGGGTTTGTGAGGGAACTTCGAAACTCACACGATAAGCAAGCAAGCAGAAAAAAATACACGTTGTAAAATAGATGGCCGTCGACTCGTCACCCACCGCTCTCCGATTTAACCACCAAAATGCTACGAGTATCTTCTCTTCGTAATTTTGTAGGATTACATGTTGGGCTACACAATTTGTTTACAGTTGTATTTATCAGCTATAAAGATAGGATATGTTTGGTCCTTATGAAAATATCATTATTATTACATAAGAACAAACAAAGACACAAATTTACAGGTGTACCCCAGGGTAGCATTCTTGACTATTTTTCTTCCTTATTGATAACGATGACTTTGGGTTTCATTTCTATCAAGACAATTGCCTCAAACATTTTATTGACTTAGATCCACCAAAAATACTACACTACGAACTAAATAAAACGATGTTTCATGAGCTGCGTACACCCAAATACAAGAAAGTAATCTTGTAAAAAATAATAAATACCCTGCCACTCCACATTCTCTCCTAAATCAGAGAATAGCTAAGTAAGTACACACTCACTCCTTTATAATAGATAAGTACTCTGCTTATGCAAGCGCAAGTAACTTTGAATAGATCCACAAAATATTCAAACAACAGCACCCTTGTCTGCTGTCTGCCAAAAGTGTCTAAGAACTAAGTTTTAAAACTTCGATCAGTAGCAGTTCGTTCACTTTCAAACGGAAAGCGACTTTCTTTTGAAACTTGAACCTTTTGTAGAAAGCTCCTAAGATACTTTTAAAGAGTAAGATTTCCGGTAAAGTTTCAAAAGTTCGCCGCTTTAATGGAATGCTTTTCAAAGGGGACCTGAAATTAATAATTTCTGTCACCACCGAATGTCCTCAATGAATCACGGAAGAGTAATTTGCTTTTTAATCGTTAGAATTCTAAAAATGATCTCATGAAATCACACTGCTAAATATATTTTCGAGCGCTTAGTGTGGGCCCTTTATCGTCACTGATTGCTTGTTTTTATTATTGGAGGGAAGAATTTAAGAAAAACTAACGAGTTTCCCATTATTGTCACCATAAATATAGTTTGTTACGACTACGCCGCCGTGGACGATTCTAAAAATTCTATTAAGTTTATCCTATTGGATCGGAGCTAGCTAAACTGAATTGGCAGTTTCTCGTCCGCTGGCAAGATTGCTTGAAACTCAATTAGATAGCGACAACGCCATTTTATCTTATTTACTACGCAGTTAACTTACATTTGTAGGTAAATTTCTCTTTAACAGACGGACGACGTGCAGACATGTAGTTTTCCTTGACATAAAAACGAGTATTTGCGGATAAGTGTATTGTATGTATACTTAACGCACATAAGACGCAATTCCAGAATATTCCAACGCCACCAAACGTGTTCTTAAAGCGAATCCACATTTTTTTTTCCATCCACACGCCTTGTCATATCCGAGCAAATAAACCAAATTGTTCCCGATCCCAAGCTTTGTTAATTGGTGGTTATTACGTTACATATTTCAGTCCCGACTCGACTCGTGTGATACGAATACCACCAGCTTACTTAGACCCTCTCTCCTCTCTCGCTGTCTTTAACTGCCGGAGAAGAGAGGGGATAGTCCACTCCAGCTAAGGTCCTATTAAATCGGTTACGGCAAACGTTAATTGTTCCGTTTATAACCCACTCCTTAGGGCAGCTGCTTCATAACAGGCGGCGGCATTTAATTCTCGTAAATAGACAAAGATATTTTTATATCTGGTGAGCTCTTGGGGTAAACATAGCTCGGTACAAGTTCAATGTAAATAAACAGGAGTTGTATGTACTAGCACTGGTTGGGAATTACGGGTTTACAAGGTTTGCTGCTGGATGTGCGTAAGTGCTAACAAATTATTTGATCCGTTACCAAGCAATATAATAAATAGTCAGGAATTAAGAACTTTGCTACACCTTCTCCATTCATAGGACGGTTTGTTATAAAGACCAGGGTAAGTGCGAGTGCGAAGATCAGTAAATTGTAAAGTGTCTGTTCTGTAAAAGAATCTGATCGAATCTTTTTCACCAGTTTATTTTCTACTTTTAACTCGAGTTAAGACTGCTTGTTATAAAATGTTACATACTTACTTTGTACTTTCTTTCCACATAATAGGAGGGTATAATCATGTCCATTAATAACGAACACTGCAAAATCATGTTTACGAATATTGTAGCAAAGGTATAGGATGTTGAAATATCAACATTAGAACGCTTCTTAGAATCGTATTTTCCTCGAGTTTGTAGCACATTGCTATCCAGCTACTTATTTAATATGTACTTCTTTGTACCTTTAGGCTCTTAAAGCGGTGACCTTTTTCATCTACTACCTTTGAACCAAATATATTTTTTCCTTTGAATTTTTTTTAATGCTTCTTTGCGTGCGTCTTTATGTCGACGGGTATCCACTTATTTGGAAAACATTTATTGTTTGATGTTCAGTCTACAGTGTACTTACACGAGCTTTGATTTTAAATCAGTACTATTTGATTTCCAATTCTACTTACTTCGTGAAACGCCTTTCTTTTTTTTTCAAGCGTCCGATATTTAAATGGAACATTCATCACATAAATTTCAAATGATAATTCCTTCCATAGGATATCTCCTGATGGCGTGGACATAGTTTTGGACTGCCTGTGCGGTGAAGAGTGCAACCGTGGATACCAGCTGCTCAAACCCATGGGCCGATACATCCTTTATGGTAAGTCCACTGAACCAGTCACTTAACGATAGGTATAGTATAGCTGACTTTTACACAAGATCTTTTCATAGGGTTGTTGGGGCATTTAATACAACTAAAGTGTGGTAGCAAATTGGGTTCAAATTAGAATTTTAACACATTCATTCTGTTTACATTTTGTGAATTGTATTTTTAAATAAATAAATACTTACTACTTATTTTAGCAAACCTTACCATCTGTAATTTTTGACGGGCTATTACTAAATCTTATCTTAATCCAACCACATCCCTTACCAAACGCAACCATCTTTACAACGTTGCTAGATTAACATTTGAAATGAATAAAAAAAAGTTAAAACACTAGTAAACTTATTGCAATATTTATAAAATATCGTGTAAATTTACGAACTTTTCTTCTTTGCTAATAAATTATCTTAAATAAGTATTAGACACATGGAACATCAAGATTATCTTATTAAAACAAGTTTTATTCATTATGAAAGCAAACATATTAATATTGTGTTTATCGGTATACAGTAGGCGTTTGTTAACGCCTATGGCAAAGCTATTTTGTTTCTTTTATGATAATTATCGCATTCCACGGTAGATTTAATTTGCATAATGTTATGATGATTCATAATAACATACGTATGATCAATGGGGCTAGGATGTATGAATATTTATAACAGATAAATGATATCTTTGTTTATATTGCACTTAGTAAAATTGAACTAAAGTGCAATTGGAAAAGTTACATTTAGGTTGACCAGTTAGAAAATATAATTATTCAAACAAATGTTCACATAAAATACCATGGCTATAGCCGTTTAGATGCCGTGTTGTTCTTGACTTATAATCAGACTAACCTATCTCTTCTCAAAGATGTCGTACTCTTTAGTCCTTAGTGTGGCTTTGCACATAACATAGGGAATGCGCAGCAAGGTTCACTTGTGTAACTGGTTATTATAGGAATTTTTAATAGCCGTCTATAAAGATTATAAAGCCTTCAGTCTGATACTCGCAACCCGTTAAAAACGTAACAAAAAACGATCGCTATTTGCATTTCCTTCTAAGCTTCCTGAAATTAAAGGGACTGTTAGATTTTGAATTCAAGTCGGTCGTTATTGAGCGTATTTGAATCTAGTCTAGTCCCTTTAATATAAACATATATTACGGGAGTCGTCGTCACTACTAAAATCTTGTGATGGTGTAGTAAATAACTAAGTAGGTAGTCACTTGATGATTCAATGAATTAAATTATGATGTAAAGATAAACCAAAAAGATTTAAAGCTTCTTTTCGGTGAGGGATTTGTTTATATTATAGAGACTCCGTTAAATTAATCTAATTTAGTAATTTAAGTTCGGAGCTCACAGGCACGGGAAAAAGTACGATCTGGGAGCAACCTATACCACAGTTCACCTATGTGACCCCCATACCGTATTTATTAATCTGTGATACCGGCGCCGTTTCCCGCGTCTGTGCGCCCCAGCCTTTAGTATTTACTCGTTGGTGTTAACAATGGCGTGTATCGCAGGATCATCTAACATCGTGACCGGCGAGACGAAGAGCTTCTTCAGCGCCGCGCGTGCTGTGAGTACATAACACATTATTATTAACATACCTACGCTTAATCAAAGGGCAATGAAAGGGCTATAATATGCTCGGGGTCGGGTGGATGCGTGATTGAATCTGGAATTACGAAATCTACGCCATAAGAATTGCAAAATTTGTGTGGCAGTACTGGCAGTGGATAGGTAAACGTCGGATACTAGACATCTTGTGCAAGATACTAAATTAAATATTGAAATGTATTGTCTGTCTTTATATGACCACTTTACAATTTTTACATAAAAATATATCCCATCCTATACCTACCTACCTATCCTTATTAAGTACCTACTTGGACTTGGATGGATTTGCACTACGCACTTTAATAAAGTGACCTAACAAAACATTAATACTCGTACACATGGAAGGAGCAGAGTATATCTCTAACTATGAGTCATCTTATCAAGTGCTCCTGCTGTGGTTCTTTATGCTATAAATACATGTATGTACGTACCTATAACCCATTGCATAAATATTTACATTCAATAACTTAGAATTCCAAGGTTGGCTTAAATGCAATCAAATTAAAATACGTACGGTTATTATAAATGTAACCAAAAAGACTTCGCGTAAATCTTATAAAAAGATACTTTTTGTAATCTTTTCAAAAAATATCTGCTGAGAATTAAGAAAACATTGGCTTTCCCCACCACCCACCCCAAAATATGTAATATCTTTTTGTACAAGACACAGTGTCATTTATTTCATTTTCTTATTCAAAAGCAGATAATGTAGATATGTTCGTTCCCCTTTCGTATCAGTAACCCCCTGATAAAATATGCACAGCACGACCGCAGTGTCGTCGCCTGCTATTTCATAGTTATTGCAGCATTCATTGCGGAAGGCGTTGTTATTACTTATTGTGTTATTATGAGTACTATTACGAAAGCCTCATCCAAATGATCAGTGTAAGTAACATGAGCAATTTTTATTTCCTTCGTATTATTACAATTATTGTATAGTGGATAAAATTACTCGCACTAAAACAATGTAATAATACGCCATCATAATCATCGATGATTGGTGTGGTGTGACCATGATGTGTCGTCGTTCAAACCAAATTTGTTCAAGCTATTTAATATTTTATAAGACGGACTCGTTTTATAAGACTAATTGTTTTACATTGTTTATTCAGTATATTTTTTGGCAGATTTAGCGAAATTAATTTGATATCGCAAAAAACAACAGGCGAATAAACTTTGATACGTAGAGCAGTAACTTAAGGGGCTCCCCTATGCTAAGTGGCGCCGCCATCCGTTAAAAAATAATAACTCGCGAAGTATACATTTTTTATAAAATCCGGACGGTCATTTTAAAGATTTGGTGCTATAGTATACAGGGCGTCCCACGCCTATGCCACATGGAGGGAAAGTACCTTAAATATTGTAGATAGAACATTTTACTGAAAGAAGACTTTATTTTATTTCTAAAAACTATTAAAACTGCATTCATACATTTTTTAATAACTACATGGTTGAACCGGGAATCGAACCCGCTACACAAGAAAAAAAATATCCTATAGTTTTATCATACCAATCGAAAGGCTTCATCATAAGGACTATTTTTTGCTAAATAACATAGTGTCAGATATAAAAGAATAACTATGAATTTTAACATTTTAATTTGGCCGCCGATATCGCCAGATCTAACCCCGTTAGATTTTTTATGGGATTATGTAAAAAAAATAGTTTACAAGAACCGGTATGAAAGTGTTCACGAGCTACAAACAGAACTTAGACGTATTTCTATTCTAAATATCCACCACAACAAGATAAAAAAATCGACAGGGAGTGAAATAATCAAGAGTGCGACTTTGTATTCAACATCGTCGGGCATTTTGAGCATTTGATAAAATTGATAAATTTTGTATTAAAAATGTTAAAATACATAGTCTTCCTTTTATTTCTAACACTATGTTATTTAGCAAAAAATAACCCTTATGATGAAGCCTTTCGATCGGTATGATAAAACTACAGGATTTTTTTTTTCTCGTATAGCGGGTTCGATTTCCGGTTCAACCATGTAGTTATTAAAAAATGTATGAATGCAGTTTTAATAGTTTTTAGAAATAAAATAAAGTCTTCTTTCAGTAAAATGTTCTATCTACAATATTTAAGGTACTTTACCTCCATGTGGCATAGCCGTGGGACGCCCTGTATATAGCGGCCATAAACTGTATTTATTATAGTCCGCTGTAGTTACAGATAGAAAATTTGCTAAAAACGGCCACTTTTGGCAAATTTTCTATCTGTAACTTCATCGAACTCAAACTAACAGAGTTGATGGCTTCTATATATCCTAAAACACCAAATCTTTAAAATGACCGTCCGGATTTTATAAAAAATGTATACTTCGCGAGTTATTATTTTTTAACGGATGGCGGCGCCACTTATCATAGGGCTAGCCCCTTAAGTAAAAATCCGTAAATAAAGAATATTGGATTGGAGCAGTGGCTGGTCAAAAACCAATAAATTAATTTCTTACAAAAAAGAATTGTCTCCACGTGGCAACAATATTGAAATAGATTTATTATTAAAATCTAATTCGGACCAAAAGCCAATGTCTTCTTATAATACGTCTTTTCTTTTACTTGCGTGTCAACTCAGCGTTATCATATTTCTGAGGACCCGAAATCTGCTACGGTTTTATGACCTGTGTACTAGGAAAAGAGAAGCAGACGCTACCCAAGACGCTAGCGTGATACTAGCCCTTTCGTAATGCACAGAACTACATTAAGTTTCGTGCACTAAATGTTGTTTAATTTTTTTTTATCTTTTTGCTCGTATTATGTAATGTGTGCTGGGAATAAATGTCATATATGTCTATATACCCTTAAGAGTATAAATAAAAAAAATTGTAGGAGGATAGAGCACGCCTAATCGAGTATGAACCGTAAGTACGGGTATGAACAGTCCGAATATCTTTCGTGCGCGTGCTCTATGTATATTTATTCTCTAAGTGTCCTACCATTGTTTTATCCATGTAGTCAGATAAGAGGAGCATACACTATGCTTTGTAGTAGAAAAAGATGAGCAAAAAGTAATGTTGAATGTGTTGTTCTGTTGTGTTTGTCAGTGGTGGCAAGTGGACAAGGTGTCCCCGATCAAGCTGTTCGACGAGAACAAGAGCCTGGCGGGGCTGAACCTGCGGCACCTGTTGTTCCAGCAGGGCCGCGTGGAGTTCGTGCGGCGCGCCGTCGACCGCGTGTTCGCGCTCTGGCAGGAGGGGAAGGTCAAGCCGCTCGTCGACTCCGCCTGGGCCATTGAGGACGTGAGTACACCCACTGGTGACCTCTCATTGTCAACTAAAACGGGCTTCATCAAGCCAGTCGCTCGTCGACTCCACCTGGGCCATTGAGGACGTGAGTACATCCACTGGTGACCTTCCTATCCGACCTGACGACGAAATCACTGATGCAGTTAAAGCAGCCAAAGAATTTAGATTACACCTAACAGAATGCCCTTCTGGTAGCGAATACCCTTCAGGTAACAGTGCCCGTACCCGCCGACAGGGGCGCGGCCATAACCAAAATCAAAATTGATAATCAGAGACGGAGCCCCCTAGGCGTCGTCGTCTCCTTCAGTATCAACGCGCTAGGTCGAGGTCCGAGGCTCCCTCGAGCCGCCCCTAGACGTGTTGGTACATGACTTTTTTTGGGGTAACTCTTCCGCTCTACCGCAAGTCCGGTGAAGCTTGATCCGTCGTACTTTTTCGACTCAAGCATAGGTCAATTTAAAAAAAAGACACTGATGACCTCTGATAGGGCGGCCAACTAAAATGGGCTTGATCCTCCACCCTGCCGCTCGTCGCCTCCGTCTGGGCCATTGAGGACGTGAGTACATTATACTTGGTGACCTCTCGTCGTGAATAACTTGTATGCAAATAGCGTCTAAACAAAATGGCTTAGGTCAAGCCGCTCGTCGATTCCGCCTGGGCGCTCGACGACGTGAGTACAACCACTGGTGTCCTATAAATTGTATGTAGAAAGTGGCCAACTTAGAAAAAATAAGTAACGCCGCACCTAATTGTCTGACCCGAACTCTGCCATAAAACCGATCAAATTAAAAAAAATGCGTATGTCTGTCGATAAAAAAATACTTTTTTACTGAATGCTTGGTTCGTGCCTTGCCTCCGTGCTTGGCTTTATAAGTGACAGAGTTATCAAATAGCACAATTGTCTGACCCGAACTCTGCCATAAAACCGATCAAATTTTAAAAAATGCGTATGTCTGTCGATAAAAAAATACTTTTTTACTGAATGCTTGGTTCGTGCCTTGCCTCCATGCTTGGCTTTATAAGTGACAGAGTTATCAAATAGCACGTTTCCATATCTTGTATTTTTCTTCTCGGATGCTAAAGAAATTCATCGGTAAACTACACTAGCTTGAAATATGTAATGTCCTTTTTCTAAGGATAGTATTTAACCGTACCTCAAATTATTCTCTTGTTCCACCTAAATATCTTCACCAAATTATACTCTTGTTCCACCTAAAATACTAATTGTGCACCAAAACATGCAAACTTGAGACTTCTTGAGTTATCAACTTTGAAAAATTCAAAACTACGGCGGTCGCCGGCCGCTGCCGCGGCACGCTCGCTCCGCTCGCTCGGCTCCCTCCGCTCTGTTATTGACATCAGTCTAACCTAACCTAACCAACCGATTTGAATCTGGGTAGATTTGATTTTTTTAAGGGGGGCCACGCCCCCAGTCCCCCCGCTTCGGTTCACGCCCTTGGATATTTGGTGCAAGATTAGTATTTTTAGTGCACGAATAATATATTTGTTGTAAGATTCGATTTTTTGGTTAACAGAAAATTATATTCCTTTTTCTAACAACTGAATTAAGTTAAACTGATCCGTATTCTAATGAAGTTCTTTGCTTAAGTCACTTGTTTCTTGTTTATATTTTTCAATCAATAACAGCTGACAATAATCTTTCTTTATCTGTCCCCATAAACGTCACTGTTGATACATAGACGGTTACGAACAAAAAATCATACAATATAAAAGAGTTATAGTATACATAAGGCTATCCCTCCCGCAGGTGGTTGAAGCTATGCAGAAGATGCACGAACGCAAGAACATCGGCAAACTGGTCCTGGACCCAGCTCTGGAGCCCAAACCCAAGCCAGCCACGCCCGCCAAGGGCAAGTCCGGCAAGGAAAAGAAGCCAGCCAAAGAGAACTCCGAGGACAAGAAGGATAAGGAGGCCAAGGAAGAGGAGAAGAAGCCGGCGGAGAACGGGGAGAAGAATGGTGAGGAGCCGCTCAGTAACGGTAACAGCGACGAAGGTCAGTGCCCGACTATGGACTAGCATGCGCTGCGTACACACTAGACAGACGCATACTACCAACGGCGGTGTCCTACTTGGCTCACTACTTGCTCAAACTTCATGGTTGGAACCCAGAGTAGTGCGAGCATGGGATGATATGCAACCGTTTTCTATTTGATTGGTTGCATGTATACTCTAGAATCGCGCCGCTTCTCGGCTCTGTGGGTTTCGAGCTTCATTCGTAGACTTTGCGGACACAAGCACACCTAAAATAGGCTGATATTAGTTGCTCGCAAAATTTTTGAACTTGATTAATGTTTGAGACTGCCACTCGCACAATTAAATCGCCTCGTTTAGAAAAAATATAATATGTTCGTTCAAGTAAATTGGAATTATTTACAAAAACAAGTTATTTATTAATTAGATTTCTTGTTGCATTATTTACTATGATATTGAGAAAATAGTTGTTAATTAGTTTTTTCAAATATCTCTGTTCAAGATTTATTCTATTGATGAATTAGCCGTCACAAAATTGAATACCTACCTATCAAAATACTTTTATTTCAAAATATGCCGTTCCGCTTTAAAATTACCTTTTTTTAATAGTTCTATATGAGCAACAGCCAAAAGTATAACACCGTCCGCTTACAGGTATTTTATATAAGCAATTTACATTTTGTTTATTTTCGCTTTTATTATAGCGTTTTATTACAAAAACTACGCACGCATTCTGCGGCTAAACGCACATTTGACTGCAGACTTAGCAGCCTATTGCCAAATTATATATAATTTTATTTTATGCTTAATATTCTAGGACCTTTGCAGGTCGAGTTATTTAGTAATAGAGATCAAATAGTTTTAGTATAAGTAACAAAAAATCACGCTTTACAATTTAGAGCATTTACAGTAATTATTTTCAAAGTCAATTATTAATTTTAAAATGAGACAGTGTGAAATGTACGTTTAGCCAGCATGGTCCTGATATCGGGTCTCTAGACCTTAGCATTAGCATATTTTGTCGGTCGAATCACAAAGGGGCGTATCTGATATTTGCATTTTTTTAATGCTCTTGTTGTTTACACTAACTGTTTCTTCAACGTTGTAGCTTTATAACTGCATTAAGTCTTTAATGCGAAAACTGACAAATAATAATAAAACACATTTACGCCCCTTAGTGATACGAACGATGCCGCTTTAATCTATAGCGCAATAATATCATGGTCACATCTATTATTGTGATTCATTTTGTTGCACTATAGTTCAAAGAATAAATTTAACTGCCGCATTCGAATTCTATTTGATAGATTTATTGAAAATGTTTATTATGAAGTCCATAAGTTATCAAAACGAATTTGGTTGTGGCGGTAGACATGTACCTATTTATTTATGCATACTTACTGCAGTTTTACGCATAGCCCGCTTTGACATAGAAATACTTTGAAATAAGATTGATGCTTAAATAATGACGAATGCAACTATTTACTACATTGTAGAAAATGGCAGCACCTGCCAGAGCTAAATAAATAAAATACTAAATATGAATGAATTTGTTCTATTAGACATAAAATTTATTTTTGTAATTATTATCATTATGAGATCTATAGATAGTCTGCTTTTTAAATACATGATGATGATCAGATTCCTTCCTCTTCAGGCAAACCGATGTTGTTTTCACAGATAATATTTTCATCCAAGTCTCGAACAACAACCTTTAAGAAGTTAGAATAAATTTATTTATTTTTATGTGTATTAAATAAAGTTTATATATTTGACTTTGCAGAGTCGAAGGAGAAAGAAAAGGAGTCTAGCTGAATTGTTTCCGCCTCGCAGTGAACCAGACAAACCACCGCATTGTTTAATTTTAGAGTTCGAGCATGGTCCGGGGGCGCGGCGCACCCGCCATCCGCGCACCGCCCACACCCACACTATACATTATATTTTTTTATTTTAATTTGTCAGACACATCACATTCTAAGTAAAAATTTCGTTCCAAGTAAATTATTGATCGGTCATTCGAAATGCGACAGCGAAATTAACAATGAATTGTATTTTTATTCTTTTTATTAATAATTTTGGCCTAAGTTAAGAATTGTTTCGAAACTTAGTAGTCTTTTATAGTTTAATGTTTAAGACTTAATTTTTAAGATGAGATATTTTAATCTGCAGTTATTTTGAATGGCTATTATATAATCTAAGGTGCAGAGATGCTTAATCTTTATGTATGTTAAGCTTTAATATTTTATTAGTAAATGTTTAATGAGGCCCAACACGCCCCGCGCCGCTCCGTCAGCTGATCCCTTACGTGTGATATTTTGTAGTAGATATGCTAGATGTTTGCGCGGTACTCTATGCTGCCGAAACATGACATTATTTTTTTAGTTCGAGCTTAAAAATGCATTATTTTGTATGTTTTATACTGTAGTTTTGTAAATTATTTTCGTAGTTAAGAGAAGATTGACGGAATTATTTGTATGCACGGGTCGTTGTCCGACTAGAGTTTACACAACGAGCTTACCGAGCAAACTGGCTAACCAATCTCACTCACACTCGATGTAAGTCATATTTTTATAACAAACTATAACAAGGTCTCTTTGTAAAGCTTTTTATGTATCTTTACACAAATATCACATATCTAATCATAAATAAACGATCACGCAATGTATATTAGGATAATATTTTGATACCAATATTCACTGCATTTCTTTTGATATGACTAGCATTTATATTTATCTATCTACTGTATAATTTCGTAAGGTTGTAAGTAATATTTGACCGCCATGATGTACAGTATGGTTATAGGTACCCGGTAGTATATACGTTGTATCTGTATTACACATATCACGTGATGTACTGCAACTGAGGCTGACAGTAGTATGGTCGGTGGCTCGAGCTCACAGACCGCTAGCTTTTGTAAAACTTTTACCTTTTTATGACGTTTTGTACGAGTCCAGCTCCGAACATTAGCTTCAATTCTCGTAGTCCAGCGGAGAGCGCCGCCCTAGGTGCGACAGAGAGGGCGCTATAGGCGCGCTGCTTGATTCTCGTAGTCCAGCGGAGAGCGCCGCCCGAGGTGCGACAGAGAGGGCGCTAGCGCTACGGGCGCGCTGCTTGCTCTCGTTAGAGTAGACGCTGCTTGTTGGTCGTACGGTGGCTTGGTGCTAGTTTCGTATTGTACGCGGATACATCTCGCTTCGCAGTGTCTCGGACCAATATCTTAGTCTCCTAAATATTCTTCGCTTTGTGTGTCAAATATGTGCGAATTTCTTGTAATGTAAACATTATACTTATTAAATTAATTGTGTATATCGACCTGTATAATGGTTTAGATTATCTCTGAATTTTCTTCTATAAGATAAATTTTACTGATGAAATTCAAAACGGTGGCTAGCCAGCCGGCGTGGCCGCGCCTTGATCACGTGCAGTTGTTGTATATAATTTTTCAAATAAACGTACTTACGATTACTAATTTTCCAAAAAAGCCACCCTCGTAACGAAACAACACTGCAAAAACGGCTTTGTTCTACAAAGTTGTGTTTGCTGTCATGCCGCGTGTAATATGATGTTGTAGAACCGCAAATGAATTTGTAATCGTGCTGTACGTTATTTGCAAAATAGGTTATTGTGAATGATGTCAAGTTGCCAAGTGTAGGAGCGGAGTCGCGTCGCGGCCACGCCAGCGGCCGCCGACATAAGCTGGGTCGTTATTGTATTACACATTTATTTTTATAAGGGCGGGCCAGTGTGATATCTATACTATGAAAAAATAAATATGTATGATCTGTAAAAATGCTTATGGTTGCGTTTTATTTCAACTCAATCCCAATTTTCAAAATAGAACTGTACAGCCTGCCTGATTCCCGGTAGAAATCTATGTAATACGTAACTGCCCCTCCACCTAACTTAGCAATGAATTAATTTCAAAGTGTAGGTACATCAGGTTGGCGTCAGCCCAGCATCACCGTGGTCGAATTTCGCGAATTCAACTATACAGGCCTTTAGTCGATAGCAAAGTAGATTTTGTCATATTTTGTCAGACTTTGTCAGCCAGTCGTTCAAAAGTTATAAGGGCGAGTTACTGTCTCCGCTGGGCTGACGTCAATCCAGCATCACCATTCTTAATACTCCAAAACTACAGCACCTAGCTCGAATTGGATTGGACGAGGGTTTTGTCGCTACTTTGTCAGGCTTACATACAAAAATTTAGACTTCGTCGTTACACCGTTTAAAAGTTATACGGTTGTGTTACTGTCTCCGCTGGGTTGACGTCAATCCAGCATCACCATTTCTTATATCTCTGGAACTACAGCACCTAGATTGAATCTGATTGCACGAGGAGTTTGTCGCTACTTTGTCAGGCACAAATGCAAAAATCTAGACTTTGTCCTTTAGCCATTTTGAAGATATAAAAAATTACACTATAGTCTAAGAGCTTACAGTAAAATTTGAACATGATTGAGTAATAACGTGTAAACCAATAAACTTCGTAAAATACGAGTTTTTAAATACT
Source organism: Teleiodes luculella (assembly GCA_948473455.1). Lineage (NCBI taxonomy): Eukaryota > Metazoa > Arthropoda > Insecta > Lepidoptera > Gelechiidae > Teleiodes > Teleiodes luculella. The sequence continues at coordinate 4,760,725 of OX419601.1, forward strand.
TTATTACGTAAATGAGCCTTCAAATCCTAATCTTCAAAGTTAATTATATGTAATTATAATTCGTAATTAGTACATAGTTAAGACTCCAAAAGTTTTTAAAATATCTAATAATACTCCAAAAAGCTATTTGCAAGTATTGTGTTTAATTATTATCTAAATAATATGTATTTTTTTATATTTATCCTTTTGTTTTATAAATAAGGAACTCAGATGTTGACTCTTATACTATTCGAAAAACCGGGAGTACAGTCATAATATACAAAAGTTGTTCACCGTGAAGTTTAAGTGAACGAATGAATGAATATACGGTGACTTCCTATAATTTTATATTAAATCAGTAAATTAGCTAAAATAATAAAACATTCTGCTGAAATTATAGCTAAATAATTTATGTTGAGGCTTCGGTCTGTATTGAAGAATAAGGATCGGATAGACATGGCTGTATATGCCACCACTTTTGCCTTTCTCTTGACTAGGATATTAAAAAACAAAAACTGAATGAATTAGATTAGATAGGTAACAAAAACGAACGAATGTGTTAAAAATTGAAATTTATTATAACTAGGTACCTAGGTTTTTTATTTAATTTAGGTAGGTATTCAAATATTCACAGCCAATCTTGCAATTAGTAAATGGCACCAAATGTAAATCATTAAATCACATTTGCCTTAAAAATATTTTGGTGTAAATGATTTATTTTGTACATGACTGTACCAGTAGGAATAAAATAACCTTTGATATCTTCAAAATGGCTAAAGGACAAAGTCTAGATTTTTGCATTTGTGCCTGACAAAGTAGCGACAAACTCCTCGTGCAATCAGATTCAATCTAGGTGCTGTAGTTTCAGAGATATAAGAAATGGTGATGCTGGGTTGACGTCAACCCAGCGGAGACAGTAACACAACCGTATAACTTTTAAACGGTGTAACGACGAAGTCTAAATTTTTGTATGTAAGCCTGACAAAGTAGCGACAAAACCCTCGTCCAATCCAATTCGAGCTAGGTGCTGTAGTTTTGGAGTATTAAGAATTGTCGGCGAGCGCGCATTGGGGGCATTGTAAAACATATATGTATGTACATGTATCTATAGTCTCCTTGAATATATGTACTATATGACGTAATCGAAACGTCATCCGGGGAAGTAGCCGCTCGCCGAAAAACAAATTCCAAATTTCCTACCTTGACCGCCGGACTTCCCTTTCGCTTCGCTGATTGAACTCTAGCTCCGACCGCGCTGCAACTGTCGCTCAGCGCTGACGTTGTTATAACCCGATGAGACGCAGGACACCAGACCAAAGAATCGATGCACAACCTGTGTGATTATGATAAGTTGATTTCTATGCATATACACAAGCGATAGCTAGAGAATAATACAAATACATATAAAATATCATAAAGGTTGGATTGTCATAGTCAGTCTCACACTCAACAGTGTGTCAAATAGTCAACAGTATTGTCAGGCAGTCGTCGCGACAGTATTAGTAGTAGTCATACATGGCTTACCAACTGACTTATCGTTCCCCCATCCCAGACCAGTGCCACTAGGGAGACAAAGGTCAAACTGTAAGGCCAGATAAATGATGATAGCAATTTCGATACAAGTTCCTGATAAATGATGATAGTAATTTTGAGTAGGAACGCACTTCTGTCATTCTGATAAATGGTGTCTTCTCACTAGTAATTTCGCAAGCAGAAACTCCCATTCCTCTATATCGCATCACCGACACGATACTGGCGCCAGATTCCTATGGCTCAGCCCCCAGCTGAGCGACTTGCACACTTGGACTACCCCACAAGTGGCCTCCAGGTGGCGCGACCACCGTTACCACACAACGACAGAGCTCTAACATCACATTTCACAGTACGATACATTTATCGTACACGATACCAATTGGGAGGCCACATATCATAAGTTAAACAGTTCAGATAGCAAGTCAGTCCAAGTAATCAGTCTGTGGGGAAGTCATTACATAGTCAGGTCAAACACGTGGGACAGTTATACATGACAATTATAATATACATAGACATCTCTAAGAGCTCGAAACACATCAAGACTACTTAGCTTTATTTTCCCAGAGTTCCACCGCTGCTCCAGAGCTTGCCGCCATGCGGCATAGATTCCTCTTTGCACTTCTTCCTGCTCCGGCCACTGACACAAGACTGACCGACAGCAAACCACATTTGACCTGACACGACCTTTTTGGCGGGAAACAAACAACCCCTACCACTCAAAGACATCAACCAATCCGAAGCGAATCACAATTCCAATATGGCTTCTGCTGTAGCCAATCATCATCGACCCAAAACCAGTATGGCCGCTCTGTTAGTAAACAAAAACTACCCAACCTTAAAATAATACTTGTGTTGCCAATATTAAAAACATTATTATAGTTGGCCAACGGATTGGTCCAACATGGCCAAATTCTGCCAATTTCGCGTTCGTCGCGACACACCCGGCCGACAAGAAGTGAGCCACGAGGCTGTTGCTTAATTCACGTATCTCGGCCACCGCTTTAACTGTCGCTGTCCAATTTGACAATATTTCACTTACACTAAGTGACATCATCATTAACACACTTTGGCCAAATATTCTTAATTTCAATTCCTTTTCTATAACACTTCTTACAATCTCAGGTCATACTCAATTACTTTCCCATGGAAAGTCTCCAATGTCCTTTTCGGCCTCCTGCCGATTAATTGCATTTCAACTTTCAATAAAATCACATACAGAAAGCGAAATCTTTTGTCTTAAATTCTGTACCAATAAATTCAAATCACGATACCAAATTCTCCGGTTCTGTCTTCACCTGATAGGACTTCGCAACTATCTATTGAAGTCTCATATCTGTGGCATCTTCTAATATCATCAGTTGTTTGATTTGCGACAGTGCAAATAAACGTGTTTTCCTTTCGTTCTCTCCATTTGAACGTTATCTTATTCAATCCCTGTTGGCATAGTGGTCCTTGTTGGCATTCCCCTAGTGGCTGGCTCAATATATCTCGTAGAGCAAGTTCTCTAATGTCTTGAGATAATCAACTCAATGTTTTCAATAGTACTATTCAACATTCTCACATTGATATGTAAGCTTTTACCATTCCGACTTCATTAAACGTAAGATTTGCTAGAAGGTTATCTCAGTAGACTACGTCCGACCAAATCCGATATCTTTCTTTCCCGTAAACTTATAACTCGATTCTTATAACAGTCAAAAAGTTATAACCGTTCGCAAAATTTCCGTCAACGTAATAATAACTAACTCAATAATGCAGTTCGCCTTATCTTCTCAACGTTATTTTACTCAAATGTGTTACTCAGACTCCATCATGAGACTTTCTTCCGACCTCATTAGGAAGAACCTCCCGCGACAGGAAAAGTTGTTGTTCCAGGTACCAAAGACCAACAACTCTCGTCTGACAACGAGAAATTACAAACATTTTACGCCGTATAAATTAGGTTGTATTCTTACTCCTGTTACGTACCTAATCTTTAACATAAAGCATGGTAATCTGTGTCTGTATAATATCCGTTTTCATTACCTTTATGACTTTATACCGACCTATGTCGCGAGTAAGCTATTGTCATGATGAATTTTACAATAATACGGCTTATTTCAGTTTAGTTTACTTTAAAGAATCTATCGAACCAGCAGCGCTTTTCAGAACAACAATAACAGTCTCAATCTTTCTAACTACGTGTAACGCTACACAGCTAACTATTTAACCAACGCAGCTTAATATTTTGCGAACTAAACCTCGCATATTATCGAATAGACTCGCATCAGACCAGCCTTTTTCACCGTAACTTCACTACCGAGTTACATCCCCTTACTCAGATACAACGATAACCGTAATTGCTATAGGTCTATTATCGGATCATTATATCGCAACTAAACATTTACATGAACGCTCTTCATTCCTCGCTATTCTCGGCGTTTCAATATTGCTTTCAATTGAACAACTGTAACATCTTTAACTCCAACATACCACAACGACTAATAACTGTTGTTCACAATCTACCCATCTTCAATATACAAGCATACTGCACTGAGACACATCCTCCTGTGTCTGACCAGGAACAACTGAAAGGCAATACGCCTCCACTTGTTTAACCAGGAGCAACTGAAAAGCAATACGACTCCATTTGTCTAACCAGTAACAACTGAAAGGCAACACGACTCCACGTGCCCAACCTGTAACTGAAAGGCAATACGACTCCACGTGCCCAACCTGTAAGTCCTGTAACTGAAAGCACCTGAAAGGCAATACGACTCCACTCTTCGACTTCAGAAAAGCTCGAACACTGAAACAATTGACACAACTTCGACCACAAGACAGCATAAGAGAAATCAAGTACCGAAAATATCCTTTTACATGACGAATGTTTGAGCTTATCAATCTAACCGTCTCAAATTAAACACGTATTACAGGTATTTTCATGTCCTAACTCCGTGTGTATTTTAACTCCGCCTTCAATTCCGTTTCCATCGCATCGCATAGTTCTCGTAAAGATTAAATTGCCTTCTTTACGATTCTTTTCCGTACCTTTCGACAAACGCATAGCTCCTTGTGTATCACGCTCAAACTTCTAAATTCGATATACCAACTTCATTCCAGTACTTCAGTTTCTGTCCAAAATTTACAACTTCATTTCTTATCTCTCAATGACTCAAATCTAAATTCGTGTATTCATAATTACGCCATCCTTATCAATCACACAACAAAATACAATACAAATATTCCCTTTTATTATACTATCAATTATTAATTAATTTTATGTTCAAAGTTGTTTAACTCCAATAATACTCTACCTTTTAGTTTCTTCTGCAATATTAAACAACCAAATCAAAACTATCAGAAAACCTTTCTTTATACGGTATATTACATCAATCGCCAAACGGTTAGTTCTCTACTACTGTCATGTCACTAACAGTATTACGCTGAGGCAGCGCCCTTTCACTGCTTTGATATAAACTATTGTTGTGATACCCACTTTGATTTTTCGTAAATGCTAATCTATCTATCTACTACGAGATTGTAAGTAGGAATATTTATCATCTATTACTACCGCATAAACCTTTCATACGACTGAACAACAATTATTTTCACAATTATATCCACAGTTCACAAGAAAAAATGTTTGAACCCGACATTTCTATTGTTCACTAAACAAATCGTATATAAGAGTTATTAATTTCCCGTTGAACTAACCTTTCTTCAATATCTATGTTCGATTCACTTGAAACTTTGTTCATGATAATCAGTGATACTGCACAATAATTTATCTCGTTAGATGGACAACATTACCGACCTTATTTCAATCTATATTTTAGCAAGTAACCATTTACCAATTCATTGTGTTTCAAACAAATAAAATCTTCGCGTAATAGTACTTATCTGTGATAAGTCAAGTTACAAAAATTATTAGCAAATACCGACTACATTGTACCCAACCAAACAACAATTGACTAAAATTGTACTCGTCAAATATTCGATGAAGAACACCGTTCAAAATTAAATACTATACCTTCAATGATCGGGAATGTAGTCGCATCGCACAATAACATCGAATCATCGCGATTTCAAACTTCATGAAATAACTACATCACTACTTCTAAACTTCTACGATTTCAAACATCATGAACGAATTTCATAAAAGTAGTATTAATTTCAATTTAATCATTAAATTATTTTACCCTTGGAAAAAACTTAGTTCATCTCGACAGCTCGGATCATTAAACTAAAATGACATTTAGGTTCTTTACTATAAGCTGTAAGCCTTTATTCTTATATTCCCAACAAAGATATTCGGAACTGCTACGCCAATAATAATCCTTGATCAAAACAAATGCAAACTTTATTCTATCCATTAATATCCAAGTAAATTTCCAAACCCCTTGAAAAATTATTCGTTTCATTAGGTACCATCCATGTTAACATTATTTAGTATCTCGGATTAGCTAAAGTATATAATGTCCCATTTTAAATTGCCTTTATAGATTGAAGGTAGGTATTTACTTTACAAAATTGTATTCACTATCTCGCGGTTCTAACAAAATTAAACATATTTATCTCATCCGTGGGCTTCTTAACAACAATAACTCAGAATAAAAATTAAGAATGTATTAAGTTCTTTAAGGAATGGAATACTACTAATTTATCTCGCTTATCTGTCACTATTTGATACCACAATCTTAAACGATCACGACTTTATCCCTTAAAGAGTTCGAATAATAAAAGCACTCCCATTTAATGTATTAACATATTTAAGCACAACTAACACAAAAATTTGCACAGCCAGTAGGTACCTACATAAAACATAACTTGAATTCACAACTTTACATGACCTACAACTGGCGCATCTCTACGCAAATGAAGGACTACCTTTATGTAATTTGAACATTTCAATTACTCTATCCGCGATCTGGATAAAAACTATTCGTGAACTCAATCTAAATATTCGATTCAAGTGCTCCGCCTGCACTTAGATAACCCGGCTTTGACTAACCTTATCATATAGTAGGTTTCCTTTAATCAATACACAATACGTTAACCTACTAGGTCTTTCGCGCCTCTAACCTTTCTGACAAATCATATTCACTTCCGTAAAGCTATCCAAATTGGAACATTATCGTATTGCTTGCTATAAAGACCGTGTCTACCGTTAACTTTCAAAATTATAATTCCCTAAAAATCCACTGTTTTCATCTAAAGCGCTCTCACTTTATTTAGTAGTCAATTAATTGTCCATTCAGCCTTAGGACTTCGTAACGTTCACACAACATACTTTAAACTAACAACAATACGTTACTATTAGTATCTAGTTTTATACAAATTCCTTCGCGAATTTATAACAATAATATTCCAATTAATTTCACTAATGTTAAACTTTAATAGCCGCATGTAACCTTCCCAAAAGCACTCTAACTTCTTTATCGATATTACCAGCTTCAATACTCTGAACTGAACGTCATTATTAAGAGTAAATCATTAAAAAGGCAATGTTTAGTTTACAATATTCAAATTCTCGAATGAATCCTTTAATTTCCTTTTGAACCGTAGATATCAACAAGTCAATTTGTATTTCTATCTTTATTATAATATTACATTACATATTTACGTGTACCTATGTAAGTTCAAGTAGGCAGTTGTCGTTTGTCGAGGCCGTAATATCTTGTGGGGGGGAGGAGAGGAACTTGTAATTCTGATTCCGATAAATTACTCAAGATCACACAAAGATCACGCTATTATTCCTATCTAAATACTAATATTGAGTTTATACAAAACATGGAAAGCTATTAATTATTTACGCTATTGAAAGATAGCAAATAGAAACTATTTATTTACTACTTATCGCGTTTCAGTTTCTGGTTTGATAATCTATTTTACCAGTAGAACCTGAAATTGATCAACCTTTACCTTTACTACTACATTATCCAGATAAGCATTACCTTCGAACACAGTCAAAATTATTTAAGTAAATGTATCTATCCATACAAATAAAGTAATTACTACTTTTCTGTTCCAGATTCACCTATAATTTCAATTCTGTATTAGTATGGACCGGAACAATACCAAATTAGTACTTTAGTGAAACTAAACGTAAACACGTAGCTAAAATTAGAAAAATATCGGTCACGTCACGTTAACTAAACAAACTACAAATAATTTGAAATTATGTTAGTCCACAAATTTATACACTCGATCCTTTAACCAAGAATAGGGACCTAAATTGTGACTAGTGTATCTTACCATATTTTGGATCGACATACCTACCAACAATATACTCAATATTGAACACTAACTACTGGACGTAATAATACTACCTATATTCAATATAGTGAGCCAGACTTGACGTTAAAAAGGCTTAGTAAAATTACAAAAACCCGAGAAATAAGAATCAAGAAAAATTACTTCTTTAATCCTTTCGTAAATCTGAATTTATCTCAATCTTGTTAAATGAATCAAATCTATTAAGTACCTACTATTATTTAATACATATTAGCAAAAAAATTCGAAAACGACAGTCTGACTGGCTATCTTCTCGTTACACTAGTAGTCGCAAATTCTTCAAATCATTATACTAACCAAATCAATCTAAGTAAACAAGTATCTATTTACATCCATTCAACGACTAGACAACTCGAACTTTATACACTAAGTAACTAACCAGAAATTAAAACACCTCAGCTACAGTAATACTTCTATGATAGAGAAGAAACTTCGTTATTTCTTCATATATTTCTTCATATGGAATATATTCCAACAATGCATCCTAAAATTCACCGGTCAACGTAATTGTATTTATTCAATGTCATATTAGCGAGTACGCATACTACCGGTACTAGCCTAAAACTCCTGTTTGTGAAAACTTCTAATTAACTATCCGGATAAATCGAGCAACCGTTCTCAAAAAATACGCATCAGCTGTTTTTATTATCGTAGGCACTTCATCAACGCTTTATTTATTAGCTACATCAACACTCTAGAATTAAATGGCAAAAATAATATCAATCTACTTATCACTCCGTAGAACATAAAAAATAGCACCAAGAAAATCCGAAAACCAAACCTTATACTGTTTCATAGAAATGTAACCTGTCGTAAAATACAATAATAATTATTTAATAAGCAATGCGTCTATAGTTGCTCATCACACGTATGGTTCGCGGCAGATAAAGCTAGTAAAGAATTTTAAACGAGCAAATGAAATACTATAAACGCCACGATACCTATTTCAGATTAAGAAGTTCAATATAATTATAACGTTATAAACAGACCTAGACATCTCATAATATTGTATTACATTTATTAGAATGAAGTTACAATTTCTACCATTCCTAAGATTTACTACTAACATTACCTTGAAAAAGTGTATAGGAAATTCAGTAAAATCAATAAGTTAAACAATGCAAACAAATGATTCACGCGGCAACTTAGTAAAGGTTAAATCCACTATGTACCCCTTCTTCTATACTCAAAACTGACACTAACTCAAATCTATAAAATCTTTACGTTAGTTCACGGTACTAAAAAATATTAATTATCTAATCTCGTAATAATTTAACTTTAAGTAGGTAGGTACAAAAATGTTTCGTTAAAAATATTTAATCTCTGTCACAATTTGTTAATAACTATTACCACTCTCCGCTTACAAATCTCTAAGTAATGATTTCACTACCTACACATATTAAGAAAATATAACAAACAACAGGTCCTACAATTTTTCATCATAATAAGCCCTGCAATAATGGATAGGAAAAATAATAACGTCACGATATAATAATAATGTGTGTTAACCAGCATCATTACTTCCGTTGCAAAAACATACTATTTAGTGCTATTTAGAAAATTCAAGTGACCTACTTAAACCTACTTCCTAAACGCAGCACTACTACTTCATATCAATGACCGAGTAAATAAATTACAACTTCAAACTCTAATAGAATTTACCTATTTCTAAAGAAGTGAGTATAAACACCCACTTGCTACCATAATCGCTTGGTACGTGTCACACCACTTGACAAGAATAAGTCACCATTAAAAAAGAAATAACTGTCACTAATGGCTGGTTTACACGTATTAAGTTGTTAAGTAGTTAACTAAATTTTTAGTTAAAATTAACTTAATTTTAAGTAACCGATCGTTTACACGCTTGTCTAACTTATGCACTCTTTAGTTCGCTGTACTACTTAAGTACTTCACTAAATTGTTGAGTTCACACGTAACTAAATGACAGTTTAGTAGAAAGCCACGCCTACCGGGGAATGCAAGCGGTGCGGGAGGCGCGGCTACTTAATCAAAAATAGACTAGATTCTATTTCACTTGTTCACTTAACCACTAAAGCGTTTACTTACCACTTGTGACTAAAGAGCTCTTAAGTGGTTGTTTACACGCAAGAATTAAGTTAAAATCAAGTTAAAATTTAGTTAATTACTTCGTCACTTAATACGTGTAAACCAGCCATTACTTCGTCAAATTAAATTTACTGCCAAATTAGTTATTTCGATTCTAGGTTTTAACAATAATTATAACATTACACTGCGCTCTGTAGTAAAATTCCTTTACAATTTGCTAGATTTTTGAATTTAAAGATAAATTCTCACGCCCCACAGACTTTAACGGATAATAAAAAACAAAACACTACTACAAAAATGTAAAATTTTGTATTCTACTAATGGAACTTTACTCTCTGACAAACTCAAGTCAAGGCGGTATAACCCGTAAATCTTTGCCTACACCTTTCGCGAGTATAAATTTTATTGTGGGTGGGTAGACTAAAACGATATCTGACGCATATTCTATAAAGTCCAATTTTTACTCCTCGATACTCTAAGGTTGACTGGAATAATAAGACCTACCTTTCACAACTTTTCCGTACGGTACGTTTTATGTCCCCTTTTTTTTGCAATGAAGTACCTACACATCAACGGTGTGTATGCGCAACGATATCTTCTTAAATTTTGGAACGTCTGCTCTGCTACAAAACTACCTCTTAATTTTTCCAAAACAATTGACGTAGGTTTGCTAGGGACGTATTACTCGTATCTCGATTTATAATAATTTTATCGCGGAAAATTTAACAACGCGTCCTACAAATATGAATTACTAAAGTGATAGGTTTAGCTGAATGGAAAATCAAGAATTACGATTATTAGACTTATTAGTATACAAGACATTGTATGTAATATTCGTTCGTCTCCTCCCTATCCCATAGAAAAGGTCCCTTTAGACAGCTACCGGCAAATAGTATTGCCGTTTGATTAAATTAGAATTTTCTCAAAACACGCGGAATAAATATCTATTTATACTCCCTCATATTCCTAGCCAAGATCTCAATGTATGTACCGATTGCGTGAACTAGATGAAAAATACACTTGCAACAAGAACAGATACACAAGGAGCCGTGCCTATTTTATCAACGTATTCGTTCAATCTCACGTAGTAGGTATTACCCTGTACCATGACGCCAAACAATGTAACATTAAAATTTCGCGTTACTACTTCTAATAACGACTGGTAAAATACAAGCGTCTAAGACCATTATCCCTTTTGTCATCGATTTATAACGGGCCCTGTTATAAACCAATGCCATCCATGACAAGTATCAACCAAACCACCTCTTGGTATTGGCTGGTCCCTGGTACAGGTAATTAGATAAATGGGCAAAACAATATCCGAAAATAACATACGTTTAAAAGTAACTTATCGCTGCTTTGTACCAATAAATAACGTGTTCGTAACACTACCCGCAATTCGAAAGTTTATATGACGTACGGTAAAATCTCATTCATACTGTATCTTTCTGGGGAAAGGCAAATTTCTGAGCACGATACAGCCTATGCTGTTCTTCGATGTCGAAAATTATTAAAATAATTTTATCATATCTGTAGCCTCATCATTTAGCCAGAATGCCACTAGGTTAACGGAATGCCAACAAATTAAATCTTCATGTATAGCCACTTCTCTAAAAAGGTTTGTACATCATCAAATCTTGCTGAATCTCTATCCCAGAACATCTCCACCATGTCGGCGAGCGCGCATTGGGGGCATTGTAAAACATATATGTATGTACATGTATCTATAGTCTCCTTGAATATATGTACTATATGACGTAATCGAAACGTCATCCGGGGAAGTAGCCGCTCGCCGAAAAACAAATTCCAAATTTCCTACCTTGACCGCCGGACTTCCCTTTCGCTTCGCTGATTGAACTCTAGCTCCGACCGCGCTGCAACTGTCGCTCAGCGCTGACGTTGTTATAACCCGATGAGACGCAGGACACCAGACCAAAGAATCGATGCACAACCTGTGTGATTATGATAAGTTGATTTCTATGCATATACACAAGCGATAGCTAGAGAATAATACAAATACATATAAAATATCATAAAGGTTGGATTGTCATAGTCAGTCTCACACTCAACAGTGTGTCAAATAGTCAACAGTATTGTCAGGCAGTCGTCGCGACAGTATTAGTAGTAGTCATACATGGCTTACCAACTGACTTATCGTTCCCCCATCCCAGACCAGTGCCACTAGGGAGACAAAGGTCAAACTGTAAGGCCAGATAAATGATGATAGCAATTTCGATACAAGTTCCTGATAAATGATGATAGTAATTTTGAGTAGGAACGCACTTCTGTCATTCTGATAAATGGTGTCTTCTCACTAGTAATTTCGCAAGCAGAAACTCCCATTCCTCTATATCGCATCACCGACACGATACTGGCGCCAGATTCCTATGGCTCAGCCCCCAGCTGAGCGACTTGCACACTTGGACTACCCCACAAGTGGCCTCCAGGTGGCGCGACCACCGTTACCACACAACGACAGAGCTCTAACATCACATTTCACAGTACGATACATTTATCGTACACGATACCAATTGGGAGGCCACATATCATAAGTTAAACAGTTCAGATAGCAAGTCAGTCCAAGTAATCAGTCTGTGGGGAAGTCATTACATAGTCAGGTCAAACACGTGGGACAGTTATACATGACAATTATAATATACATAGACATCTCTAAGAGCTCGAAACACATCAAGACTACTTAGCTTTATTTTCCCAGAGTTCCACCGCTGCTCCAGAGCTTGCCGCCATGCGGCATAGATTCCTCTTTGCACTTCTTCCTGCTCCGGCCACTGACACAAGACTGACCGACAGCAAACCACATTTGACCTGACACGACCTTTTTGGCGGGAAACAAACAACCCCTACCACTCAAAGACATCAACCAATCCGAAGCGAATCACAATTCCAATATGGCTTCTGCTGTAGCCAATCATCATCGACCCAAAACCAGTATGGCCGCTCTGTTAGTAAACAAAAACTACCCAACCTTAAAATAATACTTGTGTTGCCAATATTAAAAACATTATTATAGTTGGCCAACGGATTGGTCCAACATGGCCAAATTCTGCCAATTTCGCGTTCGTCGCGACAAGAATGGTGATGCTGGATTGACGTCAGCCCAGCGGAGACAGTAACTCGCCCTTATAACTTTTGAACGACTGGCTGACAAAATATGACAAAATCTACTTTACTATCGACTAAAGGCCTGTATAGTTGAATTCGCGAAATTCGATCACGGTGATGCTGGGCTGACGCCAACGTACATCAGACGTTACGTGTGTCGTAAAATCATGTAAAATATAAACATTTGTTGTGGCACAGCTGGGTAGCAATCTCTGCAGCAGACTGTACGTGTATTACAAACATAATATATATGTCACCGTAAAATTGTAAATACCGTTAGATTACAATTTAACTCGCGTGATTGTAAACTGTCGAAAGATTGTGAACTAAACGTAAAATTTTAAATCGAAGGTGCACGAACATCTCCTTGCGCAGTCTGTTTGCAATATTTAAATAATATCCTTTTGTTATTAATATTTATTTATTTATCTATTAGTATACGTATGTATGTATGTATATTTATTATTTACAGTGTAGGTGTATTATATTTATATTATATATTATTTTATAATATTCATTTATTTAGTTTTAGTGTAGGTATCTATCTATATATCAATAAGTAGACACAGCACTGCACTACTACAGTCTGTTTCTTTTGTAAATCCTCTACCCTAAGGTTGCCTGGTAGAGATCGCTACAAGCGATAAGGCCGCCTTTGCGCACTATATTTACTTGTATTGTTATTGTTATTATTTTCTTTTGTGTGCAATAAAGTGTTTTTTTTTATTATTATTATTATTATTAAACGTACTGATTACAATTGAACGCATTCATTTTCGGTAGATTGTAATCTATCGAAGTGATACTGTTAAATCACAATCTGTCGTGCGTTAAATTGTCAACTGTACAAAGGCTGTTCCTGATTGGTCGGTCTTACAGCAGGCCGTTCTATGTCCATACAGTTGGGAATAAAACACAGGCATCAGTTGAATAAAATGGATTAATTTTACTTCCACAATAATTTCATAGAACTTTTTATAAAGCAGTGAGTTATTTTCAACACGAAATTAATTGAAATTCACTTAAACACAGATTGTTTACATTAGATAATAAACGAAAAAACAAACAAATATGGCGGCGCAGAGCATATGACGATCAACCAATCAGCGCGCGAGATGCGTTCCATCCTATGCCATTTCACAATTTGATGGTTTAATTTCGATAGATTACAATCTATCGAAAAATAATCTGTTAAATTGTAATCAGTATGTTTGGTTCACAATTTTTCGATAGTTTACAATCTCGCGAGATAGATTGTAATTTAACGGTATTTATAATCTTACGGTGACATATACATTTTAGATTGTTGACACTACAAAACTGCTACTACTACTTACTATTTTATGTGGTAAACCAAATGGTATTTGCATTTTATTTTATTATCAATTTCCGAGACACGTTAAGAGCAACTATGAAAACATTTTTCATTTTATAATGAACCTAAGAATAAGATTTAATTGTATAAGGTTCATAACCATCTACTTATAATGCCAGAAAACGCGATGAAATAATAACATTACAATTTCTCTAGAAACAATTGATCCTCGAGTCGACTATGAAAAAAAAATACATTCTCTCTTTTGCACATAATATTTTAAATATTCAACGTTATCTGTAAATTAGAGACACCATACACCAACTGGACCGTCGCTGCTGCCACAAACTAGGCCACATTTTTTCATATGCCTTAATCGAGGTAGATTCCGTAGACAGCGATTATGGCAAAGATGTGGCAGTTCTCGAAGACATAGGAGGCAAAGGAGTCGCGGTCAGGGTCCCACAGGAACGAATGGAATACGTGCACACCCTGCTGCCGCTTTTGGCCTAAACTCACGGCTACCAGGATTCTATACCTGAAAAAAAAGTTAGATAAGTACCGTCGGGACTTTTTTTTGCTTTCAAGTTATTCGAGTAAAGCCCGATTAGAAAAATAAAAAGCTCGCTCTAGAGGCGCCACATTCGTTTCTGGCAACAATTTCCATTATAAAATTAGTTCCATTGAAATTCCGCAATATGGCGAGACTTTCTGGTGTTTGTCGTGTAATATATAAAGCCAATTCCGTGAAAATATACATTGCTCAAACTTTACTGTGGTATGGATGGGAAGCTTGAATAATTTATTTCAGAAACTCCTATCTTCCTCTGAAGGTGAAGATTTAAACAAACAGTAAAGCCAGACGTGAAAAATAAAAAACGTCGTTGTTATATTGCGGAATTTCAATGAAACTACTTTTATAATTACAAATTGTTGCCCTATATACGTAAAAATATACACGTGGCGCCCCCAGAGCAGGCTGTTTATTTCTCTGGTCAGAGTACCTACTTATATCCAGCTCTTAATTGTATGTTATAATTTTGAATTTTGAACTTGGTAGACTGTTTTAGTTATTAGTCACAAACTATGATTTTTTAATACTAAATATTTGGCTCAAGAAATCTTATCAAATAAAATATTCAATATTCTTCGTTTTAGCAAAAGCAGTAGTGCTGTGGGTTACGCAACGCACCTATCTAGGACTAGGTACAGATAAGAGTAAATAAGGCTACCTACCAACGAAATTAACTTTGAGTTACTGTTTTTTCTTTCTTTTTCCCTTTTTTATTTGCGTTTGAATCATCTTCCTTTTTCTTTTTCATGCATTCCGTACAGTTAAATAAGTAGCAACAAGCACAGGCTCCTATAGCTAACACCGGCGCGGAACACAGTAAAGACATCGTTTTTATTTTTCAATCATTTTTCATTATTTTATCAAAAATCTGTTTGATGGGTTGACTGGTGGATTTTGTCACTGAGGCTTGTCACTGAAGGAAAAATATTTACTATCCTGTCAAAGTCGCGTAATCTGTCCTCACTAACCTGTCAAAGTTTTCTTCTTTCACGGCGTTGCGGATATTTTCAGCCAGGCTTATACAGAGTTCCGGAGCCGCCTTATCGCTGTATTCAACCTCCTCCAGCTCTGAGTCGACGATGCGTTTCAATATCTTCTCAACGTTTGTCACATTAAAAGGTCTGCGAGGCCCCAACTGATAGGTAGGCTGGTATATGCGCACCTGTTTGGGTTTAGGAGTAACGGGAGGAGGTGGGTCAGACATTTTTTTATAGTGTTTGATCAATATACTTGTAGCGAATGAAACGGAAACGTTGCGAGCAGTTTACATAGCTACCATCGGCACCATCGAAACCATACTACATATAAATATGTACAATTATTTAAATACTATTTGTCCGCCCGCGTTGTTGTCCTCTATATCCCGTGGGAGCAAAAAGTTCATACAAACCCAACAACAGCCTCCGTGGTCGACTGGTCAAAAATTCGCCTAACGTTACGGAGGTTCCGGGCTCGAATCCCGCTGGGGATTCGTCGAACAATTAATATCACTTTGTGAGACTTTCTCCAGTTTGTTTAGGACATTGCAGGCAGGCTGAATCAACTGGTTGTCCCAAAAAGGAAGATGATTCCGTGCTTCAGAAGGCACGTAAAGCCGTTGGTCCCGGTTACTATCTACGGATGTAGTCTTTAAATGAGCCATGCCATGTCGGAAGCCATAGGCGGCTTAATTATTCTGACACCAGTGTTTGTGAGGTAGGTTAACCTCGAAACCCACTCGCTAAAGAAGAAGCGAACACAACAAAATAAGAATTATCCAATTCGGTGCAGCCGTTTTGAAGTTCCGCGCGTTCATACATTTCGGTGATTTATAAAGCCTGATCAGAGAAATAAAAAACCTACTTTGGGAGCGCCATGCGTGTACTTCTATGAAGTTCTATGTTTATGGCAACAATTTCCTATTGAACTTTCTACAACAAACAATCTTTAATTTTTTTCTCAGGTAAATACTATGGGTAAATAGGTATAATTAATTTCCTCAAAAATGTAAACATCCCTGTGGTTACAGATTTTTCGAATAATATTCTAAAGGAGCGTCGGTGGCCAAGTGGCTAAGTCCGTTGACTTCCATTCGGAAGTTCGCGGGTTCAAGTCTCGGAACTCATAATGTATTTCGGAGGAAGACGGAATTCATTATATACCAATTCTAAAGAAGGTAGGTACGTTCTGCATTGAAAAGGGAATCATACAGATTCTACGTTTTAATTGATACCAATTAGGTACGGCTAGGTATAAAGTATTATAGATACCTACTACACTATTCCATAATACATATTAATTATACAACGGTCTCTTTTAACTTGTTATACAGTACCGGTCTAGTATTCTTTTGACTTTGTCGTCGACTTATTGTACTGATTTTGCGAAATGATATGGCTGATTTCGTGTTTTCTCTTCTCAAATCGTTAGTAGACAGGTTCATTATCAAAGATTACCCACTTAATGTAACGTAAATAAATAAATTGGTAATCGTTGCGATGCGTGCGACTGTTTCGTGTTGTCGAGGTTTTATCGTATCTAGTAGGACGCGGAAACGACGAACGCATGGTAATAGACGACATATATTTGAAATAAATTTATTTGTTCAGTGCTTTGCAAAGATTTAATGGCCGGCCGGACAACCCAACCGTACCAAGGTGGACGAGGGATATTATTTGCAAAGCGATTCGAGCCTTTTGTTTCGACGTACGCGTATAATAAAATAGCAACAGCCTGTAGTATAAAATTAGACTCTGTGCCTGAAGCAAAACATAAAGTTCAAGCCTGGCTCATTAAAAGATCTTACGAGGAGACCGAGTCAATTTTGACTGGAGTAATTTGACCTTATAAAAATTATTTATGTATGTATGTATAAGGTACGGGCGCCAAAGATGGCCCACTTAAATTTTTAGATAATTTGTTTCCCAAATAAATCACTACATAGTATAAAATAAAGTCGCTTTCTCTGTCCCTATGTCCCTATGTCCCTATGTCCCTATGTCCCTATGTCCCTTTGTACGCTTATAAATCTTTAAAACTACGCAACGGATTTTGATGCGGTTTTTTTTAATAGATAGAGTGATTCAAGAGGAAGGTTTATATGTATAATACATGCATAATATACTGAAGGATAACCCACAATAACCATTTTCCCGTGCGGAGCCGGGGCGGGTCGCTAGTATATTATAATTTCCATTATGTTTTTTCTTTACTTTACTTAACTGCAAGATTCTACAAGGATTTGTCCTTGTATATTTATTTGGGAAACAAAATATCTTAAAATTTAAGTGGGCCATCTTTGGCGCCCGTACCTTATAATAATACTAGCGACCCGCCCCGGCTCCGCACGGGAAAATGGTTATTGTGGGTTATCCTTCAGTATATTATGCATGTATTATACATATAAACCTTCCTCTTGAATCACTCTATCTATTTAAAAAAACCGCATCAAAATCCGTTGCGTAGTTTTTAAGATTTAAGCGTACAAAGGGACATAGGGACATAGGGACAGAGAAAGCGACTTTATTTTATAGGTACTATGTAGTGATGATGATATATTATGTAAGGTATGTGTGTACCTATTTTTGTGTATTTTTTTTGTTTATCTGCATATGACCAAGGGCTTAATTCGAAATTAAGTTATCGGAATCTGGGACCCTACGATACAGGCTTGCCTAGTGTGGGGACCACGAAAAACCTATGCTAGAGCTAAACGTCACAATAATGTGTTGGTAGCATCTTATTACAACGTCATTATATGTCGCAGCTCGTACCTAATATTGTGTATTAAGGTTGTACTTACATTATTGTTAAATAAATGCATTTTTCATTTTTTTCATTTTTCATATCGATAGCATGATTACGATTTTCCGATTACGAACCAATGCGCTTCATCATCCATCATCATTTCAGCCGAAAGACGTCCACAAATGCGCTTGCTTGACACAAATTATGGGGACGTACATTTATTGCCCTCTCCCAATGTCTTGAGCCGGGTCCACAGCTCCGTGTTTTCGTGTTTTGAACACTCTAACATGTTAATTTTAACAAAATAGGGGCGTGGCTTAACAAATTTTGTTCAGTCTAAAGCCGGGTCCACAGCTCAAATTTTCTAACAAAACATTCTAACAAAACAATGTTGTGCAATTTGTTTATCAAAACCGCCCGTCCACTGCGCATAATGTTAATGTTTTGGCTAACAAAACCACGCCCTTAAATGTGAATGTTTTGTTTCATTTCATTTTAAAAATGAGTTCCGACGAAGAAGACGTGGAAGCTGTTATTGCTATCGTTAATTTAGTTTCCTTTGACTTTCCAAAAATTTTTGCAATTTCCGACAGGGCATCTACTTTTTTGTACCTATCTTTGTGCTCTTCCAAAGTTACATCCCAAATTATCGGCCTTTCTCTTATAAGTTGTATTAACAACCAAATACTCTATTCCACTCCAACTATATAATATACGCGCGAGAGCGAGCAAATAAAAAAAATTCGACGCTTCCCCTCCCCGCAGGCGAACCCGGGGATGTTATCCATTCGTCTCGGCAAACAATGTTATGTTTAGGCTGAACAAAATTTGTTAAGCCACGCCCCTATTTTGTTAAAATTAACATGTTAGAGTGTTCAAAACACGAAAACACGGAGCTGTGGACCCGGCTTAAACATAACATTGTTTGCCGAGACGAATGGATAACATCCCCCGGGTTCGCCTGCGGGGAGGGGAAGCGTCGAATTTTTTTTTATTTGCTCGCTCTCGCGCTCATTGAATGAAGGAAGACGTCAGTGCAAAAGTCAAAGAGAATGTAAATAAAACTAGCGTTGCAAAAGTGTTGGTTTGTTTTGTGTGGAAACTTATAAATATTAATTAATGGAGTGGAATAAAGAGAGTATTTGGTTGTTAATACAACTTATAAGAGAAAGGCCGATAATTTGGGATGTAACTTTGGAAGAGCACAAAGATAGGTACAAAAAAGTAGATGCCCTGTTGGAAATTGCAAAAATATTTGGAAAGTCAAAGGAAACTAAATTAACGATAGCAATAACAGCTTCCACGTCTTCTTCGTCGGAACTCATTTTTAAAATGAAATGAAACAAAACATTCACATTTAAGGGCGTGGTTTTGTTAGCCAAAACATTAACATTATGCGCAGTGGACGGGCGGTTTTGATAAACAAATTGCACAACATTGTTTTGTTAGAATGTTTTGTTAGAAAATTTGAGCTGTGGACCCGGCTTTGAAGTCACGTCTCGAAGTTTTTTTTTTTGTTTAATTTATGGCCTGGTTTCAAGACATATTTGGTCCAATATCACACACACTCACTTCTTGTTTCTTGTTTCTTCACTTAACGTCACGCACGATGTGAAGTGTTATTGTCCAGTGCTGCCAATTTAGGCCTTTCGGAGCTAAATTAAGCATTTTTCATAAATTATTTAGCCCTTGAAATAGTGATTTAGCCTTAGCCCTTAGTTAGCCGGTAGCCCAATATTCCGTAAATCGTGTAAGAAAATTCAAATAATGATATAAATTTTTAATGAGCATAGCCCTGCCCCTAATGAAGTAAATATGGCTCAATCTTAACTTAATCATTAACTTCATCCATCAGCACAAAATGAGAGTGGAATTTTGTATGGCGAAGAATAAGGCGTTGTCCTAATAGAACGCGATTACGCGATCATCGCAAGTTCGCGCGAACACGCGATCGTCAAATGTATGAAGAAATCGTTCAATCGCGCGATCGTCTATTAGGACATCTATTCGACTTCACTATGTTTGATCGCGCGTTCGTGCGAGTAAAATTCGTGCGAACTTGCGATGATCACGTAATCGCGTTCTATTAGGACAACGCCTAAGGCCTAAGGCACCTAAGGCGTTGTCCTAATAGAACGCGATTGCGCGATCATCCCAAGTTCGCGCCAATTTTACTCGTACGAACGCGCGATCAAACATATTGAAGTCGAATATGTGTCCTAATTGCAATCGCGCGACGCGGTCGCGCGACTCAAATGGTTTGAAACTCTATTCGCGCGAACTTAGTTCGTACGAACGCGCGATCAAACATATTGAATTTGAATAGGTGTCCTAATTGAAATTCGTGCGATGTGGTACCCCGCCCGCCTGCGCCCCTCTCGCCTTGCCGGCCCATCCAGTAGGGATGTGACCTTAGCATCAAAAATTCGTTTTTTAATAATCGATTATATTGCGTGATAATATAATCGATTAATAAAAAATCGATTTATATTTTGTAATAATCGATTTTAGTTTAAATCGATTTTTTTAGACATATAATCATTAAAAGTCAAAATATTGATTGTGAAATTCACCACGAAATGGTCTCATTTTTAACAAAGCACTTTGCGTCCCACGTTGTTTTTTTTTCATTTCCATCTAAATCCGCACAAAACGTCATCAAAATATTTCCCGACAGCAAAAATTCTGCGTGTCTGACGTCTATGGTTGTTGGTATCGACCGTGCCACTACCCTTCAGGTAACAACGCCCGCACCCGCCGGCGGGGGCGCGGCCAGAACCAAAATCAAAATTGAAAATCAGAGACGGAGCCCCTCAGGCGTCGTCTCCTTCACGATATTTTTCAATATCAACGCGCTAGGCCGTGGTCCGAGGCTCCCTCGAGCCGCCCCTAGACGCGTTGGTATATGACTTTTTTTGGGGTAGAGTCTTCCACTCCCCCGCCAGTCCGTTGAAGCTTGATTTGTCGTACCTTTTCGACACAAGCATAGGTCAATTAAAACAAAAAAAAAAACCAAAAAAAACAAAAAAGACCGTGCCACTGCCCTAGTCCGTCGTCAAATCGCGCGAGCGAAATTCGCGTAATCGCCTAATCGCCTAGTCGCGTTCTATTAGGACACCCAGTTTTTGACATCGCGCGAACACGCGATGGTCGCGTCGCACTCGCGCGATAATCGCGTAATCGCGTTCTATTAGGACAACGCCTTAGGCTTAAAAATTCAAGAAGTTTATTTTTATTTATTATTAAGTGTTCGTTTCAACGTTTTTGATATTAAAAAATAGTTAACGAAACACTTCTTTTGTTTAAATCTATTATTAAGCAATTTTGCCCCTATTTTGAATTTTCCTTTTGGGAAAATCTAACGCAATGCCATTGTAAAATTATTGCATATTTATTTATTTATTATTTAGCCTGAAAACCTGACATCGAGCTGGCAACAGTGTTGTTGTCTGTCTATCTGTCAGTTGTCAGTTTGTTTGTTTGTTCATTGTGTTGATTTGGTCGTGTGATTCGCGCGTATTGTGTTATTTTAGGGTAAAAATGGGCTTTATTTAATTTTTTCAGGTACCTATATTTAATAAATCACAATGAGCCGACAATCACTAATAGAAAATTACTTTAAATCAAAAGCAAGTTTATCCAGTAATTCACCAAAAATCGATGTGAAACCGGACATGCAAGACAAAGTATTCAAGAAGCGTAATTTAAGCTTAATTAAGCCTACTACACCGAAGAAATACCGAAAAGTAGGTGACGAAAACAAGGCCGTTCCTGAAGTCATCAATTTATGTAGTGATGATGAGGATGATGTTTTTAGTACGCCCAGAAATCGAGCGCCGTGTGTTGATCTTTCCCAACGTTCGAACGACAGTGAAGATGCCTCCGACTGCTCCGGCAGCACTGTTACATACAGCCCCGGTAAAAGTTGTCAATCTCCCTTAACGCCGAAGAAGAAATTGTTCCTTGCGACACCAAAGAAAGAACCACAAGAACTTGATCCAGATCAATCAAGCAACATATTATGGCGATCACAAGAATTACGTATTAAACGCGAACTTAGTGATGAAACGCTCAAAGAAACACCAGAAAAAATAATTTACAACTATCAAACTCCACAGAAAAGTTCTCAATCAGGTTCTACAATAAGGAGTTCTCCAGCCACTACTCAGAAAAGTCCTTCGTCCAAAGAAAAGTATTTCTCACCAATAAGAAAAAGAAGTGTTGTTAAAAGAACTCCAAATAAAGCAGCTCGAAGTCTTAATAAAGAATTGAAATCAAGTATACCATCAAGGATATTATTTGAAGATGATCTGTTTGCTAATGCATGTGAAGGCATGGATGACAAGAGTAAGTTGTAAAAAGTAATTGCTTGACAACATTTTAACTGTCATTATCATAATCATCATTTCAGCCAGTAGACATCCACTGATCAACGGTTGGACCCGCGCTGTCCTCATATCATATACTACATAATTATAATATACAATAATGACTGTCTAATGAATCTATGTTTCCATATAAGAAGAATTCTTTTATAACTATTAAGATTTAAACGGGATATTTACCGTGGTATTAGTTTTTGATCTTAAAAGTTATGATATCAACCGTGAAGTTTTAATAAGATTATATTCTTTTAGTTCAGGAACTGTTTCACGGAGCTAATATATGTTTATTGTGGCTTGATGTCCATTGCGTTGTATTGCATCTAAGTTTTTACTTTTGTTTGTAGTTTGTGGCCCTGTGAGGCCCGTCTTTATGTCAGCTAGCTATGTATAGGTGGAGACTTGTTATTAGCATCGTAGTATTAATTGAGTTTCATTTTGTTTTAATTTAGCTGTAAGTCTTCCAAAGATAAAATAAATAAATAAATAAATAAATAAATAATAAATAAAATAATGGCTGATAATGATGGTACAGTAGTCAGCACATGCAGCTGGATATGTTGACTTTGAGAGCACCCATATTCCGTAGCGGTAGGGGTAAATTTCGTTGTGCGAATGTCCAACCGTATGTGCTGGCTTCTGTACAGTTAGAATATTTTTCAATTTTTATAGTTATTCATTGTGATTTGTAATCTTAATTGTATATCTTATTACAGCCAAATTCCTTTTACAAACAATAAACAAATTTCTTGACACACCATCTCTGGTACACCTGCTGGACCATGAAAACCAAGCTCTCCTCAGGAAGTGTTTTCAAGTAGTAAAGCCCGGTATGAGGCTGGTCTGCCGCTTGTACTGGAGGAAAGAGGGGTGGTACATGAAGGAACAAGTCATTAAAATATGTTCAGAAGAAAATGAGGAACTTGATTTGAATAGTTTTCAAGAGATGATCACCTCTCTATTGGAGACTGGATTGGTGGATCAGAGTCAATGTATGTAATTTTGGTGTAACTAATCTTATGATGCTCAGGTTTACTGCCGGTAATTCAAATATTTTAGTAAAGTAGTGTATACAGGGCGTCCCACGGCTATGCCACATGGAGGGAAAGTACCTTAAATATTGTAGGTAGAACATTACTGAAAGAAGACATTATTTTATTTCTAAAAACTATCAAAACTGCATTCATACATTTTTTTATAATTACATGGTTGAACCGGGAATCGAACCCGTTATACGAGAAAAAAAAATATCCTGTAGTTTTATCATACCGATCAAAAGGCTTCATCATAAGGGTTATTTTTTGCTAAATAACTTAGTGTCAGAAATAAAAGGAAGACTATGTATTTTAACATTTTTAGTACAAAATTTATCAATTTTATCAAATGTTCGAAATGACCCGTTGAATACAAATTACACTCTTTATTTCACTCCCTGTCGATTTTTTAACTTGTTGTGGTGGATATTTAGATTAATACGTCTAAGTTCTGTTTGTAGCTCGTGGACATTTTCTTACCGGTTCTTGTCAATTAATTTTTTTTACATAATCCCATTTTAAAAATCTAACGGGGCTAGATCTGGCGATCTCGGCCGGCCACATCAAATGTTAAAATTCATAGTCTTCCTTTTATTTCTGACACTATGTTATTTAGCAAAAAATAATCCTTATGATGAAGCCTTTCGATTGGTATGATAAAACTACAGGGTGATTTTTTTTTCTCTTGTAGCGGGTTCGATTCCCGGCTCAACCATGTAATTATTACAAAATGTATGAATGCAGTTTTGATAGTTTTTAGAAATAAAATAATGTCTTCTTTCAGTAAAATGTTCTACCTACAATATTTAAGGTACTTTCCCTCCATGTGGCATAGCCGTGGGACGCCCTGTATAGGGGTAGGTAGGTATAGTAGTATAGTATAATAATATACAGCTTTTGATTTTTTAATTCTGTTACTATAATATGATATAGAGTAATGTGTTCATTATTAATTATGAGTTCATTTTCAATTCAAATATCAAGAAAGTATTTTGGTAATAACATATAATAAACTTTTCAGACAAATACTACATTTTGAAGATTGATTTGTAGATGTTAAATAGTTTTATTTACTTGTCACTACATCAGGGTTTCCCAACCTTTTTTCGTTGAGGCTCCCCGGACTGTTGATGAATTGTTTCATGCCCCCCCTTTACTTTTTCAATAAATACAAAAAACTTGCACTTATAAACCTTTTATCATGATTCTAATAAACAACATTTTAAAGTTAAAATATAATTAAAAATAGAGCGTTGCTTCGGCAAATAAAACACCTTAGTGATAAAAAAAAAGAAAGCACGAACGCTTTCCGCCCCCCTTGACATCTCTCTATGCCCCCCTTGGGGGGCGTGCCCCCCTGGTTGGGAACTCCTGCACTACATAGTCACTACATAGTATAAAATAAAGTCGCTTTCTCCGTCCCTATGTCCCTATGTCCCTCCCTTTGTACGCTTAAATCTTTAAAACTACGCAACGGATTTTGATGCGGTTTTTTTTAATAGATAGAGTGATTCAAGAGGAAGGTTTATATGTATAATACATGCATAATATACTGAAGGATAACCCACAATAACCATTTTCCCGTGCGGAGCCGGGGCGGGTCGCTAGTATAAAATAAAGTCGCTTTCTCCGTCCCTATGTCCCTATGTCCCTTTGTACGCTTAAATCTTTAAAACTACGCAACGGATTTTGATGCGGTTTTTTTTAATAGATAGAGTGATTCAAGAGGAAGGTTTATATGTATAATACATGCATAATATACTGAAGGATAACCCACAATAACCATTTTCCCGTGCGGAGCCGGGGCGGGTCGCTAGTATTCTATAAAGTAAGTAAATAAAGTCTATAAAAGTATTAAATCTAACAAACTTTTAAATTTCAGGTACCACACATAATATGAGTTTTAATGACTTAACATCAATATTGAAAAGAGATGACTTGAAAGACGTATGCAAAGAACTGAAAATTAATATAAATTCAAAGCAGGATGCTATAGAAGCCTTGAGGAATTTCAGTAAAAGATTATCGAATATTACCAGTTACTTAACCGGATGCACCAGTTCAAACTCCACGAGAGTATTGAAAATGTAAGTTGTTAAAGGACTGCTTATCATGGCTCTTATCATTATGTGTCTATAATTATCATCACTAACCATGGTTTGAATGACATCATTAGTTTCAAGTGAATGTACTTCTGTACTCTGGGTATTTTATAAATATATTTTTCTTTCAAATCAAATCAAATATATTTATTATAGTACACTGTGATCTACCTAATGGTGTACAAATTATTACATTAATTTTTATTTAAACAAATGTGAGTTATTAGTATAAATAAATCAAGTTATGACTTGTAGTCATTATAAAACTATCAAAGAATTGATTAAACAATTATATATTTACATGCAAATTATTCAGGTCACAATAAATAAAGTTTATTTTTATTGACTAGCTCTCTCTCCGCGTTAACAGTTTTTTCCTGCAGTAAAAGGTAGCCTATGTGTTATTCTGATGTATAACCCATTATTCTTGTCAAGTTTCATTAAAATCCATTCCTTAGTTTTTGTGTGAAAGAGTAACAACAAACTGCATACATCCTCACAAGCTTTCGCGTTTATAATATACTAGCGACCCGCCCCGGCTCCGCACGGGAAAATGGTTATTGTGGGTTATCCTTCAGTATATTATGCATGTATTATACATATAAACCTTCCTCTTGAATCCCTCTATTTATTAAAAAAACCGCATCAAAATCCGTTGCGTAGTTTTAAAGATTTAAGCGTACAAAGGGAGGGACATAGGGACAGAGAAAGCGACTTTGTTTTATACTATGTAGTGAAGTAGGATTATGCAAAAATGTGTTTAATTACAGGATGAGTGAGAAAGCAGGGACGTGTTTCAAGCTATCAGATATAGCTCGCAGTACATTGTACAAGTTGTACATAATAATGTATCTGGGCATGGACTATAACATAATCAGAGAGAAGAAACTGGAACTGACCTTGATCTATGATAAAATTAAGCGAGAAACTTATCCAATTGATAAGGATATGGAACTTGACAATGCCAGTGTAGTTTTTAGAAATAAAGATGAATTTGAGAGGTGAGATATTATGAATATAATATGAAGTCATTCATAACAATTCTACGTATTTTTTTTAACTATATTTGTTATGAAATTAAATTGTATATTTCCTAATTAAATAATAAGAAACAAACAATTGGGCATGGACGAAATTCGTCATTGAGTATTTTTATGAATTAACAACTTTAAGGCATCTTATCTTAAGATGTAATGTACGTACAATGTGCTTCTGTTTTCGTTTTTAGTTATGTAGAAATTAATTGGATAAAATTAATTACAAATCCAACAATTTCAGATATTTGGCGGCGCATCATATCTATGAAGACTTCATAAGTCTCACCGACGTGAAGGCAAAATGCACAATTGTGAAGGAGGCCTACAGATTGTTACAAAATATTAGTGAAGAAGAAATGGAGTGGTAATTTACTTATTTATTTAAGTAGGTTTGCTAATGGACTCGTTTTTTTTTTCAAATATGATTACCACTCTGTCTTTCGGCACATTAAACCTAGCCTGATTTATATTTCGGCAAGCAGGGCCTTTCTATCCTATGCCGTGAAGGCGGTTAGCTCGCGTTGTACTGTGAAATGAAATGTATATTTTTATTTCCTAACCCATTTAACATTTTTAAGCCTAGTTTAAATTTCAAATACTATTTAAATGAAAACCCGTTTTTTTCTAGTAAAATCTTTAACAATAAACTCATATATATCTACACAGAAAAAAAGAATTCTCAGAACTGTTGGCAGAAGACTACAAAAGTGTTTATCTCCTTGCACCTCTACCAAATTAAATCAAATAAAAAACCACACCATGACCTTATTTGCACCTCATGACTTTTGTGTATATGTTTCAGTTACACGTCCCTTCCCCGATGGCTGCAGCGCTTCACTCCAGCCAGCCTGTACGTGAAGATCCTTGAGCTGGGGATACAGGAGTTGAAGAAGGATAAACAGGAGAACCATTACGAGCTGGCTCTTGATATTCTGGACTCTCTGATTGGCCAGAATACTTTCAGGCAACACAGAAAAGCTGAGTGGTACGCCGAAAAGGCGCTAATATTGCATAACTGTTTGAGTAGATATGATGAGGTAAGTGAA
Source organism: Teleiodes luculella (assembly GCA_948473455.1). Taxonomy (NCBI): domain Eukaryota; kingdom Metazoa; phylum Arthropoda; class Insecta; order Lepidoptera; family Gelechiidae; genus Teleiodes; species Teleiodes luculella. The sequence goes on from OX419601.1 coordinate 4,788,919, forward strand.
AGGATATCTAGGTTTACACCTTGTGGTTGTTCAGATTCATATTTTTTTATAATGGTCGTCGTTAACAGCTCATATATGTTTGTCCCCACCCATAATAATATTTCCCCGCAGTCAAAGAGCTAGAATTTTTTTGCTTCGCTTGTACTACGTACATGGCCTATATCCATTTATAATACATATTATTGGGGATTATGTAAAAAAAACCTGAAAGTAAAAAAAAACAATATAGTAATTTATTACTATAATTCTTTGCTACAAGATTCAACTTTGTATTAAAAGTTATATGGTGATTAAGCAGTTAAACAAATTGTATCTTCAGATAAACGAAGCAATTAATTGTATTATTTTCAGGCGGCTGAAGTGTTACTAACAGGCTTCAGATCAGATATTTGTGACGAAGCCAAGGACAGCATGCGGCCGCGCGCCAAGAAGATCGCGAACCAAAAGAACACCACCCTCTGCGACCAGCTCAGAGCGGAGTTGCTGCAACACGCTACCAAAGAGGCCATCCTCGAGAGCAACTTCAACTCCAAACACATTGACAAACAGCCTATGGAGTACGTACTTTTCACTGATAATACTACAAACATCATCTGTAATATTGTCTTCATTCTATGAAATTAACCCCCTAATTCATAAATTTTGTTTAAAGTTAAACTGTATTTTGTCTCTTTCCTTAAAATTCCATGCGGTCCCTCAATGGGAACGCAAACGATATTTCGATGCAGTTGCATGCAACATGATCACGGGACGACTGACGTTTCAAACCTTAATAGTTATGACTTTGAAGAATGTCTCTCAGTATGACAATGATGTTGATGTAAATGTATGTATGTGTGCAGACGCACGGGTAAGCGCGGCAAGGTGAAGTTCCTGACGCGCAGCGCGGAGCAGCGCACGGTGCAGGAGGCCGAGGAGTTCTGCGTCACGCACTACATCTGCTCGCAGGAATACACGCACGGTATAAGGGCTGCTTTTATTAACATTCGATTATGAGTTCATACGTAGTGATTGAGTTAAAATCGTACGAGTAAGTACGTAGCACTGTACTGTAAGCTGATTGTACTAAATAATTACTGCTGCACTTTGAGCACTCCTAAAGTGCGCCACATAAGGGTACATTTAATTTATTACTTTACTAGCTTTCCGCCTCGCAGCTCCGCCCGCGTCAAAAGATATTCCCGTAAGAATGAGGTATTTTTCCCGCGGTCAAAGGTAGCCTATGTTATTCTCCATCCTTTCAACTAACTCTTTGTCGAAAATCAAGTCGATTGGTTGCTTAATTAAGGCGTGCAGGTAGGACAAACAAACAAACACACTTTCGTGTTTATAATATTAGTATAGATTAAAATAATCATAATCATGTATGAGTTCGTCTACTAAAACGAGAGCACTGTACTGTAGATTCTGCTATATAATTACTGCTGCACTTTCAGCACTCCTAAAGTGCGCCACATAGAGGTACACTCAGTTTAATACTTTACGACTATAGCAGAAAAAGTCGGTTAACCTTTTTTAAACCGAAGCAAAAATGTGCACTGTATGCACTTACTAGAAGCGATAAAGAATTCGTTGGGATCGCTTGGCTTGCTCATACAATACTCGGTGGCACTATCGGTAGGGCCAACACAGGCTTGCCCAGATAGCCAAGGAGATGTGGGTTCCATTTCAAAGTCTGTCCAAAAGTCCAAACTCAATGTTTTTATTTTGGCTTAAATTGAAAACTATAACATAAACCCGAATTTTTTTTTTAACCAGGTGAACACTGGGAAGGCCGCATCGTGACGTCACTGTTCTTCCTATTATTCTGGGACATAATCTACAGTAAGCCAGCCGGCGCGCGCGGCATATTCCTGTCTCACTATCAGCTGCACCCGCTGGACTTATACACCGATAGCTTCTATACCAACCGTAAGCAGGCCATTGACGATTGGCTGCAGGTCATTGAGTCTGCCAGCGAGGAGAAACTGCTCAGGATTATTGAAGACACGTGGAATAACAGGCCTGAACGTAAGTGTTTTTACTGTAAAAAAATGGTAATGCTTGCGATTTTTGAGGGCCTTCTTTCTCACAGGTATTTCCTCGTATATACATACATGTACACTAGGTTTTATGAATATGCCCTACCTACCAATCTTACCATTAAGTAATTATGTAATAATATAAATATTATAACTTAACTTTGACTTTTTTTTTCATTTTAAATCTTATTGCTATTAAATTTCCTAGATTTTCTGTCTGTCCAGTCCATACATCTTTGTGTGTTCTACTCTACAGATCGCATTTTCAAAAGTTTCACGCAAAGGACAGGAAAAAAATCGTATGGGGCCCGGTCTTTTAGAAAGAGAAGACAAGAGTAGCCTTAGCTAGGTGTTAGAAAGAGATAGGTAGTGGCAGGTGCGTTTTATAGACTTGCTGAGTGTACAACTTTTTCACATTGAAAAAAATTAATATCTCCTAAATGGGGGGCACTTAAATTCCACAACTGGACATGTGGACTCAGTTTTATGTCTAGAATCTATATATTTTTTCTATATAGTGCACAAAGGTCTCCGCCATACGACAATAATAGAAAAATGCGTGATTTTATTTTTTCATTTTCATGTGATTATATGACAGACAAGACTCAAAACTACCCACATTCATGAATATGAGGTAAGAAAAAAAATTACTTCCGTATTAAATTTCAATTAGAAGTCAGCGTATTTTGTACGTAGCCATATTATCAGTAATTAATTTATACGCACCGTTCACGTTTTTGACTTGTTGTTACAAATCGGTTATTTGTATCAAGTTTTTCTTTAATAGATATTGAGGAACAGGGTATGTACTATGTGAACAACACAAATTTTGAAGATTAAAACCGTTATTGTATTTGAAATGTGACTGCTACGCCGTACCTTATTTTGGGTATATTTTTTATTTTATTATATTTTCATTGAGACTTTTAACTAGTTGGCCGCTACTGGCCGCGCCTAAATTGATGCTTAATGTGAAGATTGAAGCTTCTTCTTTTAGATAATATTCATGGCTACAACTACTTTTACCTACTTTTTGAGCTATTCAAGTGCTACGAACTTAGCCTAGTTGTCGTAGCAGTCTGCTACGCGCTCTTATATTGTGATTTCTTCTTACTCTTTGTTTTCTCATGTGTAAAATTAATTTTTGGTATTTATTTTTAGATAATTACTATAACTACATCCTATCAAATCACCCTTTTTGATATTTGGTACAATTATTTTGGAAAAGTACTGAAATCCACAAAAGTAATAAGCCTGGTTTTTGATGAAATTAAAAACAGCTTGAAAGAACTAGTTAACAATTTTGAAAGTTTGAGTCTGGAACCTCTCTATGCCCGTGTAAAGAGAATCTAATAAAAATCAGAGTTCTAGAACAGACATCAATTTATATAACAAAAGCTTTTAAATCGTAATTCTGAATAGATTCTAGAGAATAGATAACGCTAATTTTCGCCAGTTTTCTTTAGAAACCGCGAAGTTACTCGTTGAAATGTATCCGTGCTATTACCTTCCAGCTTCCGTTCATAAGATCTTATAGCGATAAATAGGAGAATTGTCCGAGGAAGCAGGAGAAGCACGGATACGGACCATAAGTCATTTTGTCTTCACCACACACGCAAAATATCTCGTGTGATAATAAACCAAGACCTATTAAATAGGGTTTTGTTAAGTTCTGAAAGTTACACACTAAAAGAAAAGAATTTTATCGAAAGCTGTAAAATACTTGATAATTTGTTAAAATTAAAATTTTATTTGCCATGTTTTTATCATATCATTATAAAAGTAATACATAATTTTAGTTATTAATACACAAATATATTATTTCTAATAAAAGAAAAGCATTATCGGCATGTGACGATGCACAGCATCTGTGAGAGAGTGCGCCACCTACTTCCGATTCGATTTCCACCAATTAGAGGCCATTTCCTGTGAATATTGGTTGCTAATTTGACTTTGTGTCACCAGAGGACGGCTCGTTCGACCTTACCTCATAGCGTCGTTAACTTCCGATCTAACAAGATCTCAGTTTAAAGTCTGTCAAAATTTAAAATTATTTTTTGTAAAAAATATTTTATTTTTAATTTTATATTTTGCATTTAGAAGCGTATTCTAAATATTAGTCTAAATTTATTTATTTTTCTTATTCAAGAAATTAGTGACAGTGTAATGGAAATTTTTTGATAAAATTTTTGAATTATTTTAACGGATTTAGAAGCGTATTTTAAATTCGTTGCTCATTACCGTGAAATAAGTGAAAATTAGTCTTTTTCATGTCATGATGTTCGCTTTTGCTACAAAAACGAGTATCTTAGAAGGTAACAGCTTCAATTTCACGTGAGTACTTCCAACTTTGCTTTTGTTTGAATAAGTCGTTCGTTAGCTGCGACGACTCAGAGGAGAATGTTTTCGAGCGTATCGAAGTTATAAGTGTTAAGGGCTCCGCAAGCCCATCTCGATATGATTGTGGGAATGCACCTACCCTACCATTACCTAAGCCGAAACTGAATAACTCGGTTGTTAGCTGTGACAATGACTCACAGGAGAATGTTTTCGAGCGTATCGAAGTTGCTTATAAGGGTTAAGGGCTCCGCAGGCCCGCCTAGATATGATTACGGGAATACACCTACCATTATCTAAGCCGTTGTTGTTTGCTCCACTATCTGTTCATGTTATCGCTAGAACCATTATTGTCTAAATTAATCCAAACTGGGTGTTCACCCTGCGGCTTCGCCCAGGTCGTAATTTTTACTTGAGAAAAATGGATTTTCCCGTTTTAAAACATTACATACAAACTTGTCAACTAATTACGTACACCTGACAATAATGAAGTCTTATCCTGCATACAATGGCTTATATAATGGTCACCTAGCTTTTTCTCTCAAAGTGGCCTCAAGCTGATCTACAAAAATTTCTTCATAGAAAGATTTGAGTAAGGCTTAAATTTTTAATTTAGCAGTTATTGAGCTTTTACAACCCGTCACGTGAATATCGTTAAGCCTCTTTATTAAAGTAACTGTATCCTCTATGCATTCTTCTTATCGAGTAAAGGTCAACCTATCTCAGAAACCATGGTGTCGGAATTGTTGGGCCGACTTGGCTTCCGACACGGCTCCTATATTGGCCACATCCGCAGATAGTAGCCGGGACCAACGGTTTTACATGCCTTCCGAAGCACGGAATGCATTGTAATAATATTTCGATGGAATATATTTTTCAATAAATCTAATACAAGCTGCTCCTTTTTTCTGTGTAATGTATGTGGTCTATAAATGTGTGTAATGTATGTAAATAATGTGGTCTCATCTCACCACACTCAGGAAGATCTGTATTGGTTAAATTCTAGACAGTGTTCAGACAGTTCTAGCTGGTTGTGGTGATTCACTATGTTTTGTTTCCGTATATGGCGTGTTGGTGAATTTAAATTTTTACTTAGCACAAAATCTGTACTACCCTCCATTCGAGTAGATGATCGACCGTGCCCGAACTGTATCTACCGCCTGACGTCTAGAGATATTTTCACAAGCGACGACAGCAAAGCAAACTATCGGCCGCCTCTCGGATTGGCTGGATACATTGCACTTCAACACAAGGCGATTAACAAAGAAAGAAAATTATTTATTTACCACACGTTGCGTTACACATGTAACGTAAACAGGAATGTAATTCAGAGTCGTGAGATACACATGTGAAATAAAAATGTACATTTGGCGTTATATGCAGAGAGAAGTGAAGTTTGTCAAACCGCAAGTTTAATCAAGTTGAGTGAATCCGTTATTATCATGAAATAATTGATACATGGGGGCTGTTTCCGAGCGTATCGGTACAACAGTGATAGTTCCGTCTGGCTGCGTAGGCCAACCTGATGTCTGTCTTGAAATGACGTCAGGGGATGTGTCTATCATTAACCCTCGGCTAGTGCTTGCCTCTCAGCAACACTACGCAATTTCCTGTTCGGGGGCTGTCTTCGAGCGTATCGGGCAGTTTTCAGGCTTATCTGGCAGCGTATGCCAATTAGTGATGTCTAAATATGACGTCAGATGTCTGTCATGAACCCCCACCAGTGCTTGCTTCTTATCAACACTGCAATATAGCGGCGTCCTATTTTTTACATCTTCAACCAAAGATTTACGTCGGCTGCCTCCTAGCGTTACGCGGCAGCCTCGTCTATACTATAGGATAATCGCATTTGACTTAAGGGAACGTATCCCACCGAACTTCAGCCAGAGCTTGGCTCACTTCAATCCTGTACAACCTAGTGGCGTCTTAATCCCACATAAATTTTCTTTTGTCTGCTTTTCAAGCTTAACATGGCAGTTTCGCTCGCCTGTACCCAAGGACATGCCATTTTTTATTTCGGGGAATATAACCTTCATTAACCTTTAGCAAGTGCTTGCCTTCAACACTCTACAACAACAGCGGCGTCTGACATATCTTCAACCAAGGATTTCTGTGGTCTGCCTGCGTGCGAATCGCACCAGTCTTCTCTGGTATAATAACCATTAGTGACGTCAGGTAATGTCTCCGCTTCTGTGATAGCCAGCACTACGCTTCTAATAGGGGCCCTATTTTCACTTTCAAGCAAGGATTTTTATAGAGCGTATCGTGACGCTCGATTACACTACCGACACAGAAGAAAAGAACAGGTCGAACTGTTATTGATGTAAGGTAATGTTTCAGAGAATAACATCCATTCAGTGCTTGTCTCCAAAACACTATGCAATCTGCTTACATTACAATTTAGTAGGTACTTTATTAATCGCAACAGATTATACTACGCCTCGTAACTCGATTTTACTTAACAATTTAGTTCGTCAAGGATGCATTTATTATTGTGTGGCATGTGATGCGCGGTAACCAACATTGACCCAAGTGTGGTGACTCGAGGCAATGTTCCAGCAGTAGTATGGCCGGCAGCTGGGATACTTACAGGCCTTCGGGTATGCGTAGTAACATCACTTGCCAGTGTTTTAATAATGTAGATATAAATAGTACTTTCAGGTCTTTCTACAGTCAACAGCTTTGGCAGAAATGAAAGTCGGAGCCCAGATACCGCAGCTCAAAACAAATGGCATCACACCTCACCCGTGTGTCACTGGTAGTAAACAATTCTAAAATTACAACTGAAAGGTAACCAAGTTTAAATTAAAATTTCCTTTGGTGCCTAGACCACTCTCATAGATTCTTTCTTCGCAAGAAAAAGAAGGGGAGGGCGCAGTCTAAGAACCCGTAATATGGTAGTCAGCCTACCGAAAATACAGCTATAACTACCGGATACCTTCTAGTCTTGGAACGGTAAATTATAATTCGGTTGAAACTGTTGTTGTTAAGAATATGAATTCAAGGTATATCTGCTAAGTAATTAAGCAAACCAACAACCAATTGTCTATTTACCCTCATCTTACCAAGTAATGTTATAATTTACCTTAATAAAATTCTCATACATACTTACAAGTTAATGTTATTCGCGAAAATAAATTACCGTTCTTTGTCATACTTTAGTAAGTTTGCAGCTGTTATACATACATATATACATACAGTCGCGTGTCTTTCCCCGAGGGGTGGGCAGAGACACACTTCTTTCGCGTCATCCACATTGTTTTATAACTGGGATTTGTTGGGCGCAACCTCGTTCGTCCGTAAAATTCAATATGCGTAATATTCGTTTGCTGATATTATACGTAGGTACATGAATGCATATTGTATAGTATGAATTCTTTAGAGGGTTGTCGAGTTAAAACGCTTGTATAACGAGCTAGTATGTACTAGGTCGCGTGTGTATGTGTGATATGTGTTGTTTTCACCTTAGTTTCAATATACCCTATGAGTGAATGCCTCTAAATTTCTGGGTGCAGTGGTGATCATACTCGATCTTAAAATATTCATTTGGAAACATTTAATAATTTGCCGTTGCGGTTGAGTTATGGAAATTCGAATAACGTTTCAAGTGGGCACATTATATTAGGTACTAAACTGAAGGGCAACCCTTGACGGCGATTCTGTTTAATGATTAGACGTGATTAGTAAAATATTTTACCTTGGTTAGATAATGTTTTAGAACTGAGTATGCAGTCATAAATAGCTAAATGTAATTTTTTCTACCCTCAATAGCTTCTCGCAGCTATTAACCATACCTCTCTATATTGTGATTAATTTTGCAAATTTTTATTCGCACCTCGCGGATGAAATAACTACACAACGTCATAGTCTACCTTTCTTTCACGAATAGTAATCATGAGAGGAAGAACTTTCATTCTATAATATCATAGCAAGGATGATTCTAAGAAATGGGTCTCCTAATTTTGCAAATGATCCGATTATTTTCTAATAAATTTGTTTAAGAGTTATTTTGCAGAGAACTTCAGCACAAGCATATGCAAATGATGCACATGCAAATGATCCGATTATTTTCTAATAAATTTGTATAAGAGTTATTTTGCAGAGAACTTCAGCACAAGCATAATTCCTCATCACATAGCGTCGTTTAGTCACCAGGAGATATAAACACGTCTCTCACAGATGCTGTGCATCGTCACATGCCGATAATGATCCAAGTTTTACATAACAATAAAACTTGTATTATTGAGCAGAGACGATGCACAGCATCCCTTCAAGGGCTCCTGGTGAGAGACTTATGAGGTAAGGTCGAACGAGCCGTCCTCTGGTGACACAAAGTCAAATTAGCAACCAATATTCACAGGAAATGGCCTCTAATTGGTGGAAATCGAATCGGAAGTAGGTGGCGCACTCTCTCACAGATGCTGTGCATCGTCTCTGCTCAATAATACAAGTTTTATTGTTATGTAAAACTTGGATCATTTTATTGCTTGATAAACCATAAAATAGATTAATTTCGAATATTGACGCGCCCTTGTATGGCGCGGGAACCACCGTGTAGTGGTTAGATTTTTCTGTGAATAAAAGACCAAAAAAAGCCATGTCCTTTCTTTTTTACATACTCCCAAAGTCTGGCCCTTTAACATGCCTGTCCACGAGTGACAGACATAATTTTGTCGTGCGTATTCTCATATGGCAGGTTTCTCGCCACTTTTTGACAGGAAAATGTGCGAAAAACTTTTGTCATAGCACTTGAATATGTATGCAGACGAGTTGTCGGGCTTCTCCCGCGGCGCGGTGTCTGTGGAGCAGCTGAAGGCGGTGTGCGCGTGCCTGGGAGCGCGCGCGCTGGCCGCCGTGTGCCGCCGCCTCGCCAACAACTACGCGCACGCACACAGCGGCTTCCCCGACCTCACGCTCTACCACATACACCACAAGCAGGTAACACACGCACACAGCGGCTACCTCACGCTCTACCACATACACCGCAAGCAGGTAACACACGCACACAGTGGCTACCTCACGCTCTACCACATACACCACAAGCAGGTAACACACGCACACAGTGGCTACCTCACGCTCTACCACATACACCACAAGCAGGTAACACACGCACACAGCGGCTACCTCACGCTCTACCACATACACCACAAGCAGGTAACACACGCACACAGCGGCTACCTCACGCTCTACCACATACACCGCAAGCAGGTAACATACGCACACAGTGGCTACCTCACGCTCTACCACATACACCACAAGCAGGTAACACACGCACACAGCGGCTACCTCACGCTCTACCACATACACCACAAGCAGGTAACACACGCACACAGTGGCTACCTCACGCTCTACCACATACACCACAAGCAGGTAACACACGCACACAGCGGCTACCTCACGCTCTACCACATACACCACAAGCAGGTAACACACGCACACAGCGGCTACCTCACGCTCTACCACATACACCGCAAGCAGGTAACACACGCACACAGTGGCTACCTCACGCTCTACCACATACACCACAAGCAGGTAACACACGCACACAGCGGCTACCTCACGCTCTACCACATACACCACAAGCAGGTAACACACGCACACAGCGGCTTCTCCGACCTCACGCTCTACAACATACATCATAAGCAGGTATATACATCACAAGTACAAATACAATACAAATAGCGGCCAAGTTAAAATGGCCAACCTGTGGCCTTTTCTGTAAGCGTCTTTCCTAGATACCGTCACCTTACAAAAACCCTGTAGATAGATAATGTAACCTAAATACGTTACGATTGAACAATGTGAAACTTCCAAAGTTCCAAAGTTGTTACATGTTCAAGAGTTTCAACCGAATCACCACATAAAAAAATTCCAGATAAAATTCGTGGAAGTAAAGACGGATACAGACAAGCCGTCGCTGAAGCAGCTGCAGTGGATGCAGTACTTACAGCGCCACGGGGTGCCGGTGGAGTTCTGCTACGTGGGCGCGCGGACCACCCGCCAGCGCTGCCGCACGCACCAACCACACACAAGGAAGGACACGCCCAAGAAGCAAAGGAGGAAAATCAAGCCAGAACCCATCAAGACTGAACAATCAACGCAGCAGTAACGTATACAAGTGTTCTTATAGACCACTAGCCTTCCGCCGCGGCTCCGCCCGCGTTAACAGTTTTTCCGTGGGAATGAGGCATTTTCCCGCGGTAAAAAATAGCCTATGTTACTCAAAGTGAATGTAGCTTTCTAATGGTGAAAGAATTTTTGAAATCGGTTCAGTAATTTTTGAGTTTATTCATTACAAACATACACACACACGAAAATAGAAATCTTTCCTCTTTATAATAATAGTATGATAGTATGAAGACTGGCCAAACCCAGTCAGGCGGGCCAAGGCCAGTCTGAATAATCGTAAAATTGAAAATTTAATTTGATCCTTTTAACAACTAGAAAAGAGCTGATGATCTTCTAACGAATTAAATATATTTTCTTGGATCATAGGTAAGAACACACTCGATTGTGACACCTTGCAAACAAAAAAAATTGATCAAAATAGGCGCATCCGTTTAGGAGCTACGATGCCACAGCAGACTGACAGATACACACACAGACGTCTGTCTTATATGTTTAAGTTTGACGTGTGTGTCTGTCTAGACACACACGTCAAACTTATAACACCCCTCTTTTTCGTCAGAGGTTAAAAAAAATATATTTAAAATTGTTACACAAGCCATTTTATTCGATATGTCACATTATAGTTAGCATTATTTGTTATGTTAGTACCTGCGTAACGAGAAGCGAACTCTCGACCACGGAGGCTGGCTTAAACTAAATCATTATACACATTGCTGGTATTTCAACTAAAACCTCAAATAACATGATTTTTGGTGCCATCTCTCTGCCTATTTCATTGATAAGTTTCATCTATATAAACGCCACTGCAAATAAAAAAGATCTCGTCTTTTCTAAAATATTTTACGAAATTTGTTTAAATCATTATAAATGTACAATTTTTGTATGTTTTATTACATATTTATTGAATATGGAATAAATGCATGAACGTAATATGTAAAATAATAATAAAAAATATGTTATTATTTCACTGTTTTAATCTTAAAGTTAAACTAAATTCAATGTAGATTCGAGACTGAAAGAGCCTTATAATAGGATGATTATTATGTTTATGATTAAAAATAAATTACATTGGTACAATAACCAGCAAATGCGGCAGGGCATGTTGCCTTGAGAGCGGCCCGTATTCCGTAGCGGTAGTGGTGAATTTCGTAGTGCAAATATCCAACCGCATGTGCTGGCTTCTGTACAATAATTGTAGCTGGGATTCAAAGCTAGTGCGTTCTGTATATCATTGGTGTTGTCGACGTCATATACTTTCCTAGGTTTTGACCAGATAAAGCAATGCTGTATGAAACCAAATTGTCAATCGTATATGATAGATAGATACACGATTTAGTGCTGGACATTGAATATACTTGGTAAAGTACAATTATGTCATATGCTGTAGCATATGATAGCTGTAGCATAAGTACAATTATGTCAATTAATGTACGTTGTTCGATTTTTGAGAAGAGAAAATAATTAGTTTTGTGTAGATATGTATTTAAGCGAAGTAGATTATAATTCGAAGATTATTTAGTAGTAAGATAAGATTTGACGTTATTTAAAAAAAACTAAATGTTAAGAAATCAAGATTTTTTTATTTCATAAATAAATAAATATTTCCTATATTTATCTCTTTGCGTTTCATTTATATTCTGCGTTTAAATGTACCGCACTGTAAAAAAAATACTTTAATTATTGATCTTGTATCAGATCTAACTACCTTATCAACATCATCAATTTCCGTTCAAAAACATGTAATTTTCTTGTATAGGTATTTTGTATTTATCTTGAATCACAGGGAAAATGGGTTTAGGTATATAAAAAACACTGTTGGAATATGCGAATATCTAGTAGGTAGGGTACTTTCTATTTACCAGTTCCGTTGAGCAGTGTTGTTTAGATCCGAAGATTATTCTATCTATCTTTAAAGTTATTTTTCTCTTTGAACCTATCACAAAAAGAATATTGGTTGCTCTATGCCGAGACATCGTATCATCTCAAAGTCACTCACTGTCAAATTGAACATGTGTAAAATAGTCGCAGACTCAGTATTTACTTTCAATAACGTAAGAAGTTTTTAGAAAAATTACAAACACAAATATTGAATTGAATATCGCAATATAAAAAATATATTACCTTATTTATTACATACTGTAAATCGGTATCTAGTTGATGTTGTCGTTTATTTACGTGCCGCTGGTGGTGATGTCAGCCGTGTCCGCGATGTCGGTAGCCTTCCTCTACTGCAAGAACCGCTACACCAGGAAAGGCTACATGGACGTCAAGGAGAAACCAGATGATGGGTGACCGCCGCGCCGAGCCTCCACGCTTAACCATCGATACACCGGTGTAGGATAATTTTATTTACTTTAGTTTATGCGAGTTTTATGTTATAACTATTTTTAGAAATATATGACATTGACCTGTTATTAGTAAACCTTTACACCTTTTTTCTCTTCGAGTCTCTTGTCTTCAAGTATTCTAAAGGATAGGTGCCCGATCTGCGATTGCGCCGTGGACCGCGGTATCAGACATTTGCTCTGCCGGAATGCCGCTCCAATATTTTAAAATCATCACCATTATACGTAGCACTGAAAACACTTAATGAAGTCTCGGCAGAACTTGATTTGTTTTATTGTACTCCGAATTCACAAAAGTAATGTTAAAACATCTGTCTAGTGTTAGTAGTTAGTAAATGTAATAATAACATAATTAGTCATAAATAAGTTAAAAATAATTTGTATAAAGTATTAGTCAAAAACTTGATCTCATATTTGTAAATAAATTTGTACTTTAGTAGTTCTAGGTTATTTAGGTATAAATAAACATAAAATTGTAAATACATTGTCAATTTAGGTATTAACCTGTCAGATAATGTAATAGTTGAAATTAGTATGAATAAAGAATTGAAAAGAAGAAAAGAAAAGAAGATTAGAAAAATCAGGGTGAATAGGCCTTAGTCGACCACACTGGTCTGCGGGTTGGTCAACTTCACACACAAACCTTGAATTACTTCGCAGGTGTGTAAAAGTTTCCTCACGATCTTTTCCTTCACCGTAAGAACGTAGAAGAATAAACGTACATATAATTTCAAAAATCGAAAACACGTACGTGCCGAGGTTTGAACCCGTGAACTTCTGAATGGAAGTCAAGGTCCCAGCCACTTGGCGAAGTAGTATTAGAAAAAAATAAACATATATTTATTTGGGTCACTTGTTTACAAGTTTTTAATTTATTTTTTTAATCTCACAGTCTTGTTTGTTAGGTGAAGGATTTATTAGAAAAAAAATTTACATTTATTTACGGTTCGTGAAAATAAAAGACGAGAAGTGTAACAGAATTGTTTATTATAAAATATATTCTACTAATAAAAGTCATAACATAGTATGTACATTTCAACAATACACCTCAATAGGACAATAAGGCACCTATCCATTTAAAAAATATTCCTATACCTACTTGAAACCCTTTACATTTCACTAGTCCCTTATAGATAAATAACTTTCACCTTACGTTACACCTAAGGACACTTGTCTTGAGCATTTCATAATTAATATTACAATATACGGACTACAAAGTAAATAGTAACTAAATGATTCTACAAATGTAGATACAGTCTACGATGAATCACGTATTGTAGCTATCGGCTGTGATACTACTCGAGAAAATACCTAATTTACCTTAAGGTTACAAGGAAAAACTTGCTATGAAACAATCAACAACCTCTTAGTAAAAGTTATACCCTCACCTCATCCAGTGGTAACTAAATAATGAGGAAAAATTAATTGTCTAATTATCGCAAAAAAAATCACAATTTCACAAACAAAAAAAAATATCTAAGGCATTTATTTAATAAACGATTATTTAATTTGATCTCTTTAGTTCAATTTGGTTTTCACGCAAAACAATACATTATCGAAATGTCCTATACACACACAGCCATCTAATAAAAAAATATTACGCTCGCAGAGAGCTTCTACCGTAAACTTACAAACCTATCTGTAAATATATCTATAAATCTGTCAAAATATACCTACACCTATAGTATAGAAAATTTGTAAATGTAAAATACAGGCACCGCTGCTGTGGCTTACGACTGGCAGTCTAGCTAAACTTATAACTGAAAACATTGGAACAAGCTCATCATAAAATTTATAAATATTTTTTGTAAAAAAAAAACAATTTTATCACTTGCTTTAGTGATGTTTTCAAATGGGTAACAATTTTTCCTTAGATTTATAAATAAACTCCCAATCAACAATCAAAATGTTTGTAGTCTCATTATAATGAAGTCATATGGGCAGTCTTCATCATTTGCGAAGGGTGTTGGGGGCTCCTGGGATAAAGCAATAAACAAATAAGTATTTTACATAAAAGGCTAAATAAGTTATTTATTATTAGTATTAATGATGTTAATGCACCTTCCACCCTTTGCAATGACTTGAGTTAGTTAGTTCCAATACCAATTATGATAGTACAATTTAGTACATATATTTTACAACACTTCTAAGGAACATCCTTTTATAAAAATGTAAATATTAGGTACATAATTATATAATATTTTTTTAAATTATAATTGGCTTTAAATATATTAAATATAAATATATTCTATATACAAAAAATACGATGATCACTTATCTATATCAAAGGTTCACAATTTGATTTATTCTCTCCTCATTCCTAAATACTGTCTGTGTGGGCTAATGGTCAAAAATATCATAATGAATTTATGGAACCCATCCATTATATTGAAGGATTGAACATAGATTTAAATTGCAGGTAAGTATTTCATATAACATCATGTTTGGCATGCAATAACGAGTTACAGTACAATTACGTGTTAGTGCCACCCAACCACAGAATACGCTGCGCCATGTTGCCAATATTTTAAAGATTGCCAAGAGTTACATAGTTGTAAGTTTAATGAATCCCAATTTAGAGATAAATGTTGACAAAATGGCGTAGGTACCTGACTTTAGGGTGATAATTTTCAATTTTTAAATAAACATAACAGGGTTGTGGCCAAAAGAGTAACTGACCCTGTGTTTGAACAACATAATGCCATTGTTAGGATTTCATGTAACCCCAACTCGTCAGTTGCAGAAAGGTTATAAATCTATTGCTGATTCTTTCTTTGTCAACAAGATAAAAAGGGTCAGCAATAGATTTAAAGAAGCTTTAATTTTAATAGATCTATCTGCAACTGACGGTATGTAAGCAAGTATGCGTGGTTGTGATGGTGTTGCTCACATGTTGGGCTCCTGCTTGAAGGGTATGGGTTCGAGGAAGGCGGGGTCGGGCAGCGGCAGTTGCGGGACGAGGGGCGGGGACGACGCGGCGGACAGCGGGGACGACACGCCCAGGGAACCTGCTGATTCGCCCACAGGGGTCTCCGTTGATGCACCTGGGGAACACAAGCATGTTATTAAACATTTACAAGGCAGTGGCCACTATATTGCCATCTTAATTTTAACCTTATACCCTCAACATATAGTCGAAAACGAATGCATTTTGTAAAGTTGTTTTGCCTTATAAAGGGTTAAACATTTTAGAAAACCTCCGCCACAAAACCGATACTTGATCCTTTCAACAACTAGAAAAGAGGTGATATTTTCTTGGATCATAGCTAAGACACTCGATTATGACACTTTGCAAACGAAAAAAAACTGGATCAAAATCGACGCATCCGTTTAGGAGCTACGATGCCATAGAATAGACAGACACACACGTCAAACTTATAATACCCCTCTTTTTTGTCGGGGGTTAAAAAGACAACTAAGTAACAAATTCATACTTCTATTTTTCGTGTGGGACCTCCGTAATGAGGAAACGTAAAGTAGAAAGTTAAAATAAAGGAGATGTAAAATTTTGTATGGGAGGTGGTTTTTTATTATTTCAAAAATTGAACGTATATTCTACGCATATAGGGTAAAAGGGTATATTATTACGATAATCAGGATCACTTGAAAAAAAATAAAGAAAGCTCCGTTTTTTTTATAAATTGATTCGAATATTGGTTGGTAGAAAAATAAACCTAAGATCTGGCAATACAATTATACCTCTGGCAATCCTTTCAAACCGATTTTTTGTTGCGTAGTTGCTGTGAATGCTTTTTAAGAAAGAGATAGCGCATAGTATAAAAATGATCTATTGTCTCTTTCTTAATTTTTATTTAATCGATATTTTTACTTTTTTTCTGATTTTGGCGCTAGTGTTACTTTGCGCCAGTGTCAACTGTCAAGTTTATTTTCAAGGTAGGGAAACTAAACGCTAATTTCGGTTAAAAAAAACGGTTATTTTTCTGACTGTCAGTTGAATACCTGTCAATCCTGTCATCTATACGTTGACATTCCATTTTTTTTTCTAGTTTACTTTCTCTAAAAATGAAACGAAAAGGCCTCAAGTTCTTCAATAATTATTTTCATTAATTACTGCAAAAAAAAAGACTACAAATAAAAATAACGTTATACTTGGCTGTAAGATTTTAATACAAAAAGATAATATTAGAATAATAGCTCTTGGAAATTCATTGATCGTTCGTTTCATTATAACTTTTTAGCTTGAACAAGTTTGCAATTTTTACGAAAACGGAGCATCGATAAAATAATTTGATTAGTTATCCTGAAACCCACTTACATAAGCTTTCTAAGTAGGTATACTACTTATCCGTTCAATTTTTGGCCGAATAAAAAACCACTTTTTACGTCTCCTTTATATATTAATTACTAGCTTTCCACCGCGGCTCCGCCCGCGTTAACAATTTTTCCTGTGGGAATGAGGCATTTTCCCGCAGTAAAAGGTAGCATATGTTACTCAGGGTGAATGTAGCTTTCTAATGGAGAAAAAATTTTTGAAATCGGTTCTGTAGTTTTTGAGTTTATTCATTACAAACATACACACACAATTCTTTCCTCTTTATAATATTTGTATGATATGATTTTAAAAACCCCCGCTACAAAACGGTTACTTGATCCTTTCAACAACTAGAAAAGAGCTGACAATCTTCAATTGGCTGAAAATATTTTCTTGGATGATTGCTAAGAACAATCACGGTTATGATACATTGCGAAGAAAAAAAAAACTAGATAAAAATCGACGCATCCGTTTAGGAGCTACGTACAATGCCATAGAATAGACAGACAGACACACACGTCAAACCTATAACACCCCTCTTTTTTGTCGGGGGTTAAAAAGACAATTAACTAACATAAATTCATATTCTATTCTTCGTGTAGGACTTCCGTAATAAGGGACGTATAGTCGAAAGTTAAAATCAATTTAATTTAATAATTACTAGCTTTCCGCCTCGGCTCCGCCCGCGTTCACAATTTTTCCCGTGGGAATGAGACATTTTCCCGCGGTAAAAGGTAGCCTATGTTACTCAGGGTGAAAGTAGCTTCCTAATGGTGAAAGAATTTTTGAAATCGGTTTAGTTGTTTTTGAGTTTATTCATTACAAACATACACCCACACACAAAAATACAAATCTTTCCTCTTTTGTATTAGTATATGAGTATGATTGGTCTTTTTAAACACTTATTGACTTTAGAAATTAAAAAGATTTTCTCAATCGATAACTATTTGAGAAAGAGGCAATGTGATATTAGTTTGAACAGATCTGCCAGGTTAACAGAATGTGTACTGTAACACGGGCGATCCCGTGCTACAAAATAATAACTCCGGAAATGCGATTTATATACAATTTATTGCAGAATCATAAACACTTCACATTCAATCTAGTTAAACAACTGGAAATAACTTATATACGAGAAAAACCGATTCCTGGTGCGTTTTTCCACCGCACCCAGGAACAAACGCGATAGCACTGACTGAATCTATCAAAATCAGTTTAATTTTAAATAATTCAAATTTAGAACAACGCGGCCAGTACCAAAGGCAAAAGAGATGGCATGACCGATGCCACATCATCCCTCTCCCTCTTCAAAAAAAATTATTTTGGTCAGTAACAACCAAAATATTTTTTAAAACATCCCCATCAAAAAATACAAAGTTCAAACTAACAACCTACCTAAGGGGGACAAGTATCAAAACAGAGAATTAAATAAAAAAGAATAGATATGAACTCAGAACTTCTAAAGTTTAACAATTAGGAATAATATCCTATTTGCTTTTGCAAGGGAAAAACCCCCGTTGAAAAAACCGCTTACAACAAAGCCCACATCCATTAAACCTAACACGCGAAAAGCTAAAACTACCTAAATACAAACCTAAATTCATAACATCATAACGAAATTAAATTCAGTAACTTCATCAATAGCTTCAATAAATTATTTTAAAGTTAAATTGTTAATTAAAAAATTCAAATAAAATTTTTAACACCCTGTATAAGAAAAATATTTCAATCAACCTGTATATGACAGTAATTGAATAATTATTAAAAGAAAACTTTAATTGAAAGAGGTGTTCAAAATTAGAAGCAGTAATCAAGAAAAATGAAGATCTGAAATTAACAGAAAATATAAAAGAATTTACACAAAGTTGGACAAACTCAAAAATATTAAAGTTAGTTAATGGAACGTAACCCAGCAAAGAACTAATATTTATGAAAAACAAAATATGAATTCAACGTTGAAAATGAAGCCCATAAGGTACTTCCATACATATAGCCACCTATGTGCCATGCATGTTTCCAAAAAAGAAGAACATATTCTATATCACACAAATACCTATCTCTTCTTCTGCATACATAATGCCCACTAACTAAAATAAATCACCTCACTTCCTACCTTTCACAGGAAACCTTTTTTTTTAAAATACTAGCTAAGTTTTTTTAAGTGACAGAGTATGAACTATGTTTTAGAATTATTTAAGTTTTAGAGTGAAAAATGATAATATTTTTTAACAATGTTTTTAAATATTTCAGCTGCCATCTCGGTCTTGAATATCAGGCTGCAGCAGCCATCTTATTAAGTTGTTTTTTTTTATAAGAATATGACTAATTAATATTTTTTTAAATTATCCTCATATTACATGAAAAGAAAAACAACATTACAACACACATAAAGATAAAATATGGAACAATACTACCTAAAAAGATTCCATCATAGTAAAACTATCATAAAAAAAGAAAAAGGAAATTTACTTCTCCGACTACCAAACCAAACCAAAAAAAGGGGAAAAAATAAATCATCATCATCGTACATAAAACTTTTTTAATCTGTTTACGTGTACCACATATGTACGAGTACTTCGACCAACTTTCCGAATAACGTAGTTATTTACACCAGACCTTCTTACAACCACATAAGGCCCTTTAAAAAGTCTACAAAGTTTAAAAGTTCTACCAGTTACTCTCCTAGGTGAGTACAACAAAACAAGACTATCAGGTTGAAAGACAGTAACCTTAGCTTTCCTATCAAATAAACCTTTCTGCCTCCTTTGAGCCTTAGAAATATTAATTAAAGCCCGTGACGTCAGACTCCTAACCAAAGCAATCTTCTGATCCAATGTATCTGCACCCACTGCAACATTAATATTCAAATCCATATCTAAGACAGTTTGAGGCTCCCTACCATAAAACAACAAGTGCGGCACGACTCCAGTCGAAGCCTGCGAACTCGAATTATAAGAAAACACCACCAAAGGAAGAAAACGACACCAATCCCGTTGATCTGAAGCAACGAACTTAGAAAGCATTGATAAAAGAGTTCTATTAAATCGCTCAACCAATCCATTGGTTTGCGGATGAAAGGCCGTAGTATGCAACAACCTAGCACCAAAAAATTCAACCACCTCCTTCACCACCTGCGCAGTAAAAACTGTGCCACGATCCGTAATAATCTCCCTAACACCACCAAAACGACAAAAAATTTCCTCAGACAAGAAATCAACAATGACCTCAGAAGTCACACGAGGAACCGCTTTACAAACAGCATAGCGTGAAACATACTCCACTGCAACAATAACAAATTTATTACCTTTCGACGAAGAACGGAAAGGACCAACAACGTCTACTCCCACCTTCTCCATCAAATTAGAAACCGAAATAGGTAAAAGAGGAGCAATTCTATTACCACCCTTCCTTTCCTGGCAGGGAAGACAAGAACGAACGTAGTTTTCGATTTCCCTGTCAGCTTTACACATAAAATACCTCGAACGAAAACGACAAAGAGTTTTAGAAAAACCCAAGTGACCTCCTGTCCACGCATCATCGTGCAACTCCTTTAAAACATCACAAAACATACTTCTAGGTAAAACAAGTACGTCCTTAAGAACACCATGTCTTAAAACACGTTTATATAACAAATCGTTTCTTACGAAAAAACCTCTAAATGAGCCATGTAAATGCAAACGGTTAATTGTTTGCAAACAAAAATCATCACTTGACTGCGCCTCGCGAAACGACACAGCTTCGATCCTAAATATCTCTAATCCGTCATCCTTGAACTCAGAGTCTGGATGTCCGGAATCCAATAAAAGTAGCGGATTCCTACTCAAAAAATCTGCCACGACGTTATCCTTGCCACGGCAATAAACAATTTGGAAATCCCATTCCTGGATAGCTAAAGCCCACCTAGCTAAACGACCTGACATGTCTTTCTTCGATTGCAACCAACATAAAGCTTTGTGGTCAGTAGACACTTGGAAGAACGAGCCCCACAAATATGTCTTGAAGTACTTCAAAGCCCAAACCAAAGCAAGACATTCACGTTCCGTGACCGAATATCTTCTTTCCGCTCCGGATAATTTCCTAGATGCATAAGCTATGGGATGCATACTGCCTTGATATTCTTGCATCAAAGCAGCTCCCAAAGCTTCATCTGACGCATCGACCATCAGACGAGTAACTATATCGTCACCAGATCTAAAAAAACGTAAAATCGGAGGATTACATAGACGCGATTTTATTTGGTCAAAAACATTTTGACATTGACTTGACCAAATAAACTTTGTACCTTTCTTCAACAATTTCACTAAGGGCAGAGATACATTAGCAAAATCTTCAAAAAATTTCCTATAATAAGAAAAAAGTCCTAAAACCTTTTTAACATCCTTAGTGCATTTTGGTTCAGCTAAATCCCGAATAGCTTTTATTTTAGATGGATCGGGGCTAATACCTTGACCCGAAACATGATAACCCAAAACATTCAGTTCAGATAAACCAAACTTGCATTTTGCAGGCTTAAAAGTTAAATTAGCAACGCGGAAACGCTCAAATAATTTCTCTAAAGAAGTAATAAATTCCTCAAAAGTATCCGCATAAACAATAATATTGTCTACATAGACCAAAGCATTTTTGTACCTAAGGTCACCTATAGCCTTATCCATCATACGCTGAAAAACTGCTTGGCTAGTTTTTAAACCAAAGGGAACAACATTAAATTGATAGAGTCCTGACGGAGTTATAAAAGCAGTTTTATGTTTGCCTTCACGGATACAAGTTTGCCAATATCCTGAATTCAGATCAAGTTCCGCAAAATATTTGGCATTAGACAAATACATAATCAAATCATCAATAGCGGGAATAGGATAACTATCCGAAATAATCACCTTATTCAAACGCCTATAATCAATACAAAACCTCCAAGAACCATCAGGTTTCTTCACCAAAACAACTGGAGAAGCATAGGAACTATTAGATTCCTCAATCACCCCCAAGCGGAGCATCTCCTCCACCTGCTTATCTATGACCTCTTTCTGCGCTGGAGAGACCCTATAAGGTCGAGAAGAAATCGGCTTTTCATCCAAAGTCTCGATATCTACATCCACAATATCGCACCGACCTAATTGAGAAGCTTCAAACGCAAATCTATCCTTATTATGTAACAATAAAGACATTAATTTTTCTCTATGCGTGACTGACAGATCAGAACCCAAAACAAATTCCTGATCCTGTTCAATCGCAAATTCACAAACATTATCTAAACCTAAAAAATAGACATTATCTTCATGTCGTAAAATCGGAGAGTGTGCATCGACCTTTATTTGTTCCGAGCAAACGTCATCTTTGAAAAAGGAGGTGCAAAAGTCAACTTGACGATTGTTCGAAGATAAAACAAAAGTGGATACGTCAGATAAAAAATCAACACGGTTGCTACCCAACATCAATTTTGCTGAGCCAAAATCGATAATTCCGTTATACCGACTAAGAAAATCTTGACCAAGAATTATAGGACAAGCTAAATTCTGAATAACAACCAACTCGCAAGCAAAAACAACACTACCTATATTTAAATTACATGTTGTCGCGCCTACAGTTGATAACTTTTGGCCATTCACGCCCTTTAAAAAAAAATTTTTGTCGACATCTAGGGACAATTTAATTTTTTCCAATACATTGAAATCTATACAGGAAACACTTGCGCCTGTATCAATAAGGGTCGGAAAAATAAATCCCTTACATTCAACATTAATAAAAGGTTTTTGCTTCCTGCTAATAACATTATCATTACAATTAGGGAAAAAGGGAACAAATTGTTCAGTCTGTGTGGATGAAGTTCTCACTGCCACAACATCCTCGGTTACCATCTGCGTGGCGTTCAAGGCAACCGCCTGAAGTTTCCCGACTGTTGTTGCTGACGTTGATCCTGTACCGACTGACCCGGTCTTGGTCTCAGGCCATAGCGGTTAGGTTGTGGTGTTGGGCGGTCACCGGTACCCAAGAACGATGGACTAACCTGAGGGGTACCCGCTGGGCGTACCCCTCCTGAATTCCCAGGAACAGGCGAAGCGAAGACTGCTCTAGGAGTCATCCAAGGCGTCTGACGCCTAGTATCCATAACAGGCTGCTGATGTATATCACATGTTGGAGGATGAGTGAATGTTTCGAGGCTGCATGGCATCTTTGCAGGCACGATGTTGCGTTCTTCGTTTACATTGTAAATATCCATTAACTGAATGATAGCTTTTTTGAGATTTAGTTTACTATCGAATACTGATGCTGACAGCTTATGCTTAATGAAGCCATAGCATGACATTAAGAACTGCCTGATGAAGATAGTCTCATCATCTATTTTAGCTTTTGCCGCTAATTCATTTAAGCGATAATAATATGTTAAAATATCCTCAGATTTGCCTTGTTTCGCCATGTAGAAAAACTGTTGGTAATTGATTGTATTGGGAAATTCTTCTTTCAATAGCTTTTCCAAATCTTCATATTTGGATACTGTACTTTCGATTGTGTTGTAGAATATTAATGCTGGACCTGCGAGATAATTTTCTAACAGCACAAATTTCTCTTCGTCTGTTATTTTTTTTAATAAAGATATTTTCTTGAATTTTTTCAAAAAAACATCTATGTCTTGGCCTACGCCATTGAATTTTATGTCAGAATCCGCCATTTTTACAATCGGATTTTTTTTCACTATTTGGTAAAAATCACTTCACTTCACTATATGGTAGAGCAACACACTTTACGGCGAAAGTACTGTTAACGGAAAATCGAACGGCACACCACCAGAATGTAACACGGGCGATCCCGTGCTACAAAATAATAACTCCGGAAATGCGATTTATATACAATTTATTGCAGAATCATAAACACTTCACATTCAATCTAGTTAAACAACTGGAAATAACTTATATACGAGAAAAACCGATTCCTGGTGCGTTTTTCCACCGCACCCAGGAACAAACGCGATAGCACTGACTGAATCTATCAAAATCAGTTTAATTTTAAATAATTCAAATTTAGAACAACGCGGCCAGTACCAAAGGCAAAAGAGATGGCATGACCGATGCCACAGTACGCTGTTTCTTTTTAACCCGTCGACTAACCTCCCGCGTCGGTTGTGTTTACTATACACCGTAAAAGGAAAATAAAATGCCATTCAATGGATTTGGCTAAATTTTTTAAAGCACGTATGAATTAAAAGATCGAAAACACATTGGTACGTTCCGAGGCTTGAATCCACGAACTTCCGAATGGAAGTCAACGGTCCTAGCCACTTGGCCACCTACGCTTAACTTATGTGTTACTTATTAATCATATTTTACAAGTAAAATATTATGCAGTATTCAGCAAAACCAGGTGTCGATAAATCTAAAGGAATGTCAAAAAGAAAATAACTATATCATGCATTTAAGCCAGAACATGCGGCTGGACATTAGCACTACGAAATTCACCCTTACCGCTACGGATTACGGGCGCTCCCAAGGTCAACATGTCCAGCCGCATGTGTTGCTATGACTTACCTTCCGAGAGTTTGTCCTCGATCATATCTCGGGCCGGGTACACGGGCAGCGGAATGTTCACGGCTGCGAACCAGGTTAGTGAGTCAGACTAGTTGTTAGTACCACCACACCATACCATACTAACCCAACACACACACATACACACACACACTCTTAATAATACGGAAGCTTTCCGCCGGGCTTCGCACACACACATGCTGGAAACATTAGGGAAATATAGAGACAGAGACATAGAAGCAAATTACTTGAATTATTACAAAAAAGGTTAAAATTTAAATTAAATAACTTCAGACACGTCGTTCGTATATTAAAAAAATTGAAATTATAAGAAAAATAAACGATCTAACCTTTATTAGACTTTGTTAGTTGTTAAGTCACAAGAAGACTACTTAATACTATAAAACAAGTATACAAACACAAAGCATAAGCAAAACGCATTACCGTAATGGACACCAAACACGCCAAACACGAACCTCCGAAGCTGAAACGTCAAACCTACACACCCCACTTATTTTTTCATTTCCGGGCCCGACTGCAAGCGTTTTACGACTAAAGTCAACGAAGAATAGAAAACCGTTTTGAATCACGTGACCTGTGAAACAAGTTGAATTCGATCCTTGAAAAATTCGTTTAATGGATTTTGACATTTCCGGCTTCATGCTAAAAATGGTCACGTGATAAACTTCAAAACGGCATTCAATCGTTCTTCGAGGAAACGGTCGGTGGCCGTTCGGGCATGTCTGCCGTCATAAGAAAAACGGGCGCTTAAGACAGTTATTTTCAAAATTTTCTAAAAACACCGTTATACTGAGAAAACGATTCTAATACTAATATTACTATTACTAATATTCGAAAAAAGTCAGTTGCGTCCTAAGCATAAGCGTTATGGCGGCAGAGTGGCCGAGGAAACGGTCAGTTTTGGTGGCCGTTCGAGTAAACGGTCGATATGAGGGAAGTGGGCGTTCGGTGCCGGATTGGTTCCGGTTTGGCCTGGTGTAGCGTAACGTTACCTCCGAGCAGCATCTCCTGCAGCAAGCTGTCGATGTGCGCGACCCCGAACAGCTTGGCGAACTGTATCTGCTCGATCATCTGCCACGTGATGCTCT
The DNA here is from genome assembly GCA_948473455.1 of Teleiodes luculella. Taxonomy (NCBI): domain Eukaryota; kingdom Metazoa; phylum Arthropoda; class Insecta; order Lepidoptera; family Gelechiidae; genus Teleiodes; species Teleiodes luculella. The sequence continues at coordinate 4,814,650 of OX419601.1, forward strand.
GCAGCGGCGGCAGGCACAGCAGCAGCTCGCCGAACCGCCCGCGCCCGTCGTACTGCCGGTCGCTTATGTAGTCTTCCAGGTTTATCTGGATCTGGTAGCGAAGTTGCTTGATCTTCTGGGGTTGCGAGAGTCCTTTGGCGTCTGGAGGAGGAAGTTCAAATTAGTGTAAAAGATTCGTAACTTCAGGTATGTGAATTTGAGATTTTTGAGTAAACCTTTTATGAAATAACGAAAACAAAGGTTGAAATGATATTTGACTTTCATCTAGAAACTTTATGTTCATAAAAATAAAAGTAGATAGAAATCTGATGATAAGAACTAAAATTATATACGGAAAATAAAAGTACTCAAAAAATAAAGAAAAGTAAAAGAGAGTAAAAAAAGCGCAAACAGTAAATAGTTACATACACAAATAGTAAATACTAATAGATCAAATCCTTCAAGTTAAGCTATAACATAAGACGGACGAGCTCTAATATGTGAAGTAATCTAGAAACAAACGAAAGACGACTATGCCCTACAAAGATTTTGACAAAAACACGAATATGTCGAAAAACCACTTTGACTAACGTATAATAAATAACTCGATTGATATAGCTTAGGAGACTTCTGATCTAATAACAGTGATTGATCGAACATAGATGATTGGCTAAAAGTTTAACGTATAGTATACTCACTAGGGTCGAAGAAGACGATGGCCTTGAGGCAGGCGAACTCTGTGTCGTCGATGTCGATCTCTCCGAGCGGCTTCACGATCTCGTCGATGACGCGCATGCCGATCATGCTGATGTCGATGTCCATGCGCCCGTCTGTACCACAGTATCAGGTCATTCATCAATATACAGGGCGTCCCACAGCTATGCCACATGGAGGGAAAGTACCTTAAATATTGTAAGTAGAACATTTTACTGAAAGAAGACTTTATTTTATTTTTAAAAACTATTAAAACTGCATTCATACATTTTTTAATAATTACATGGTTGAACCGGGAATCGAACCCGTTATACGAGAAAAAAATATATCCTGTAGTTTTATCATACCGATCGAAAGGCTTCATCATAAGGGTTATTTTTTGCTAAATAACATAGTGTCAGAAATAAAAGGAAGACTATGTATTTTAACATTTTTAATACAAAATTTATCAATTTTATTAATACGCTGTTGAATACAAAGTCGCACTCTTTTGATTATTTCACTCCCTGTCTTTAAAACTACGCGACGGATTTTGATTTTAATAGATAGAGTGATTCAAGAGGAAGGTTTATATGTATAATACATGCATAATACACTAAAGGATAACCCACAATAACCATTTTCCCGTGCGGAGCCGGGGCGGGTCGCTAGTAACCCCATGCATAAAAAAAATCTCGGCGACCACATCAAATGTTAAAATTCATGATCTTTCTTTTATTTCTGACACTATGTTATTGAGCAAAAAATAATCCTTATGAAGGAGCCTTTCGATTGGTATGATAAAACTACAGGGTGTTTTTTTTCCTCATGTAGCGGGTTCGATTCCCGGTTCAACCATGTAATTATTAAAAAATGTATGAATGCAGTTTTAATAGTTTTTAGAAATAAAATAATGTCTTCTTTCAGTAAAATGCTCTACCTACAATATTTAAGGTACTTTCCCTCCATGTGGCATAGCCGTGGGACGCCCTGTATATATTATCTAAGTAATATTAAGTTAGTTTTATGTGAAAGAGCTTTAAAAGAGATTATTATAAGGGGGGGGGGGGGGGGGGTTGTACCGATGATGTTGTATAATGCTGTGTAGTAGGTGTGTGGGGGGTTGTACCGATGATGTTGTGTAATGCTGTGTAGTAGGTGTGTGGGGGGTTGTACCGATGTTGTGTAATGCTGTGTAGTGGGTGTGTGGGGGGTTGTACCGATGATGTTGTGTAATGCTGTGTAGTGGGTGTGTAGGGGGTTGTACCGATGTTGAGTAGTTGCTATTAGTGGGTGTATGGGGGGATATACCGATGTTGTGTTATGCTGTGTAGTGGGTGTGTAAGGGGTGTGTGGGGGTCGTACCGATGATGTTGTGTAAATCTGTGTAGTGGGTGTGTAAGGGGTTGTACCGATGTTTTGTAAAGCTGAGTAGTGGGTGGGTGTGTGTGTGTGTGTGTGTTAAATCTGTGTAGTGGGTGTGTAAGGGGTTGTACCGATGTTTTGTAAAGCTGAGTAGTGGGTGGGTGTGTGTGTGTGTGTGTGTTAAATCTGTGTAGTGGGTGTGTAAGGGGTTGTACCGATGTTTTGTAAAGCTGAGTAGTGGGTGGGTGTGTGTGTGTGGGGGGGGGGGGGTTGTTTGTACCGATGTTGTGTTTGGTGATGATGCAGTTGTTCCCCAGCAGCAGCACGTCCTTGAGGTGCAGCGAGCGCCGCGCGCACCCCAGCAGCAGGTGCTCCCCCGCGTGCGCGCGCAGTAAGGCCACCTGCACACATACAATACTATTAAAAAAAACAATCATTAGGTCTTGTAACCTCTAGTCCATTTTAGACCTAACTAGGAACATAAATGATGGTGAACGACACCAAATAAACTGTTATCCTGGTCACGGCACCAAATTGTGACCGTACAGTCACTTTTCTTATAATTAATCCAAATATTTTACTTTTTAATTTTATTTTACTACGTTTCCTAATTTGTTCGTGTTAATTATTTTTATTTTCATTTACTTATCTTTAACAAAAGATTTTGGTAAATAATTTTAATAAGTTTATGTTCAGGCTGTATGACTCAGTACTTTTGCCTTTCCTTTCCCTTTAGAAAAATTAAATTGTAAGCAACAACAAAAAAAAGTACATAGAATTTACTTTCAGAATTAGGTATTTTTTAAATAATAATAGTAAAGTCAGAACTACGTTTTCTATTCAGAAATCACTTGTTCAAAGATTCAACAACCTTAAAAAGTTTACATTGGAAAACTAATAAGAATCGACAAAGAAGTTCCAAGTAAAAACTTTTTGTTTCTCTTGTTTTAGATATAAACTGTGACTTTCAGATAATCCCCATTGCTTTTAAAATGCTACTAGCTAAGTAATAATATACTTTTAACCCTATTTTTCAGATAAAAACAACGCAATTAAACCGAATGAAACTACAAAAAGAATGTCCAGATAAGATTCGATCTCACAATTATCACTACATAGTATAAAACAAAGTCGCTTTCTCTATCCCTATGTCCCTCCCTATGTCCCTTTGTACGCTTAAATCTTTAAAACTACGCAACGGATTTTGATGCGGTTTTTTTTAATAGATAGAGGGATTCATGAGGAAGGTTTATATGTATAATACATGCATAATATACTTAAGAATAACCCACAATAACTATTTTCCCGTGCGGAGCCGGGGCGGGTCGCTAGTAGCTCATAATTGGTCGAATTCCGGAGAAACTTGTCCCACCAGTCACTATGGAATGACCCCTCACTAAGGTTAGTCCAGCTGCAGCTCGGTGAAGGCGGGGATGTACTTGGATCAGCAGCTGCTGTTTGATGGAGCCGCACACCTCGTCACAGTACTGGGCTCACTAACCTGGTCGTCCAGCTGCAGCTCGGTGAAGGCGGGGATGTACTTGGATCAGCAGCTGCTGTTTGATGGAGCCGCACACCTCGTCACAGTACTGGGCTCACTAACCTGGTCGTCCAGCTGTAGCTCGGTGAAGGCGGGGATGTACTTGGCCCACTCGACCAGGATCAGCAGCTGCTGTTTGATGGAGTCGCACACGTCGTTGATGTTCGCTAGTTTGCGGTTGTTGATCTCCGCGTCCTTTGTGTTGTTAGTCTGCAATTACATCCATACTAATATAAAAAAAAAATACTAAAGTTTTATTCGAAGTAAGATTTTACAAATCACTTTTCGACGTCGAGGCGAGTTCACAATTTGGCTGTCTTCTGTGGTACAAACTATATAACCAATAAAACAACTGGCAATCGACTAGAGCAGACCAGTCTCCCCAAGCAGCACCACGTTCACGGGTTTGACGTATGGGTCAGCCATTTATGACGCATATTAGAAATGCGTCATAAATAAATAAATAAATGTGGCATTGGGCGGGGCACATTGCACCTAGAACCGACAGCCATTGTGACAAAAAGGTTTTTGAATGGCAACAGCGCGCCGTAATACGTAGCGGGCAGGCTCCTCACAAGGTGGACCGACGATCTGGCGAGGATCGCGGGAAGCCGCTGGATGCGGGCAGCGCGGGACCGATCGTCGTGACCACTTTTTTTATTGACCTATGCTTGTGTCGATAATGTACGACCAATCGAGCTTCACCGGATTTGATCGTGGTTACCTTTGGGAGAGACTATAGCTTTCAAATCCAGTAAAGCTTGACAAGTCCGGTGAAGCTTGACAAGTCCGGTGAAACTTGGCAAGTCCGGTGAAGTTTGATCCGTCGTAATTTTCCGACTTAAGCATAGGCCAATTTAAAAAAAAAGGCTTAGCTTAGGAGCTTAGTTAGATGTATGTAGATTACGGAAACACCAATAAGTCCATTTCGACCATAAGGTCCCTTCACTCTGAAAATGTTACAAAAACATGTGGGTACATCTCACATACGGCTATCTGACCCCAAACTAGGCATAGCCTGTACTTTAAGTGTCAGGGCTATATACAATTACACACATACATACATGTATAAATATACAACATCCGGACACAAGGCAAACACAAAAACTCATCACACGAACGATGTGTTGCGCGTTGCGCGGATTTGGAATCCGCGACACTGAGTTTCGAAGGCAGGCGTACCTACTCCAATTAGTACTCAAAGTTATATTTAAGATAAATATTTCATTGCGGCTGCACAGTCATATACGAAATTCGCCCCCACTGCTACAGAATAATAATGCTCTCAAGGTCAAAATGACCAATTAATGCACTTTTAAAACTCTTTGTTCATATTAGCGACTATATTATTATGCGGATGTTATATCACTGCTTGCCCAACACCCACGTGCTAATTTTTACCTTTTATGTCTTTTATTTACGTGTGAATTGCAAACAGCATTTAGTAACAGGTTGTAATTCGTCGATACTTTATGACAATAAAGTGTGTGTCCAACCCATAAAGTGCTAGAATAGATTCTGATTGTGAATAGCTCAACCTACCACAATTCTTCATTTACATAGTGATAATAACATGTTTATTGTATATGTTCTAAGTGTTATAAAAATAGGGTCGTCTGATCGTGTGCCTCACTTCATCTATATTCTATATGTTCCCGTTGGCTTGCGCCGGTTTCTCGTACGACGGTCGCCAGCATATGAAGCTGTCTCTCTTATTCTCGCTGCAAGCATAGGGTCGTTTGATCGTGTGTCTCACCTCATCTATGACCTTTCTGCTGAGCAGCTCCGCGTTGAGTAAAGACACGACGGAGAGCCCGTTGGCTTGCGCGGGTTCCTCGTACGACGGCCGCCGGCAGTTGATGCGGTCTCGCTCGTTCTGCACCGCTGCAAACAGAGGGAGCCACTGTTATAGCACTATTCAAAACCAAAGAAAGTCTTTGACGTGTTCAGTCATCAGGTACTATGATGCCAGTCTTGTTATGTCAACTTTATCTGTTTGTCTCTTGTCTATTTATTTATACAGCCTACATCTGTCGACTGAGCTTCCCCGTCAACTAGAAATACTTTATTCTCTCTCTTTTTCATCACAGGAGAAACGCAGGTTCGGTACTAACGTGATATACCATTCTCGAATTGACAAATTAATTATTCAACGTTCTAGGTGTACGCAAAAACGCATCACGAGAAAATCTGCAAGCACATGTGAAGGAAATTAAAAGTTGTGTCTGAAGTTCACATGATCGCTAAAGTCTGTTTACACTTCTTCTTCAAAATTCGAAATGTGTTTTGCTAGAAAAGTAGGTATAAGAGCTGTTCACGAGCTTTCTTCATCAAATGTTTAATCAATAGTGACCCTAATAGATTCATTTATTATTTTATAGCTCTATTTTTTTGTACAAACAAATTGAACGACAGAACTACAAAAAATATTACCTGATTTATCTTAAACGTTTAAAACAACAGCCACTGTTGGAAAAATATCAAGGAAATTAGTTATTGCAATTCCAATATTTATTTAATTACGTGTCTGTGCATTTTGCGGTTTAAAATACTGCAGTAGAATAACAAATATATTCCATTAATAAGTTATTTCCCATCAGTTCCATTGAAATGTGTTATCACTAGTTATTATTTTACGTTTGAGATGACGCGGGAAACTGTAAATAATTATTTCCCGGTGATTTACTGCGAATTGCAATCGATTCATATTTAATTTCCCGATTTAGCAAATCATGTAGCATGGTAGTGCTAATTTTATAACCATATAAAATAAATAATAAAGTACCTATATTACATATATGAAAAATAATACCAAATACACAACGATAAAGGACTAAGCACATTATGACAGAGAACTTGCAAAATAAAATAAAGAAACTAAAATTTTAAATAAATAACTATTAAGATTTAAAACGGGATAAAAATAAATATTTTGACTTTGAAAAACAAAACAATGATGGAGCTACAATTATGTAAATATCACGTACATCAGTAGTGATCTGTTGTTCAAGCACAGGAAGTGGATAAATTATGATTGGTTGTGTTGTCAATAAACTGGCGTTTTTATATATTTTGACGTCACAGACTATGTAATGTTTGTATTGGAAACTATACACAAAGGGTCATAAATTATAAAATATGTATTGTAATTTTCTATCCAGTTGACAACCAACACATTCAGATAAAAAATCAAGTTAATCTATATTCATTTACATTACACTCCCGCTGAGGAAGGAAAAGAGTAAAAGGGGGATTACATTAGAAAGAATTTGGCTTTATTTTATCCAAATTGTAGGAGATCGGCATTAAAGAACATTCCGTTGTAAATGTCTTTGGGAAGGCATTAATTCAGTAGTAAACGCCTTTTGGCTGGAATTATGGAGCTATAATCGAAAAATGTTATCCTAAGGAAAAAAATAACATATGTCACTCAAACCCCCTTTTTTTAAATCCAACTTTAACGACCAAATTGGTAAAAAAAAAGATTTATTTTCTTTTCCACGTTAAAAGTTGCTAAATGCGCTATATTCTGAAGGCCCAGCATGAGATAGCGCCATCGGTATGCAAAGCAACCGCTTTAGCTACTACGACACCAACTGTTTCTTGTACACATGCTCTTAAAATAACAAATAAAACTTTCTACAAATGCTATAATTTATTGAAGAGACGTTGCATTGGCTCCGTTAATTGTTAATAACTTACAATAGGTACTTATTCAATAACTACAGAATAATTAATGAAGACATCCAATCAAATTGTGTATTATTTACTATATTTTGTGCAGACGTATAAATAAATAAGTTAATGTGTTTACAAGAGCGCTGATAAGCAGCAGATGATGATGAAATATGTTTGTTTATATGCCAATTAGCGGTAGCGGGTAATAATTCGTGGCACATTCCTCTTCACAAAGACACAGATAAAACGTACAGACAGATAAACAGTTCGTGAACTTATGGAGGTCGGTTTGTTAGGAAATGTAGGATATCGTGCCATCAAGTGACTCATACACCGCGATTTCATTTTCATCAAACACTAAAGCTATTCAAATGGACAATCAACCCTATGAATACCAATACATACCTTCTTTTTTCATGCCCGCTTTAAAACATTTCCGTAGTCTACAATATCTGCATTGATTCCGTTTGTCTTTATCCACCACGCAATTTCTGCTAAATCTGAAATAACAAACAAAATTAATGAATATTAATTACATTTTAAATTTTACAGAAATATTTCGTACTATAAACCACACTATGAATTTAGCAAATAATCTGTGTGTCGTGACAAATAAAATAAATTCATGCCAAGGTAACAGAGACTATTTTAATAGTATAGAATAGCGCATTTAGCAACTTTTAAGACAGTGAATGAGTAAATAAAACTGTGTCTTTTTGTCCAATTTTGGCGTTGAAGTTGGATTTTAAAAAATTGGGTTTGTTAAGTTTTTTTTTCCTTTGCAAAAACATTCCAATGGGAAAACCAAAACAAAATGGACATAATAAAATTTACGCACGAAAGTATGATAGTAGATACTAGGTAGACAAAATCGTTTTACGAATACGTCTTGAAGATGAGCGGTGCGTTGTGGTAAAAATCCACCCTGCGAAGCAAAGGTTCGAGGGTTCGAACTCCGCCAAAGGCAATTATTGTGTGATGAGTACTTGTGTCTGGATGTTGTATATTTATATATATTTTTCAAACCTAGTCGCGTGACTTGATTCGAAGTCTCGAGGAAAAGCAAACTTATGCCAGTAGCGTATCATGAAAGAGGTAAATTATTAGATTAGTCTTTATTGGGGAATATGCATGTTTTTTTAATATAATAATATTAATTTAAATCAACATTCATAATTAAACCGAATATGAAATTATTTTTAGTTATATTGATTTAAAGTGGTAAGTTAGAAAGAGAGAACCGACAAGTGAGATGACATCACTTCCAATGTCCGCCATTTTATTTTCATAGACTACGTTGTTTTGCAGAGAGAGACAGATAGATTAACTTAGTAATTGTATATCTCAGTTATTTTTCAGTCTATTTTATTACTGTTTTCACAGTTGTTATTATGATTTAAGATATTTTTGGAAAATGAGTTCAGATCTTTAGAATGTTTGTCCATGTATATTCCCTATTATAACAGTGTATGTCGGGACCTGCATGTTTTTTGTCCATGTATATTCCCTATTATAACAGTGTAATTTGTGACCTGCATATTTTTTGTCCATGTATATTCCCTATTATAACAGTGTATGTTGTGACCTGCATGTTTTTTGTCCATCTATATTCCCTATTATAACAGTGTATGTTGTGACCTGCATGTTTTTTGTCCATGTATATTCCCTATTATAACAGTGTATGTTGTGACCTGCACATTTTTGTCCATGTATATTCCCTATTGCAACAGTGTATGTTGTGACCTGCACGTTTTTTGTCCATGTATGTATATTCCCTATTATAACAGAGTATGTTGTGACCTGCATGTTTTTTGTCCATGTATATTCCCTATTACTACTTACTACAAACGGATGAGTGGCATCATCAGGCTGGGATTAGGGGTGAAATAGCTCCCATACCGGGAGCTGATGACCCGTCTGCGCCACTCGCAGACGTCCCCCACATAGATAGATAGCTAGATATTCCCTATTATAAGAGTGTATGTTGTGACCTGCATGTGTAGAGGTGATTTTTGCGGACGCTGCGACGGAAGAAGCCCTTGCAGCCGTCACAGGAGGAGGCGCCGTAGTGTTTCCCGGTGGCGCGGTCGCCGCAGATGGCGCAGTGCTGGGATAGCGCCGTGGAGCTCGCGGCACTCGCCTCGCTGCTACTCGTCTCCAGTTGCATGTCACTGTCTGGAACAATTGATGATATACATGTTTATATATGTAGTAGTATGTATTTTATATCACTACATAGTATAAAACAAAGTCGCTTTCTCTGTCCCTATGTCCCTATGTATGCTTAAATCTTTAAAACTATGCAACGGATTTTGATGCGGTTTTTTTAAATAGATAAAGTGATTCAAGAGGAAGGTATAATACATGCATAATATACTTAAGGATAACCCACAATAACTATTTTCCCGTGCGGAGCCGGGGCGGGTCGCTAGTATATAATATTTATGTGTTTATATATATGTAGTAGTATGCATGTTTATAATGACTATTTTATTTGTGTTGTATGTATTGTAAGTATGGTGCGTGTTATAATAATGATAAGTATTCTATTTTCAATTAAGTACACAGCCTTGTCCCTGCAATGTCTATATAGTTTTATCACATTTACTACAGGTTGGCTGGAAGAGATCTCTATTTAGAGATAAGCTTGCCCTTGTAATACATAAAGAAACACATCAATCATCTTAAAACTAGACTATGCGCAAAGGCGTGCTATAGAGTCGTTTTCCAGAATGTTCGTTCGTTAACAGCTCATATATGCCCCCACCGTGGGGCTCGAGCCTACCCTGGTACCAGGGTGAATAGGCCTAAGTCGACCAAGCTGGCCTAATGCGGGTTGGTCAACTTCACACACAACCTTTGAATTTCTTCAGGTGTGTGCAGGTTTCCTCACGATGTTTTCTTTCACCGTAAGAGCGTCGCATAAACGTACATATGATTTCGAAAATCGAAAACACATAGTACGTGCCGAGGTTTGAACCCGCGAACTTCAGAATGCAAGTCATCGGGCCTAACCACTTGGCCATCGACGCTCTCTCCTGCCAAGAATGTATACAAGATTATTTAAATTCTCTGCTTTTTCTAGCACATAGGTGGGGACATAATACTGTGGACTGTCAACGAACGATACCAGGTTTATATTCACTACTGTTTTAGGGTAGGCTTGAGCCCCTCGGTGAGGACCGGGCCCTTCGGATATAGGCTCTTAACGACGATGACGACTATTTTATACGTTTGAAAACAAATTTAGCAACTACTGTTTTGGGATACAAGTATTGTATTTTGTTATATTGAGAGTATAGATTATAGTTATATTCAGACAATAAAAACACAAAAACAAAACATAAAAAAGAACAAAATATAAACAAAATTTGAAAGAGGTATCTGAGTATTAGACTGATCAACACGAATGAGTACATTTTTGTTAATAAAGTCTCTTTTACAACCTTCGAGACCTCGGGTACCCATTAAACAGCCTGTGGAAACACGCATTTCATTTAAACCGAAAAAGGCTTTCCGAATCTAGTCTTCTTGACTTTTGAAAGAACCGATGTATATGTATGAAAGGAACCGAAGAATATGCAGGTTTATAGTACGTAATATTTACTTGTATTTAAAAATGTTTAAGTTATACTCAATTTTACCTGAGGTCTGATAAAATTGTTTTACAGCAAAAATATACTTTGCGTTGTATTATTGAGCTTAGCAATAATGCCCTCAATGACATTTATCTACATGATACAATAATAATATGTTGGTAGGTGAGTAATTTATCATTTATGTACTATTATCAACATTACATAACTAGTTTGGTACCTATTTGATACTATTCGTGATGGAAGAAATTTTCCATTTACACAGCATAGTAACCCATATAATTTTATTTTTAACCGTATGATGAGAAGAATGGCAGATGAATTAAACTATTTTCTGCTTTTCTTTTTAGTAGTAAGAAATTAATGATGATAATTTCGGCCGTTGCCGGTCATGACCACTTCTAAATTAGTTGAAGTGTGGACAAAGGTGAAAAACTAATATACTAAAAGTAAAAGTCCCTCGAGAGGGAGATATTGTCAGAATCCTCTCCCTTGACAGAAATGTGTAGTTGGTTACACAAGTGACCACTGCTACTCGTTCCTTGGGTTGTAGAATCTTTGGTCGCCTCTCTTCGTATGACGTTATAGGGTAGTAGTTACTTCAGCATTGACTAAGAAAATAAGGTCTTTTCCACGTCACCAAAAGTTTGCTTTGACATTCTGATAAAACGTATGTTTATTTATACATGTATTTGTCTTTGTTGGTGTATAAATGGAAGACAACGCAAGCACGTTATAGCATCACGTGAACTGGGAATCACAAAACACATAAAATGTAATATCATAAAAAAAATATTGGTAGAGTAATATTGGACAGTTTGACAAAAAAGACCCTTCTCGCGCATATAAACACTTAACTGGTTTGATTAGGTTAATAAAATGGGCTTGTCCTTCACATTATGTTGGTATAGGGAAAACCACAAAACTAGTTTTCTAAAGCTTTTTCTAAAGATTCCGATTGACGTCAATCCTACGTACGTTAATATTATATCTTGCGTGTTAAAATGCTAGGTGACCTAACATAAATATTCTTAGTGACCTGAGTTATGAATACTGGTTTTATTATACTAATATTATAAAAGGAAAATTTGTATTTTTGTGTGTGTGTATGTTTGTAATGAATAAACTCAAAAACTACTGTGCCGATTACAAAAATTCTTTCACTATTAAAAAGCTACATTCACCCTGAGTTCCGTCCTCCGTGACCCTGAGTAACTACCTGTAGGCTACCTTTTATCGCGGGTAAATGCCTCATTCCCACGGGAAAAACTATTGACGCGGGCAGAGCCGCAGCGGCAAACTAGTAATATTATAAAGAGGAAAGATTTGATTGTTTGTTTACATTAATTAGGGTCCGAAATTACTAAACCGATGTTAATGAAACTTGGTATATAGATATAATAAATCTTGGGGAGTAACATAAACTACCTTTTGCCGCGGGGTAATCTTCATTCCTACGGGAAAAATGTTAGCGCGGGCGGAGGAAAGTAAGTGATGTATAAAGTAAAAAAAGGTAGAATAATCCAGGGAATAATAAAAAATGTGATGAAGATGATGTGACCAGCAACAGCTGCGATCTTTACCGGCCTGCATGCAATGTGTGAGGATAATTAATTTATCACAACACGTCCTTGCTAGGAAGAGGTCTTGTTATAGCCCAGCAGTGGATCGGCTGGTAAAGTGGATAGGCTGTTATAGTTTTAAATAGTACGAGTATGCAGTTTTCCCAGTACTCAAAAGTTTGTTATTTGTGAACTTACGAGTGCGTGCATTAAGTGAGTGTGTGTTTTGTTTTTGTTTATGAAAAAACTGTTTGTTTTTACTAACGAATAAAATCGCACATCAGATTTTTATAGAATTTGGCAAAGATATCGTTGTGAAGAATAAAGAGAAACACTTAAAATTAAAACGCAGATGCAATCTGCCGACTGCGCTATTTACGATATTTCCTGCGGGATTCTTTCCTCTGTAAAAAGTAGATATAGTGTTGAAATAGATAGGATACGTTATGTTTGTTATACGTTCAAGTACTTTATACAAACCAGTGACCATGGACTCGGAATAACAAATGAATATAATTCCTACTTTTGAGATATATCACAGTAATGCTATTTACGTCTTATTGGGATAGAAATAATAAGGATATAAATACTTTGTTGAATTTATATAAAGATATCACTAACAACGTAAACAATATTTTGGCATCAATACAAAACAAGAAGAATGTACCTATTTATTTAGTAGTAAGGTCAAAATATTTCATTGACGCTGGTCCAGATCTTCCGGAGGCGTAGGCTACATCACAGAATAAATATAGTATGTACCACGGTGGCTGCACTGAATGTATGTGTATGTTTATGTGTGTGTGAATCGAGTTCCTAATGTTCCTATACCCAACAGCTGACTTAAAAAAAATATATCTGCTTGTCTAACTTTCGAATCAAATAAACAAGAGTTAGTGCACCTCTGTAATAGGTATGTCTTTGGCAGATCGACAATTTGATTACTCCGCTTTCAAGCCTAAACTACCCTAAACTGGTAGGCAGACAAACAAACACATTACATCACTTTTTTCTGCAGAAAAAGTGAAACCGCGAGTGTAGCCGCGGGCAAAGTGCTTGTGTATAAGTAGTATCACAGAATACCAAATAGTAGGTAGTATGTGAAGACGTGAAATAAATGAAAAACTACAAAACTACATGTAAATGCACTGAAATATTTGTGCAATAATGTGCACACATTCAGCGTTTTGCCAACAATTTATCATTTTTCATGAGTCATGAGTTCATGATGCAAAATAAGCAAAAATCCCGAGGTTTAGTTACCCATACATGTATTATGTTGAAAACTCGTCAAAATCGCACATTCCATCTGAGACCACGAAAATTTAAAAATAAAGGTACCACTTAGTACATTAATGTCCTTGAAAACGTACACACACCTTCTTTACTATACGCTGCGGTGCCATACTGTTTGTCTTCGACTGGGCTGCAGTGCATGAAGTAGGGACTGTCCGGCGTCTTGTCCCACGCCACGTGCGCAGGCGCCGGCGGCATGTACTCCGGCATCCCGAACCCCAACGGACACTGCTGAGACATCTCGAAGCCCAGCACAGGCATTCTCTACACACCACACTCGCCACTACACACACACTACTGCACGACCACTATAGCACCCAATGATCGCTGCAGGTGATTTAACAACTTTAAATATTGACACCACTGTTATCACTGTTGACCGACGCGGCGATGTCTCGAAGACGATTGATTAGCAAATAGCGTCCATTTGAAAATTACTACAAATATTTGTTAGGTAATAAGTAATGGCGGCTACTGCGCCGGTTCCGGGTAGTGTTTTTGTTTTTATCGCGTAAATGCGGCTGCAAACTGGTACCCGATTGAGCGGGTGCGTGATAGGGCTGCAGTGCGCAGACGCGACCAGCCGATGTCGCGAGGATGAGTGGACTGATCGCGCGTGCGCTCGCACTACTCATAACATAACATAACATGACAACATCCGCCTCGATGGAAATCCGCTGACAACGCCGATTCGACCCGGCCACCCGCCACCCGCCAATCAATGACCCGATGCGAAATGTTCAGATCACTTCTAATGTCACTTCCAGAGTTACAGGCCGTTTATATCTGGATTACATATCGATAGGTAAGAAAAAGTCTTCTATCTGACATAGAACCAATGTTACAGGAATTATATTTAAAGCCTTTTATTAGTATCACAGTTAATTAAAAGGGACATAAATTTTAACGCTCTGGGCAAAAACTGTTTGTAAAATTGGAATATACAGGAGCCAGGACATGCGGTTGGACATTAGCACTAAGAAATTCACCCTTACTTCTACGAAGTATGGGCTGTCTCAAGGCCAACAAGTCCAGCCGCATGTGCTGCCTACAGTACGTTCCTACTGGACATTCCGGTAATAAGACCTAAATGGATTTTTTAAATTGACCTATGATTGTGTCGAAAAGGTACGACCAAACAAGCTTGTTCTTTGGATATAAAAGAAAACTAGTATTCTAGAATAATGGTAACTGTTTCAGTAATTAATATTTTATGGTTGGAAAAGTTTATTTGTGAAATTAATGTAATATCTGTTACGTTTTCCAAATAATCTTAATCCAGGATAAGATATAATTGCACTCGCTTTTCTATTTAATAATAGAACGTCAACGAGTAAATCCGATAATTCCGACCAAGGCACAAGTGAGAGCTTATCGTTGTTCTGCTAGCTGGTCATGTAAAGTCACAGCAAAAGCCCTAAGTCCCTGTCGTGAGTCATTCTTATCGGAAGCGCAGCGGATGCAGCGTCGAGTGTACGAGCGAATGCAGCGAGTCACAACCACAGCTGACGACCAGTAGCTTTTACCATAAACATAATGTAAGCAAGCATCGGTGACTAATTGCTTACTGCCTGTCATACGCTTTGTTCCTTTGTTAAACATAATTAATTAATCAACTGATCGAGACGGGTCATAACATCTATGACAGGCCGATATTGCGTGGCGATCCAGGTAATCCGATATCAAGTAACTATAATTATTAAGTTTAAGCCTTTGTTAAGTACGCTGCTAGCGGCTACGCTATAGTTTTTCGGACATTACTGCGATAAAATATTACATTTTCATGACCTACCAGTTTACTTTTATTCTATTACATAATCATTTGTTTCTATTTTAATTGTTTTTTTTTTACCTAATATTTGGTGATTCTTACTCAGCGAAATTAAACTGCTTGACATTCTTAATAATGAAAAACGAGTATAATTTAAACAAGGTCGTATAAAAGATTAATTAGAGAGGTATATAACATATTTTTTTGTATTTTTTTTGTTATTTACCACTTTTCACCTAAACCTCTTTTTAACAATTACCTATACAATTTGTTCTTGAATACAATTGATCGTTCGTGGCTCGTGGCAACTCGTAAAAAATGTTCATACCCAGATAGGTTATCAATCATTATCCGATAAGCCATTGGAATACAACGAAAACAACAACATCCTTCACACTATCACCAACACAACGTCCCATACTATAGTATTTATATAAACAACATACGAAAGATAAATAAAAGGACTCTTATCTACATTAAGTTAAAAATAAAAGTTGCTGAACAATGATGATGATATGAAAACAGGCAGGACGAGATAAGCAGTTTTGCCTACTCATATATACGTTAAGTATAATTTCTAAAACAACCCGACATTTTTAAACACTTGTTAAAGTGCGATACGAACTGTGTGTAGGGCTGTCATCGTAAGTATAATATTTAGGCAAACCAGTCCATTTCGCTTCTCTCCTAGATCTCAGACATCCTGGGCCGAGGTCCGAACCTCTTGAAAGCCCTGGGTCTAACATGACAATGAAACAATGGACCATGAGCTCGTAAGTGTTCTCTATATTATTATCACTACATAGTATAAAACAAAGTCGCTTTCTATGTCCCATCGCTCTGTCCCTACGTCCCTATATCCCTATGTATGCTTAAATCTTTAAAACTACGCAACGGATTTTGATGCGGTTTTTTTAATAGACCGAGTGATTCAAGAGGAAGGTTTATATGTATAATACATGCATAATATACTTAAGTATAACCTACAATAATCATTTTACCGTGCGAAGCCGGGGCGGGTCGCTAATAGTATTATATAAAACACTAGCGACCCGCCCCGGCTCCGCACGGGAAAATGGTTATTGTGGGTTATCCTTCAGTATATTATGCATGTATTATACATATAAACCTTCCTCTTGAATCACTCTATCTATTAAAAAAAACCGCATCAAAATCCGTTGCGTAGTTTTAAAGATTTAAGCGTACAAAGGGACATAGGGACATAGGGACGGAGAAAGCGACTTTATTTTATACTATGTAGTGATGGGAGAGATCAGAGAGCGAGGTCAAGTGGCCGTTGCCTACCGTTCGGGAGGTGCGGGCATGCCTCGGTACAAACTGAAAAGCTTCAGTTTTTTTATTCAAATGTACGTTTATTCGACGCTCTTCGATCTTGAGGAAACCTGCACACACCTGGGAAGAAATGGAAAGAATTGGACAGCGTGATTTTCTAATAAGGGTTATTCACTCTGATTTAGGGTAGGCCCGAGACTCTCGATGAGGGCATTATAATAGATGGGCTGTTCAGTTAACGATCTAACACACTAAATGTACGTAAAACGACCTACAGGACTCATGGAAGACCAGAGCCGTAGCATAGCCTGGCTTCCGCTGGGTGAGGCCCTTTTTTATAAAGGTGTCGCAAACAAAACAGGGGGATGATACCGACGTACTTTGAAGATGTTAAATTAGGTACATGTTGTATTTAAAAAATAGCGTTTTGAATAGAATAGAATAGAATAGAAAAACGTTTATTTATGAGCACAGTACATAGAAATGCTTAATATAGGTCATATATACTAATTGGTTATAAACAAGCAGCAAACACATTATGACTTATGCCTACCAACCACTTATACAAACAAACAAACGTTATGTACCGCACCCATAGAAAAGGTCCTAAGCTCAGCATAATGCTGTGAACCACCCGAAAATAGTACACAGCGCTGTTATTCTGCTAGTACCTTAAAGTGTATCTAAGTTCGCGCTCAGATGGAGATACCTCAAAGTTGAAAACAAATAAATAGGTAAATAACATACCTATAAACTGGTAAATATACTGTAGTACATGTATAGAAATAAACTGCATTGTAAATCACAAATGTTAATACTTATAATGAATAAATACGAATGAATAAATAATAAATACCTACATTACATAAAATAGTTGCTAAATTTTACTGTCCTAAAACCGGTAAATGAGAAAATCTTATGGAGGGGAAAATTCTAAAGGTGAGCGGGTAGCTAAACTTTATTTTAAAAATATCATTAAAAAGTACTAATATTAAAATATGTGTATTTCCATATACCTTCCCGACTAAATATACCAACCGTAGTTTAATGCAACACAATGCGCAATATAAAGTAACAAAGCTAAATGTCTTGTTTTTGCAATAAGAGTAAATGGTGCTGTAGCTTAATTCTAAAACCGTATCTTGAAGAGATATTACGAATTGGTGGCGGGAGGTCGTTCCAGCATTTGGAAGCTTGGAATTTGAAGCTTCCGCGAAAAGCTGCTGTCCTGTGGTGTGGTATATTGAGTGGAGCTGAAGTGGGTCTAGGGTTGTACCTGTAGGTTGAGTGCTTCCATGACAATTTTGAAAATAAGTACTGTGGTTTTTCTGTTTTGATGACGTTATATAATATATTTGAAAAGTGTAGCTTAATTCTACCATCCATCCTTAAAATATTTGATTTGTTAAAAAACGGAGTAACATGTGACCTAGAAGGGATGACAAAACAGTACCGAGCACAAGCATTTTGTACTTTTTGCACCAGAGACAGAGATTTTTTGAAAATACATTTACCATATACCGAAATACAATGATTGAATTTGGAAAGAATAAGAGATTCACACAGCCTAATCCTAAGTTCGGTGTTAATGAATGGCCTAATTTTGTACAGCACCTTGAGGCGATAGAAACAATTTCGAACCAGCTCTCCACAGTGTTTCTCAAACTTGAGATGTTTATCCATTATAAGCCCCAGATTTCGAGCATTCTGTACCTGTTCTATCTTTTTACCCATGATCATTACATCTATATTACAGTTTTCAAGTTTATTGACTTGCATTTTGGAACCTACAATGAGAAGTTTAGATTTTGCTGGATTTAACACAAGGCAGTTTTTATTTGCCCAAATAGCGATCCGATCCAAATCCGAATTCATAAGATTGATGGAAGAGTTAATATTATTAGGACTAACCGGCAGATATAGTTGAACGTCATCTGCGTAAAGATGAAAAAGACAATTTTGAATATTATTTGATATGTCGGCTGTGTAAATTATGAACAGAATTGGACCTAATATTGAGCCTTGTGGGACACCTCTCAAAATCGGCTCAGCAGTAGACAAGATACTCGTACCATCAGCTTTAGAGATAACAACTTGTTGAGAACGGTGACTCAGATAGCTATCAAACCATCTCAGGGCAGATTGGTTGAAACCATAATAGGCAAGCTTAGAGAGCAACAAGGAGATATTTATCGAGTCAAACGCACGAGAAAAATCAAGCAGCACTAAAAGAGAACCCATCCCTTTGTCTTGATCAGTCAGCAAGTCATCAACTACACTCAATAAGGCAAATTTTGTTCAAATAAATATTTCTAATTCTTAAATATCATAACCACTACAGTACCTACGCTCTTTATATTACTAAAATTTTATTGCTTCATGAATTTAAGATTAAGAACAAATTGTTACTAAGGAAAACAGTCCTATCAGATGACTTCTAGAAAGGACAAGAGGGAGATATGTATGATAGATAAATATGTTGCATTGCAACATACTCATCTCCTCTAGATTACATGCAAGTAGATGATAGTGGGAACTGAATACGAATATACTATAGGTTACAATAAGCAGAGTCGGATCCAGATAGTACAATAATCATTATTTCTATAAAATACTAGCCGTCCGCGCTCGGCTACGCCTCCGTTGTTTTTTTTACTTTTCCTTGCAGTTTCCCGAAGGAATGAGATATTTTCCCGCGGTAAAGACTATCTAAGATGTTGACTGGGGATGTAAGGTACCACATTGCAAAATTTCAATCAAATCGGTCCAACAGTTTCGGCACAGGTTTCGGAGACTAACCCGTACAAACAGAGAAACAAAAAATTTTGAGAGAAACAAATAGTTTTATTATATCTATGGATGTGTGCACTACGACCAATTTAATGCCCAATTTTACAAACTGCTGTATAGGTATAGAAGTTTACGACGCGTGAATAACAAATATAATGAAATTAAACAGGATTTACACGTAGCGAATATCTCGATAATACTTACTAATTATTAAAATTGAGTCATTTAAAAGCTACAGCCCTTTTATGTACGAATTATACACTATATTTGTTTTTTTTAAGAGTCGTTATGAAATAAAATTTAAGATAAGGCCTTTTAATTAATTATTTTTCTCAATTACAACTAATTATTCTTTTTCTACAGGTTACTAAATCAAGAATATTTGTTTAAAGCTTTTCGGTATTTCATAGCGAGATTTAACTTAAGCCGTAGCACAGAATACCAAATAGTAGTCCCTAGCCGTAGGTCCTTTAATACTTTGGCTGCTGATCTCAATTTGTAAAAACCCTACGATGCGCCTGAAAACTTAAAAATATTCGCATATACTGAAGCTACTTAAGTAAATATGAACGTATGGATGGAATAAAGTATCCCTAAGTAGGGTTCTGTCTCTGAGATATAAGCTCGTATCGGGTGGTATCTGGGGGCAGACAGGTCCCGCTATCGCTCGGTGGCTGGCTGGGGTGCCTCCGACTGACCCTCCATCGCTCCGATGCCACCGATACGACAAATGGGCCCTATTTCTTCAATAATCGTAAATCACACACGGTTCAGTATAGATTGAGTCGTCAGAAAGAAGTCAAATTAAATTTATCGATGAAGTCCACGCAATAGACATCGAATTGTCAATGTAGTTTACAACTGACGCGTTTGTGAATTAAGGTCCAGGCATGACTGCGCACGTGCCTTTTTGTTTACTTATCGATTCATAAATTTTAAAAATGTGCTTATTAAAGCGACCAAGGTGTTGCCAGGGATAATGCTAACACCATCACAACAAGGGACCAGCAGTGGACTGTGTTCTATTTGATAAATATACTCGTCACGTTTTTAAAAATAAAGGGTAACGAAATTTTCTAGTAAAAAATCAAAGACATTTAAGGTCCCGCTTATTAAATATTTTCGTCAGACACATATGTAAAGTAAAAAAATATAATCACGCATTAATTAACGTGACTCATCTTCTTATTAATTTGTACGTTTGAAAACATGAGGTAAAAGTGCAATGACACGGTCACGTGTTTCTGTGATGATTAATGATATAAATAAATTTTCGAAATCGCTATGCCATATAAGTATGTAATGTAATTAAAACAATTGAAACTACGTATATATTTAAAATATTCAAACTATTTACTTGTAAGTTGTACATATCTTGTCAAAAATCAGAAGGAAATAATACGGAAATGAAGCTGTTATTTAACCGGCAACTAAAGGCAAACCGCTTCTCTGAAGGAGATTTAGATTCCAAGAAAAAACGTTCAATATGCTGGTCCTCGTGTATGGCGTGTAATAATAAAATAATAAGCCCATTAATGACAAGACACCGAAGACCTCTGCGGTTATGGCCGCGCGCCGCAGACGCGCACGCAACTAAATGTTGCTGAACAAAATTAATATTCACAAGTTGAAAGTTACTAGCGTTTTATTTCACCATTAACTTTTAGTTCTATCCAACACAGATATAATATGATAAGCAAAAGCAAATACTGAAAGGACATTCAGTCAATGATTTGGAGTGCTTTCAAAGAAACTTTTCTCGGAAAGGACCGAAATTCGACAATCCCGAATTACCGACGGACTATAGGTTCTCAGAAGCGCTTTTTCCACCTCTCTGGGGCAGTTTGTAGGAAATTAAATTAAAGTTTACATTGGAAAGGTTTTCAAGTTGTTGACAGCTAGCATGCGTGTCAGTGCTTGTGAGCCGCCCGCCACCTACACACACACTGTCTAAATTCAAAAATTACGGATATCCTATTGTCTTATAGCCATAGCTAGAGCTGACAGGGAAGTATTGTCGTAATCCTTTTGCTTAGCTGTCGGGCTTATAGAAAGTCGAAGGTGCTGCTTGCTTAGAAAATGGGTCATGTAAAGCGAAATTTCTTCACATATTTAAGACAAGGGATTTTTTGATCGATAATAGTATTCCAATTTTACGTTTTTGACTGAGACAGATCAAATGCATCTATCGAGATTTGCTATTAAAAATACAAATTAAGCTTCCTTCATCAAAAAGGGTTTGTAACTTAAGCTGTGTTGGAGGCAACTAGTATTTGCGGTGTCGAGAGGTGGCGTTGGTGACGTCAATGCGCGGGCGCAGGTAAACACGCCGCAATCAGAGCCATCATGGATGACGCGCCACAGCCTTGACACCTAGCCACAACCAGTTAGAAATTAAATTATTAATATTTACATACTCGCGCTCAATGTGAGTGTATTTTGTTACATGTTGGATTATGTTCTAAAAATACACAGAATAAAACATTTTTTTTTATCTTCAAAGGGTACATCCGTTTCTTTAACCGTAGTATATTACGTTATACTTTGAAGACCTCAGGGTTTGGCCAAGTTTGACTTCAGTGGTAAGCTCGAAAACTCGCACTCGAACTGTAATGCTGTTCTGTCATTTATTTATTTATTAAATTATTCATAATTTTAGGCCGAAGAGCCCATATTCTGTGAATTCGGTGAGAATAGTAACCGTTTTTTGCGATTTCTTATAAAGACCTCGTTCCTATAGACCTCGCGCAGTGCTAATGTCATAAATAACACCGAAAACTCTCAGAATAACGTATTTACGACTCAAAAGCGAAGCGCGGCTTTTCAACCTCTCTCCGAAAACTAAAGAAACATGGTCTTTTGGATAAATAGGTTTATAAAATTGTACTTAGTTTGAACTAACGAGAGTTGGACTTTACAATCTCTATGTAGAGGGTTCAAAGTCCAGGTTTATCAGTTTCGATGAAGTTGCAACTAATTACTCATCGCTGAATTGTAATTGCAAAATATATACTCGACAGCTTGTTTACTAAAAGCAATATTATTCGTGTTATATGATTTGTAAGCGAAAATAAAAATATATATAATATATTGTCGGGCGTCGCCCTGGATTCGAACCTGTGCGTCTCTTCGGCTCAAAACAAACTTTGGACCAAAACAGGCGCATTTTAGCACCTAAAAACACCGCACGGTTACTCCATGAGTAGGAAAAGGATTTTTATATTAATAGTTATACTCTGTAGTATAATCTATTCGTGTACCCACAAAATATATTTTGATATATTTCTCGGGACGCAAAATAGTTTTAATTACATATTATATCATTGAAAATATATTTTTAAAAGTATGTACCCAAATTATTAGCGACTATATGATAATGACGTCATAAGCCGCTAATAGTCAATACTGTATTGACCAGTTTTAACGTTAAATAAAAAAATGTTTGATTAGTTGCTTCCATAGCAATCGCAAGTAGTTTATCTAGATAGAATTTGTTTAAGCTCTTATGTGCAAGATAGAAAATCCTACATGAATGTCACGATGATATGCAAAAATTATATATCAAAGTAAATTTATATTACACAATAATATAATGTGTTATGCGACACGCGACCGTTTATTTTATTACCGTAACAAAACATTAAGTACTTCTTTCGAATCTTATTTTCTTTCCTTTCCTATCGCTTAACCAATAAAGGGGGTTTTGTATAAATATAAATCGATCATTTAACATTTGGTTTGTTAAATTATAATCTAAATTTATAATAACAGTAAAGAAAGCGCGCTGATTTGATGCCATAGCCACTTTAATAGCCATACAAAATAAATTGAAAACTGGTTTAATACAAATCACTACATATTATAAAACAAAGTCGCTTTCTCCGTCCCTATGTCCCTATGTCCCTATGTCCCTTTGTACGCTTAAATCTTTAAAACTACGCAACGGATTTTGATGCGGTTTTTTTTAATAGATAGAGTGATTCAAGAGGAAGGTTTATATGTATAATACATGCATAATATACTTAAGGATAAGCCACAATAACCATTTTCCCGTGCGGAGCCGGGGCGGGTCGCTAGTCATATACAAATTGATTATTTGTATTACAATTCCAATTTATTAAGGCTTGTTGCTAATCGTAACAGCTATTCTTATGTATATTTTTTTATCAATTCACGTCAAGATGTATGTACTTTATCAAAATATAATAATTTTGGACTTTGGATTCGACAAAGAAGAAAACTGAGTATAAAACGCCTACACAAATAAAACATTAAGATTTTTTTACGTTATGGCTTTATAGTAAGAAGCTGAGCTGCATGACATCTGTCTTGTATTATTACCTACATCTCTATAATGTTAGATAGATACTGGCTGAAATGATGAATGTTGGATACTCTTTAGGATTTTGTAACATTTTGCGGCCATGAATTCCTATTGCTAAATAAATTGGCGCATCGAATGAAAACAATTTAAATTGCAGCATATTTACAGTGACTTGCAATTACGTTTACAAAATAAGTTGACTTAGGATGACTCGCCAAAATAAAGCCTACTTGTTACGTAACCGTGGACTTTGTACCGCAGAAAGAAGTGTGTAAAGTTCAAATTGCAGTCTTATTTTGAATTTATCATATTCTAATTATGAAAAGAAATTCGTACCGTGCATAAGTAGTTTTGCACAGCCAAGAGCAGATATAAAATTTGGACTTTGCACCGTACATATTTGTTGAATACGAGTAAGATACATAATCGCTTGGTTCTACAATGATGATGCAGAATTATAGTATAAAGATCACTGTGTGATGAAATCGGACTTTGTCCTGTACGCAAGTGGAAATTTTTGATGTCCATTTTGATTACGTAATCGATTAGATCGAGATTCTTATAACAGCCAATTGTAGGTTAGTTATTATGTTGGAACAACCATTTTACGTAATTCGAACTTTGGACTCTAAGCCTTGAAATGATTTTTGTTTTACATGGAAGAAGGTGAACTTTGTACCCGGAAAGAAAATTAAATAAGCTAATTTAGCAAAGTTCGCATGCATCCGGAAAGATGGGCAAAACTTGCCACTGACTTCATACCGGAAAATGGTCGTCGACGACGAGGCAGACCTCGTAGACGTTGGCGTGACGACTTGGACGCGTTTAATAAAGATTGGTGTACAGATGCTCTTGACCGCGATTCATGGCGTAACAGAGGGGAGGCCTTTGCCCAGCAGTGGGATACGATATAGGCTATTTAAAAAAAACAAAGTTCGTCTGATTGCTTTTTTTTTATCCTCACTAGTTAATGTGTTACACCCGCGGCTCGTCTAGCTCCTGAACGAGCCTGCGGGGCAACTACGTTTAAGAGATGATGAGTAGGTAGAAGTGTGATCAACACACACACACACGAACTTAGTTTACCACAGAAATAAGAAATAAAGACTTTTAAAGTATACTGTGGTATATTGAGATAAATATTAACAAGAACACAAACACAATTGATTAGGGTAAAAAAACACAGAAGCTACCAAGGCAAATGTTGGTGATGGAATGAATAATAAAAAATGGATGATTGACGGATGATTTTGAATGAATTCCAAAATTAAATATATTTGAATTTAGATGAAAATGGTAAATGAGATGAGAAATGAAGTAGAAAACAAAGTGGGAACGAGGTAGCACGCAATGCACCTCGTTACAAATGTTAGGTCATTAAGATTATTTACTAGCGTACCGCCCCGCGGCTCCTCTCGCGTTAACAGTGTTTACCGTGGGAATAAGGAATTTTCCCGCGGTAAACGGTAGCGTATGTAAGAAACTTCTACAAAGTATTAGAAAACATTAAAAAAATAATGTAATTGTTAAAGCCGTTCTCAAGTTATAGCGTGACCAAGAGAAGCGTGTTTACTAAACGCTGATGAACTTTGGGTGCTTTGGAGTAAGACATCACTGGTACCATTTGCCACTCAATGTACTTTACATTGAGTCAACCACGCGTCATTTTGATTTGTAGGAATCGAGATGGACTTTGGACTTAAATGCAACAATAAGGAAAAAATAAGAAAAGGTCTCATAAAAGTGAAGAAACAGTATAATCAGTACAGGCAACTATAAAAATATACCAGACGAAATCACATAAATTACCCACACACGTCATTAACACATACCCCATTCATATATCATGCATAAACACAGTTTTAGTGCATTCAATTGGTACTATAAGGGACGCAGCCTACAAATACAAATTAAACCCACTGTAAATGTATAAACCGATTTATTTTACGTGAATTCAATAGCAGATCACAAAAAAAAACCAATACAACAATTAATTCCCGAACAGGATAATCCTGGAGAGATTTTTCATCTACTCCAGGGTAGAGTCGCGATTTAACTGACAGAAACCATCAAAACCAATACATTCGAAAAAGATTCAAATTTCGAACAAATTTGCGGCCAGTCCCAAAAGCAAAAGAGACGGCATTCGTCGAAGGATATCTTTGTTAATCTTTGCTGTCTATTATTGAATCTAAAAACAATATTGCAAAACTAAATTAAGAATCTATAATCACGGTGATTCAGAGGGACAACAACATTTTGTTTAGTCGTATTTTTTTCTTGTACAATTTTACGAATGCATGATCTTATGAGGATGACTAAGCAGAAATAACCTATTAGCCTATAATTACACAAAGCCGAGCATAAAATAGCATTACTATGACAAACCAAACAGTTCTGAGTAATTGAGTACTTCTTGATGATGCAACTGACCATTGTATAAAGCATAGAAACAACGAAAATGTATTATGAATAATTTGCGTGCCGTGGCTCCACCCGCCATCTATTTATCACTTTGCAATTTTTTATTATTTTTAGATAATTTATATTTTTCTCTACGTGTATGGGCCTGGCCACAGCTTCGCGCGACGCGCGACGCGACCTGCGACCAGCGGAATGTTGCCAGTGACCCACAGTAAAAATTAACATGAGAGAACTAAAATGTTTTTTATTTCTAAAAACCTGCTAGTAAAATGTACGACCGAAATTAAGAAATTGATTTAAAGGCGTGATATTACCCACGTTTTGCAAAAAAGTCAATTTTCATGCAAAAAGTACCGTTTATCTTATTTTATTGTAGCACAAATATCATTAAAAATACGTAAAAGTAACGTTTTGAGTCATGTAACGCGGAAGTAATGCAAAGTTCTCGAAAATAACGTAAAATGTTACAATACTAACGTTCTGGCAAGTTTCGCGCCGCTGCAACCGCCCCGCGTGAAGCTGTGGCCAGGGGGTATATGTTTACAAATCGATGTAGTTAGGTATATATGTCACAGTTAAAACCAGTTTTTAGATAGAACGCGTTTTTCTTAGTTAAAACTAGGTTTTACTTTATGGCTTTGTTAATACTAGAAATTACTACTGATTCATTTGATTTTCAGATAAAACTAGTTGTACGTTCAACTCATTACCAGGCGGGTGCGAGCGCAGCGAGCACGGGAGTTCAGGGCACCCCTACTTCGGATAGTATAGGTTCGAAGGGTATGGCAGAAGCGATGTGGGCGAGCGTAGCGAGCCCAGATCGTTTGCCATACCCTTCGTGTTAGGTTACACATGGATATTAAAGAATAAATGGATATTATATAATATTAAACGCGTTTTGTCTAGTAAGAACTAGTTTTAACTGATATTAAATTTTGGGCATTGGTTAATTCTAGTATTAACAAAGCCATAAAGTAAAACCTAGTTCTAACTAGGAAAAACGCGTTCTATCTAAAAACTGGTTTTAACTGTAACATATATAATATAATTATCAGTGTTTGTTTGGGTGCTATAGCAGCATTAATTAAGATACTTAATAGGTTCTAAATTAGTAATCAGGGGTCGAGTTTTAACTAGGTCTGTTTCGCTAGCTGATCGTATCGTAATAATCAGATATAGGTGCACTAGTTATGTAATACTTAATACTATATAATATTATAAAGAGGAAAGATTTGTATTTTTGCATTTTTGTATGTATGTTTGTAACGAATAAACTTAAAAACTACTGAACTGATCTTAATGGAACTTGGTACAAAGATAGAATAGGCCTTGGGCAGTAACATTGGCTACCTTTTACCGCGGGAAAAATCCTCATTCTCACAGGAAAATATGTATACGCGGGCGGAGCCTCGGCGGAAGGCTAGTATAATATATACATAATAGTATAGTTATAAATTATGTAAAGGTCTTTCGTCTCCGTGGTCGAGTGGTCAAAACTCGCCTGACGTTACGGAGGTTCCGGGTTCGAGTCTCGGTAGGTTAATCTCGAAACCCACTCGATAAGCAAGGAATTGTGTAAGTTCTCTCGAAACCGTTAACCTACAAGTAATATCGAATATTATATGCATCGTCATTCAGAGAATGCATGCAGTGATATAAAGTTTTACGGCTACACAAACACAACTCAACAACTGCAAAACAAATAATATTTGTATTTGATGTTGGTGCTATATCAAAATTAATATGAAATTTTTATATTTGTCGATAGACCACCCGCCCGATGATGGTCGGATGACATCGCTATTATTGTCGACTAGTACTATAGAGATGCGCATAGTTTAGTTCGGTGAAGGTTTGATACTGAGGCACATGACGACAGTCGACAAGCGTGTAAGGCGAACCGACCAGCGGAGGATCAATTGCTAGGTCTTGCGCACTAGCAATTGAGGCTGCTATATGTCACACCATTGATTACAAACACTCCCTGCTATTTATGCTGGCTGGCGACTGATGTTCTAGATTTTAAACGTCGGTACCTAACTACATGTCGTAATTACACAAAAAAGATTAAGTAAAGATGGAATAGAATAGAAATAGCTTTAGTAAATTAGTAAATCAATGAATATTTTCGTAGTCATAATCATAACATTTATAGGTAATTTTCAAAGGAGCTTTCTCTCTACGTCGAGAACTAACTCGGAAGAACCATGTTACTGCCAATACCAAAATCTACCTATTAAAATTTCATGAATATTAACTAAAGCATGCTTTGTTGTTGCTTATTGTGGGGTTTTTGTTATCATCAAATTACTGTTGTCTCACCATTACTCGACAAAGATTAAGTGATTGATATACTGATAGATAAGTAAATAAAAATGTGCTTCGAAAAATTTTATGTTACATATTAGATATCATATCAATAGGTAAGTAGTTTTTCTTGGAGCAAAAACTGCAGCTGAAATAAATGCTACATAAATTTATATTTTTTGGACACTTCTTTTGTACGGTTTTATACTATAAAAACAGAACCCTTATTGTTCAACACAATGTTTCTAATATACCTACATACTTTTTTGTTCTTAATTAAAATAGCATAAAATGTCATAATCGGATACTATTATTTGCACTGATAAATAAAGAGTTATTTGGTGTGCAAGTTTTAATTGAATAAAAGTTTAAAAAAATATATACAATTAGTTTTAAGCGCTTTCTGCTATTTCAGGCATGAGACTATTTGCAAACTTAAAAAATCTAGTTTTCTTACACTTATAGGTAAAATGTCTGAAAGGATTTGTATATAAAAACATATATTTTTTACCAGATACCAGATTAAAATTACAAACCACCCAAATTGATAATGTAAATTTCTTATTGCAGCCAAATACAGTAGTAGCAGTAAGCTAATGAGACACAGACCTACAACATATATTTTTTTACATAATAATGATTCAAATAAAAGAAAGTTTTGGCACATCATGATTCAATTCAGTAGCAATTCTATGATATGCCCCATTGCTTAACTTGTATGATTAGAAAAGACTAACAGATGCCACTAGGTTGAGTTTTACTTATCTGTTGACTAATTGGGTATCTGTATAAATAATTCAATGACACAATATTAATTGACCTACATTTTTGTATCAATTTACTTAGATATCAGGGTAATCAACATTATGTTTTGAATGTTTATGTAAATGTATGTAAATATGACAAAAAATAAAATTTAATTTATGATACATTTTATATTTCTCTTATTATAGTGAAAAGTTTTATGTGTAATGTTGTCTTGTCATCACAATCGATTTGAGCTTTCGCATGGATATCATCATATCCATGCAAAAGCTCCAATTTCTAATATAGATATGCCAAACACAAACAGCATGAGTGTATTGTGTATAAAAAAGTAGATAAATTGCAATCTTATCATGTGAATAGACAATAATCAGATAAATCAAGACTGTAATTCCAAATACTAGTTCGTAACACAGCAGAAGAGAAATACTTGCTCGGGCGGTAGGACACAAAGCTGGCCACATGATAAATGTAAATTATTACAAAGCTACTTTTAAAATTGGCTTCTTGACTTCCCATATCACTTGACAAGTTGACTCCCTAATGTGTAAATAAACATAGGCATTTAGAGGTCAAACATGTTCTGTTATTTATAAGTTATTTAGATCCTCCATGCGACGAACAACTATGAAAGCAAATACTTAATATGCTAGAGCAAATAAACGCACTTTAAAGAAGCGAGGTTTTTTTTATGCAGCATTATCTTCATACAAAGGCACTGCACAGGACAGGAATTATCCGAATTATCATACAATTTGGCGTCGTAATATAGAAAAACGATGTAAAAAATACCTCCATCTGCGTATATAGAAGGATACAACACATGAATAACCAGTTAGAGACTCCGTAAAGTTAATTAACTTGTTTATTTCGATGACGAAACTTGGTCTTACGTCTAATAAGAGTATCGATAACTTACCTTCGTCACAAAGCCCCATGACTTTATTCACGTTCTAGGCAATACTAATTCCACTTTTCCTTATTAATTTCATGAATAAACAATATGTTTTGAAAAATAAATAATAAACGCAAATCACACTACAAATGACAGCCCAGCTGCTAATTGACATTATTTGACATATTTGACAATGACTACCGGAAGTTCGAATGAATGAACAGTTTAGAATATTGTTGCCATTTAACTACGGTGATTTAACCAACCAACGATTACTACTAGCGTCATCTATGGACGAGTAGTAAATATTATTAGTGTTTGGTTTAGTCTTTAGATGTCGCTACTAGTACACTTTATATTGTTTACTTTTAGGTAGGTACGTACGTAATAAAATAAATAACTAACATATGGACTCTATTTTACAAGACCTCCATCTCATTAATTTAAAACTAAAATTTAATATCTGAAGGAAAAAATACAACTAAGTGTAACAATCAAGGATGTTTTGAGGACTTCAGCCGCGCCGCCGTAGTAGGCGGTTTTAATTAATTTAGGTAAAAAGGCTAAAGCTTATTAAACCTTCACATTTCAAAAGTACTTATGCCATATACTTAATTTCCTTGATCCTACCGCGAAGGATCTGTTTGTTTATAAGCGGTACGTGTAAATAACATATTATATTATATACCAGGTATAATATTATATACAGAATAGATTACATTTTTTTAATGTAATAACATAAAACAATAAACACAAGAACATTATACTTTTTACAACAAATACCACGGTAAATATCCCGTTTTAAATCTTAATAGCCACAAGAACATTTTTTGTATTACAACACAGATACAAACATAAATAGAAACAAACAGATATATTATTGATTTTGTAATAGAACAGTTGTCTGTTCAGATATACTCTTCAGACGGGGACTGAAATAGATACCTACTAACACAAAATCATAAATTAAAAAAACCGAAATAAACAACATCGTTGAGAAATAGTTCGGGCGCTAGATACGGGAATCTGGGTCAAGATTAACTGTTTTTTCCAATGATATAACTCGGAAATATGACAAGCACAGATATGCTAAGGGATAGCAGTGGCGTAGCTGCAAAACAAGTGATTTTATTTTTCTTACACAAAGATAAACTAATTTGCGACATGTATACAAAATTTTGATAATCTTTATTGAAACAGTTAATCCAAGAACTTCGTTTGTACGGAACCCTCTCCAGGCGAGTTCATCTCACACTTGACTGTTTTCTTTTAATGAGTCGTCTTGATTAAATTAATAGTGGTATTAATTTTATTTAGATTCTGAATGTGAATTTTTAGGGTTCCGTAGCCAAATGGCAAAAAACGGAACCCTTATGGATTCGTCATGTCTGTCTGGCTGTCTGTCCATCTGTATGTCACAGCCACTTTTTTCCTAATCATAAGAACTATACTGTTGAAACTTAGTAAGTGATGTATTCTGTGAACCGCATTAACATTTAGGTAGGTACACGAAAAAAAATTGGGGGTGCAGAAGTTAGAACTGAAAAAAAAAATCTTCAAACCCATACGTGTGGGGTATCTATGGATTGGTCTTAAAAAATGATATTGAAGGTTATTTTTTTCTATGAATAGTTTACGCGAGGGACACTTCCAGACCTTGAGCACAGGTACTACTATTTGGTATTCTGTGCCTTAAGGGCCCCGGGGCTCTCCCTTCCCTACTTAGCTCTTTTGTAGCTACGTCACAGATCAGATCACTGAGGGATAGTATAAAGCATTAGGAAAATATTAATATTGATTTCAACATAATATTATCACGCATGCAACCAGTTGCGCAACTTAATTGAAGAATGCTATTCTGTAAAACCTTAAATCTCACCTCACTTTTCTATTCGATTTCACATTCACTTCGATCGCAAACTAGCAGAATAGCATTGCAGTTCACAATACATATAGGTATTAATATAAAATTACAAATCAAAATTTTAATATTTATTTAAAATAAAATAATTTGTGAAGATGTTTTTATCTAAAGAAAATATATTGCAATATCAGATTGTGTAAAATTGAATGTGTTCCCGAGTTTCTTTTTGTAAGAATATATTATAGGTAGTAAATCTAATGTTTGATAATGAACACGTAATACGCGTACAATGTACCTACGTCTATGTTTGTTTTTGTGTATCCTTGTTGTCTCTTCTTTACGTACATCTTTTATTTGCTGCTAATTATACGAATAAAGCCTGTTAAGGTCAGCTGAAGCCAAATGGTAAAATTTAATTATTCAAAATAATTTAAATACAACGTTTTCACAGGCGTGTAACAGTTCTTTATTTTCTTTCGGTAAACACAATTTTAATATGGATTGCAAAATCGGGCGTTCCGGATTGGATATTTCCACGAACTTCTTTCACGAAGCTAAAATTTAAAGTAAAATAAATTTAATTTAAATAAATAATTAATATTATTACTACAAAAGTCACAGGTCACTAACACGTTCCAATGATTGATCGTAAACAAAACAGCTTATTTATGATATCTACAAGACCTTATTAACTCCATGTAAGTAATTATATTGATTTGCTTAATTAGAACACTTATTTACCCATTATATAAGTAAAATCTAAGCAGCCAAATACTGCGGAAAGTAGCACTATTCCATTTCAGTTTATTATTTTTTTTTTTGCTCAGCCTGTTATTTAGCCACAACCTGACATTTCAGTTTTTGAGATATTTTTACAAATTACTCAATTACCAATTGTTACTAATATAAAGGGAACAATTAAAATAACAATTCAATAAACGCGTTTATAATTAGTATAATTACTTTAGATATTAATTTTTATTGATAAATTACGTTCAAATATTAAATAAAAAATTGCCTTATAGCTATTTGCACATGCACAGTAGATAATATTTTCAGCGCGCATGTATTAAGAAGCCCGCCATTTTACAACGCCTTTTTAATATATTTAACTATTTGTTTTCTTGCACAATGCATAGTAAAATCTTGTGATACACGTGTGAAGGATGATTTCCGACTCGTGTCGGCTTATACACTCGCTCGCTTTGCTCGCTCGTGAATGAAATGACACTCATCGGAAATCACATACTTTCCGCACTAGTATCATAAATAGCTATTGTTATGTAGTCTAAATTACTTTGTTTTTTATATGAGTTTTGTACGCGCTGTGGTTTGTTCATAAATAGGGGGTCTGACAGAATAACAGCGCTGTGGGTAACTACAGCACATGCTGAGTCAGTACCCTTTCTCAACTTTGCCGTCATGCCTGCACACTAACTTCTACTTATGGTTTCTGATTCAAAAATTGTTTTTTTCTAACGTTTGGACATTTTTGATCGCTAAATGCGTGCCAAATAAGAATAGGATCGCGTTTGCAGCTAACGTCACGAGACAAATGTCACCAAATGTCTTTGTACAGTCTGCAAGAAAATGTAATAATTTTTATATTATAATAATTAATTTCAATAAATTAAATCTTATAGATAACGCAACAATAAGTAAAATAGTAATATTATTACTACACCGACAGACGCGTCTGTGTTGCTAGATTATGTGAATTTTCGTGATTTTTATGCATACCTGCATACCTAAATTATTAATTAACAATCAAAATAATCATATTAGAATCATATTAGGAATTTTCAGTGGGGCCAACTCTCTTCGAGGTAACCTAAATCACAAAAATCCACATAATCTGGCAACACAGACGCGTATATCGGTGCGACCAGTAATAATATTACTATTTTGCTGTTTATTGTGCTTGTGTTATGTCTATAATTTAATTCAAATTAATTACTAAATATTCATATCATTAGATTTTTTTGTAGACCGTACTTTTCTGTCGTATTTTGACATCTGTCTCGTGACGTTAGCTGCAAACGCGATCCTATTCTTATTTGGCACGCATAGTACCTTCATTATTTCCCTTAGTATGAAGTTAAGTGTAATTTTGCAATGTGTTTGTAATACTGTAAAGTGTTAAGTTGAGAATAAAAGTGTTCTATCTATCTATCTATCTATCTATAAAATAATTTATTAAGTATATATGTTACAGGAAATGTATGAAATCCAGGAATTGTATACAATTCCTAGGAAATGTATACAATTCCGGCGCTCGTTAGGAAATGTATGAAATAATGTTTCAAAGATTATTTAATTCACACATTTCCTAGGAAATGTATGAATTTCCTAGGAATTGTATAAAATTCCGAACTTGTACTAGGAAATGTATAAAACTAATGCTTTCTGTCAATAAAATGAACAAAGCTCCCTGTTAAACTGAGAATAATTGTTAAACTGACAATTACAATGTTTTCCCAAGGCTCTCCGTTGAAGTAATGCAACAATCATACGGTAAAATATAATATCTTTGTAAAGATTATTGTTAATTAAACTTTTTAAATCAGCTATTTATTATTTTTTACAGCGTATCTAGCACGTAAACTATAAATAAAGCTTGTTAAGCTCAAAATTTGATTTGATAAGTTAACAGTCTATCATTGAAGTAAATAATACGCCAAAATGTAAAAGCAAAGGCCTTTTTTTAACTATGTAAATAAAGCCACCCATGTAACATATAAAATAATATAAATATAAAATATTTATTAGGGCTTGCTAAAATTTAAATATTTATTATTATTTATGGCTGGTATATAAGCACTGCATGTTTGCGCAAGCGTTCGCCTGATCGGTTGACACAATACTACAGGTGGGACACTCCAAAAAACGTAAATGAAAATCAAAGAAAAATAGTCTTTAAGCTTCATCGAATACCACGCAACACCATCCGGCGGAGTTTAGCGGCGCCTACGGGATGCAGTGAGTGGAGGAATATCAGGCGGGAAACTTGTTTTGGTGCGGGGAGGTAAATATCCCTTCTGTACAAGTAGTACTATTATATACTTCTGTTGTAATAGCCTCCCCTCGCTCCGCTTTCTTCGCTTACATATAAACATCTTGAATGTATTACATTTCCGATTGCCATTTAGGAAATGTGTCTAATATCATTTATTTCATACATTTCCGGGCGACTTTAGGCATTGTATACATTTCCTAGGAATTGTATAAAATGCCGGATTTCATACATTTCCGTTAACATATATATAAATAGGTGGATATTGAAGGTAGTGCTGGTTACGCAATAAGTCAGTATTATTTCTTCATGTAACTAACATGTATACAGAATTACAGAAATCTAACATTAAGTTGAATAATTGATTAGTTTTATTTGTATGTAGGTACGTGTTCTGTACTTTATAAGGTAACTCAGTATCTGTCATGAATGTGCATCTTTGCTCTATTTACGTTTGGGAAGTCCTAAAAATAATATTCCGCTTGCTGAAAAGCAATCGTATCTTAGTAGATAAAATTTAACATCAATACCACTGAAAATGCCAATATTCACGTTTTGATTATTATTACCTTTTAACCATAATTAAATGTTATAAGCATTTTAAAAATAATTTGCAAAATAATGTGAATATAGTTTTAATTGATCATGCTAATGATCTCTCATATCAGTAATTCAATGGTAAGAATTTTACTAGGTATTAACAGGCTCGTGTCCTGCAGTTCTCATCGGCTTTCGTCTTAACTAAACAATTAAGCATCTCGAAACAAACGAAAAAAAAAATTCAATACATTTCCCTGACCTATCATTCATTCCTTATGTAATTACCACGTTTATAAGCACATAAATCACGGTATGGTGTGACGTCACTCTGCATTTGGCAAGTTCAGTGCGTTGGCAGCGCGCCCGATGCAGTTTGGGCCGTTCAATAGTACCTATATCGGACGGATTGATGCGCCGGCGGCGGTGGCGGCGGCGACGCGGTCGATTCATTCATACCTCGCGTCGCGAGTCAACCGCGCTGTCACAGGATTCGCTGCTCTGCTAAAACCATGCTAAAACGAAACTCGAACTGAGTAAAGATAATTCATCCTTAGCTGTCTTATTTTGTAAACAAACCACTCACCTCGACAAAATCTCAAGTTTACGTGCTAATCACACTATATGTAGAACTAGCTGAAAATACACATACACCTCACGCAAACACTTATCAAGCATTCACTCACGATTCTGTTGGAATTAATCATCAAAAACCTAAGTATTTCGCAAAATTATTAACAAATCGCTCTAACCTCAAACTATATTTCAATCGGTAATTTTTAGACTGTCTGTGGATTTTAGGGATGAGGTATAATCATGCACTCGTACACAATTCAATTATTTTATCGGAGCTGCGTTCCGATATGCGCTTAAATTACTTTCGAATCAAACTGTCAGCGCTGTCAGCTCAAATCTAGTAGAAATAAAGTATCGCGGAAATATTTGGCAGTACAACATTTGTAAATATAATAAACACTAAGTATTATTACGTAATATTACATTTCATTTGTAAATAATGATGACAATAATAAATCTCAATTGCTGTATTCCTCATTTTGTGACCACCCTAGCATATTTCTGTCATGCCGCGCTCGACGGCAGTATCGGACGACATCAAAGGCGTTTGACCACTGTATGAATTGATAGATAACACTGTTCATTGTAATTCGGTTCGCGCTTTGAGTGCGCTCAAATCGATTTCAGCGCGTTTCGGAACGCAAGGTAATTGAATTTTTCAGAATTGAAATTAAAATATCATAATGAATGAATGACATCGATTCCTTTATTTGCGCGACTTCATAAATCAGATCAGAGCTGCCAGATGAAAATATATGTTATATAATATAATCGTACACTTTTTATTACCAATTTATAGGATATTCCGAAATGCTTGTAATTACCAATTACAATCAATCACAAATTCAATTACATTCAATTAATTCAATGAAATTTATTATTTGGCAGCACTATTTTGTATCCATGGCCTCAAGATGGCCGCCTATCGCCATGTTTGTTTACAAAATAAGACAGCTAAGGATGAATTAACTTTAATGCTTTTAAGCTTTTAGCGTTCTGAAGGCTGCACTGAACTGTACCGTCTATATACCGACATAATTTTTTTCGTAATTTTCGTATCTACAATTTCTAAAAAGAATAATACAAATGTATCATAAATGGAATCTAGCGGACATACGCTGACCTTGCAGCTCGGCCGACTCGTAGCTGTGGTAATACTACATATGCTACGAAATCGTAGCAATGCGCTACGTCGTCGTAGCAAGTTCTACAGTTAATATACTCGTATAAAGGAACAATGCCGTTTTATTATTGCATTTGTTAACGTTATTAATAAACCAAAACTCACTTATTATGATATAATTTATTTGCAATTAAATCATTTTTAAAGTAAGGGAGTGTTTACACAACATGTACCTAATTACCATTTCACATCTTCTGTTTAAAAACCTATTACATTATTTTTATATAAACTTAGATTCTTATAAAAAGTCTATGACTATATCTAAGCCTAGGTTGAACCGCACCCCCGTATGTCCGGTGAAGTTTGATTTCCTTTTCGACAAAAGCGTTAGGCCAACTCAAAAATAATAAAAGACTACCAAGCACAAATAAAAATACTTACTTCGTTATGATGCAAGGTAGAGGTTTTATAGTCTAGTTGTTGTTTGCATATTTAATGTCATTACAACGCAGTAATTGATATTAATAGCTATGCTTTGTTTCTTTATCTTCTCATTTCGCATTTAATTCTCGAAGTTAACGATAAGAAGCGGACAGTGTTGATATTTACTTGATAAAAGTGAAGTTCCTATTTTAATATGACTTTTTTGGTTGGGTACAAACAGCAGGTAGACTAACTTTATAATACGGACAGTTTCGAAATCCCATTTTGAATTTTACCTTTAAATCATAAAGACGTTGAAGTAACAAGCAAGTAGTGTTTATTAATTACATTTTTCAAGATAAATATAAGTGTTTTTAAATTTATATCGTTGATAATACGTACCTAAATAATCAGTGCTGTTCATACTAAAAATTTTTAGGATTCCGTAACCAATAAACGAGGTGTCAAAAGAGCGTATGAGGTTCGGGCGGCCCGGTCAGGCGCCCGAGGTACAGATGGCGCGACCTGGTGGATTCTGCTCTCCGGCAGCTCCAAGCTCACGATTGGCAAACTACTGCACAAGACCGGGACAGGTGGCGTGTTCTCGTTTCGGAGGCCAAGATTCATTTTGGATCGCTGAGTGAGAGTGAAGTAAGTAACAAAAAACACAAAAGCAAAAACGGAATTCTTTTAGAATCACTCGTGTGTCTGTTTGTTCGCCTGTCAACGCCCATTTCCTCCGAAACTACTGAACATAATGGGTTCGGTACATGTACCTAAATTAATCAATCCTGTTGTTTAGCTTGATGATGTACAAATGAAGAACTAAGGAATCCTTCACGCGAATTTAACTCACACTTGACCGGGTTTTCCTTGACAACAAAGTTTATTTTAGTTATAATGATGATGGCAAACACTAGAGCAGTATACAATATGGTGATAGTGACAGTAATTGTTTGTTTATTTACTGAATGGCGACATCTAAGCGTTATCACATCGCGTCCGTTATCGCTCGATCGGACGTTGACGCTGCGCCCGCACCGATCCCTATTGTCATTTATTGAGAAAAAATGAACTAAGGCCGGCTGCACCTTCTCCACAAAACTACACGAGACATGCCAAATACGAGAGTGTAGAGGAAGGTATTGGCCTATATTCGTATTGTCTCACGTATACTGGCCTTTGGATAAAAGTTTTGGCTCTCGACAAAACTCCAGAGTGTGGAGCGGGCTTAGTACGGACCATCATCAGTATAGCACCTGTCATCTTATAAGAACTTTTAGGCATCGCCATAAAATCATTAACACCTGGGATCGAATACAGCGGCGTTCATGACTCCGATTAGAGACTGTGAGTACTATCAGATGATATGAGGTTATTTACGAGTATTATGTAAGATTAGACACAGTTCTAGGTCTTTGATAAGATACCGTTACAAAATAAAAGTCGGGACGGACATAATTATAGTAAGTAAGTTGTATTAGTTTTGGGTAGGGCTGATAAAGGCAGCAGCCAGCAGCTACTGAAATAAATTGTGCTAATTATGAATATGATTTGTGTTTTGCTCTTCTGCAGATTTTTTGTTTATGTAACTTTAAAATTCTTAACAAATATCCAACCAATCTCAGTAAAGTAAAGAAAAGCCAGATTATTAGGCTTCCACGGCATTTAAAAATAATGCCTACAGTTAATCCTATATTTACAATGAAAGAGTTGCGTTAGGTAGGACCTTCCGCCTCCGCAGATCCGCGCCAGAATGTAATACCTACTCAGACAGAAGATGATAACCAGACCCAACATATGCTACAGATTAAATTTTAAATCCTAAAAATTCCATTTCCTCTCCAAAAATAAAATAAAATAGTGGGCAGCAGCCCAAAGTGGCCAGTTTGAATTTTCTTGACGATAGTATAACTATATGACCGTGTTTATGATGGATGACGGTTGGGATGATGGGATCATTCCTGTGGCGTAAGCAGTTAGCACCAACGGTGTGTGCGCTGCGCGGATCAACAATGTCTGTAATGCGGCACGCTGGCACCTCGCGAGGCGCGGGGCCACTGCTCCCGCGCAGCGAACCGACCAGCTGTTGGCATAGGTTCTGTACTATCTATTGATCACATA
The DNA here is from genome assembly GCA_948473455.1 of Teleiodes luculella. Classification (NCBI taxonomy): domain Eukaryota; kingdom Metazoa; phylum Arthropoda; class Insecta; order Lepidoptera; family Gelechiidae; genus Teleiodes; species Teleiodes luculella. The sequence continues at coordinate 4,854,588 of OX419601.1, forward strand.
AGTTGATTCGGAACACAATTCGGCGGAACGCGACATAGAACCACCAGTGCGCCAGTTTGACTGCTGATCAGCCTAACCCAAGATAGTCTCGAGGCTCTCGTTAGCAATGTATGTGATAAGGTAAGTAAGGTATGGCAGGGCAGGTAGGGAAGCCAGGCACCTACCACCTGTTCGCAGCAGGACCTGATGGATGTCACAGATAATGTAGTTGAAGTGGCTAAGTTCTGGGCCTCAATGATCTAATTTGTAATCGACACGATAAGAAGAAGAAGGTAAGGTATAGTCACGCCCCAGACACAACAGATGATGTCGGCTCAAAATAGCAAATCTTAAAGGGGATTGAAACCTCGTCCGCTTGCATCCCGAAAGATATGCAGCAATAACTCGCTACCAACTGGTGTTATAAAATGGACCAGGCCTCGGGGACGTTGGCAGGACGACTTGGATGCAAACGATAAAGATAGGATCGCAGATGCGCTTATCACGAAGCGTGGCGTATTATAGGTGGCCTTTGCGAAGCGGACACAAAATGGGCTTTAAAAATATACATGCTGCATGTATATGCTTCTGTCGTAAAGTGGACGAATCAAGCTTCACAGAAGGTTTGATGCCACTGCAGTAGGCGGCGTGACCCGACCCTCATTGTTTCCCGCTGGATGCACTCGCCACACGCAAGTCTGATTACTGTATTTGCATTTAGTTTAGACACGCTTACCATTTACCTGAATTTATGTGAAAGTCATTATGGATTTTATTCATCGGTTTAAGTAGGTAGGTATAAATATTTCGTGGAGAATGGAATAGATTTTTTTGATTCCACCGACAAGAGCGTGGGTTTAGAATTTGAAGAAGAAATAGTATAGAGTGTGAAGAAAAATTAGCACAATTTTAGATTTAAGACTATAATCACCTATAATATAGAAATTTGCGTCACTTCCGATTTGAGACTGAGATTCTACGAGATCGACGAATTGTAAAAAAAATCATCAGCCCATAGTTGCATCTTCGTGGTTCATGGCTTATAAAATTGGATCAACTCAACGCGACCAGCCAAGTCAGGGCAAGGACAACAAAAAATAAGATGTTTACTACTTATGAGGAAGTACATTCCTAATACTAGAAGAAATTAAATAGTAATCTTAGTTTACTTGGAAACCATCACGGAAACAAGTGACACAGTTCGATTGACGACGTAATATCTCAGCTAACTATTGTATCAAGATATAATTATCATCTCTTTGATAAGGTTATGTAGACAATAGAATAATAAAAAAGTAGATAATCATAAAAATAAAGTAATTACAAAATATCTATAAAAATATATATTTTACTTTGATTATACATATATAACTCCATATTTTAATAATTACTTTTTGTAGTAAAAAATAAATCTACATTCCTATTATAGACGTGAATTGGTTGGTATAAAAAACTCTCATTGATATAAAAAATCTTTAGTTGCCAGTGGCTCGACATTTCTGATACCAGGGTTTAATATATGGTTACTACGCAGGGTTCGCAAATAGCTGGTCGTCGTCGGTCTTATAAATGTTATTACTTATTATAGGTACTATAGTTTTGGAATATTTGGTTAGTATTTTCGCTGAAAGCTTAGCTCTGCTGAAGTTATTTTTACTTTACAATTAAAATTGAATGAGATTACTATTTACAGTACAGTGACCCGGATTCACGTATTACGATATCAATCTTTATTTATAATATTTATCGACTGCTAAAAATAGAAGGGCTATGTGAATCACATCTCATACATTTTATGCGTACATATATTGTCAAATAACTAGGTATTACAGCCGATAAAATTCACTGCTTGACTAAGGCCTTCCTACTAGTTGAGTAACTAATGTTATAACCAGTTTAAAGTAAATAAGTACTAAATAAGTGAACGATGAAATAGTGACAAAGAATACGACTTTAAAAGGATTTAGCATGACACAGATAGATAGGAACAGTTTTATCTATTTTACAACGCACGACCTAAGCTAATACAAATTAATGTACCTACCTAAAAAGTATAATTAAGCGAGTAAGTAGCTCTGTTCATCATACACTTGAGATAATGAATTAAAGTCTGTACTAGGTATTAATAATAATTCTGGCTAAATTAGGATTATAATTCTGGCTAAATTGTTTAATATGTAACCAGTATAGATTGTTCTCTTTCTTCTTCCCCTCCAACTGGAGGTTGGCAGTCAGCTCCGCATACGTCTCTCTTCTCCTACCGTGGCGACACGACGATTGTCCAGCTTTGCATGTTGTCCAGCCACGCACAACATTTTAGGTCTGCCGACGCCTCTTTTCCCTTCGATTTCCTTTTATCGTTCGAAGTATCTGGTAGTGCTAATGTCTGATTGTGTGACCCAGATACGCTACCTTCCTCTTTTGGATGGTCGGCAAAATCTCTCGGGACTTGTTTACACGTATTACCCTTAAACCCGCTTTATATATACGCATATAAATAAATAAATAATAAATATGTGGGGACATCTCACACTAGGCCATCTGACCCCAAACTAGGCAGAGCCTGAAATATAGCTGATATAAATACATATATAAATATACAACATCCAGACGCAAGGCAAACACAAGTGCTCATTATACAAAATGTTTGCCCTGGGCAGGATTCGAACTCGCGACCCTGTGCTTCGAAGGCAGACGTACTACCAACTAGGCCATGGGGCCGTCAAATTATAAATATGAAGTTTCCATACCCTGGAATCTCCCGCGTGTCTGCAGTTTCAAACTTGGTCCTTATTGTGGTTATGTTGACAAAACGGGTCTATATTAAAATCCATAATTCAAAATGTATATATCGAAAATCCATAATCGATAAATGTCATAACGATTAAAATCCATAATTTTGAAATACATATATTTAAAAGCCCTAACTTTAATATGAATACTGTTAGTATGTATAATAATTAAGAAATATAAATTTGACAAATATAGTAAACATATATTAAATTATTATTTTTATCACCAAAAATGCTGTTTCTCTTATCTTCTTTTTTACCAAAATATCTTAAATTTATGATTTTGAAAGATTATACAATTATGGATTTTAATAGTTATGCTAAATAATGGTATGTATTTTTGAATTATGGATTCTAATTGTTATACTATTTATAGTTATGGCAAGTCTGTTATGGATTTTCATAATAGGGATATTTATGTTATGCAATAAGGGGCACCCTGACAAAACATTATGTGTTATGTACGCCTAAACCATCCATGTCGTATTGAGGGTCCTCCTTCTTTATGTGATGTGATAATCGCAAATTATATTAGTCGCTCCCCTCCCGGCAGCACACCTCAAATTGCTGTTATTTAGACTATTACACCACTACTCTTAATACTGGCTGCCTGAGAGGACAATAATACATACAGTACAGTGTTACTCTATTCTATGCGATACAGAGCAAAGTACGGTGAAACTTGATTGGTCGTACATTTCCAACTCAAGAATAGGTCATTAAAAAAAAAATACGGAGTTATTTTGTACCACGCAATACAACATATTATTTCATTGACTCGATAATAAATAGGTACCTACATGATATAACATAACATAAAGCAGTATAAAAGGCGGCGTTCCTTATTTTATTATTTAAGAACAATCTCTTAAGCATCAGTTCACTTTTCACGTACCTACATGAACAGTAATCAGGATATACTCAAGAAAAGCGTTAAAATCTATGAAAATAAATGAACCTTACATACAAATTATTATAATTGTTTACGGGTCTTAGCGCGATAATTTTAAATAGGCAGGTATGCATTACGTACGTACGTAAGCTTTAAAAAAAACATGGGTAATATTTTAGTGAAAGATGTTTAGTAAATAGTTTGCCATGGCATATCCTGGAAGAAAGTTATTTTTTAGTCTTGACTTACTTGACTTAATATCCTATGTCCCCTAGATGGGGCAGAGGGCATCCACAGTGCTCCGCCATCGCGTTCTGTCTTGAGCTTCGCGCTTGATTTCGCTCCACGTTTTGCCGATAGTCGCCGCCTCTGCGATGATCGTCCGCCGCCAGGTTTGCTTTGGGCGGCCACGTTTCCGCTTTCCTTGGGGATTCCAGTCTAGGGCTTGCCTTGGAATGTGATCAGGATTCCTTCGGAGCGTGTGGCCGATCCAATTCCACTTGCGGCGTTTGATCTGTTGGTCGATCGGAGTCTCACCGCAGCGTTCCCACAGATCTGAGTTGGAGATTCTCTCGGGCCAGTATATACCGAGAATACGGCGAAGACAGCGGTTGACGAAAACTTGTATTTTTTTTTATACAAAACTCCAAATTGAACTCAGAATTATTTTAAAATATTAGGTATAAAAATGTTAATGTCAAACATTTTATATTTTATCTTCGACTACATGATACGTCGGTTGTATTCGAAAGAGGTAAGAATTTCTGCAATGGGGGCTTGGTCCATCGCAACACTGACAACTAGAAAAATAATGTAGCTTATGTTCATACTAGCCACTCGCGTTGTTTTTCGACTTTTCCTGTGGGAATAAGGTATTTTCCGCTGTAAAAGGTAGCCTTTATCCACCTCCAAAGTCTATTCTATCTCTGTACCAAATTTCATCAAAATCGGTTCAGTGGTTTTGGCGTGAGAGCGTAACAGACAGACAGAGTTGCTTTCGCATTTATAGTATTAGTAAGGATTTGTCAGCTTTCTAGATTTGATTAGTCATAAGGAAAAAACAAAGATAATAATATATAATAATAATATATAATAATTATTCTCATTGACATTTTATATTCTTTTGAATTTGTTTGAAACTACTTGTAAAATAAAAATGGTAGATTCGCCTGGTAACCGTCTTAAGCGCCTTATTAACATTGAATGTAAATTTTTAATTAATATTCATCGCCAGAATAAACAAAAACACTTGGGGCCATTTTATTTGAATAACATTTTGAATATTTTTTAGTAGCTTTTTTTAATTATGTATGTCTGGAATAAAATTGAAAATAAAAATCGAATTCTACGCTTGTATATTCTGCAAGAACTAAGTTCAGTTAAGAAGTAAGTTTATGAACAGTCAAAAATACAAAAAGTAATAAAACTAATTACATACCTAAATACTGACTTCATGAGGTTATTTTTTTTTAGATATTGGTTATAGAATATTCTGATTTTGTTCTGACAGCACTGCAGACACAGCAGTTGACGTCTTTCGAATAAAATGATGATGATGAATAGAATACTAATATTGGATCGACCAACACACATACATACATAAAGTCACGGCTCTTTCCCGGATTATGTAAGTATATTCGTTGCAAGCTTAGAAGAAATACCCACTACCTCTTTATACACTGTTCATGTCTATTTATTCTATTTTTATTTGCATTTAAATACCCATTTTTTATATTAAGCTTTGATTAAAGTACCAACCCTCTTCGAGAGGTAGTTAACAGAATTTGGACTTGACTGGCAAGTCAAATTAACTTCCTGTTTATGAAACTTTATTTTATATGGAAAATTAGTAAATTATATAAGGAATAAGTACATTAACGCTTTCTTTTCTTTCTTTCTTTCTAAAGTAGGTCATTTATTTTGAATTCAGTCAACTACCCAATTTTGGTAACTCATTATCCCTGTTTTACAAGAGCATACGAAATGGTTCGAATTGCTTTCAAAAACTCGATCGCCGCTGTTTGTCCCGATTTAAGGTAAAAGTTGATTTTGCAGTTATTGGGCCCGATTCTACATATTACGCTCTTACTTAAATTTAAAAACCATATGTCCCTTTCACGTTCTTATGAACGAAAAGGGACAGGCAGGTGATTGTCAACTTAAATTTAGAGACGTCAAACTTCGCTTTTACGCGTAGTTCGCACTAATTTTAGCAGGCATTTAAAAACATCCCGACTATATTAAGCAGAATTTGACAGCTGCGCTGCTTATTTTACGTGTCATTCATTCAAAATCAAATTCATTCATCTTCCATTCTTTTCAATTCCCATATGAATAAAAGAGACCAACAACCTAAATTCATAGATTTTAGCGGCCACGCCAGAATTGAGCCCATTGCCATGCCAGTTTAAGTGCGCGGGCGCCGCGCGTAGTGTGAGATATCTCGGCGACTTCATCGTTATCATTATCATTCACCGTACAAACTTACGAATATTTATCTCACTCACTAAATCCGGGTGTAAAATAATTATAACACAACCACCGACTATTATCAGTGCTTTGTTGGCGTTACTTTAACAGATGATATATCAGACGCGCTAAGACGCTATTTTGTTGAAGTAACATTTTTTTATTTAAATAGGGGAATTCTTTACTAATTTGTATCTTAAAAAAAGAAACTTATGAAGAAGACGGAAATAATCTAAATGTGCAATAATGTGCATGCAGTCACAGGCATAGCATGTATGTGCGTGTGTAAATTATATTTATACTTATTCTTATTATTAGGGTTCCGTATATACGATTAATCTATGTAGTACCGATTACAATAAGTCCTAATCTGTCTATCTATGACTAATAAAATAAATAAATACATATTTAATGCGGACATTTAGTACATCCATATATAGAAGTATTTACTACAGCTAATTTTAAGTATCTGTCTGCTTTGGCATTTTAAATATATATCTAGTTTGGTTCTATCTTATCTACTATGGCAACGCGCAATCTCTAAAATAATATTTTAGGGTTGTTATTTTTTAAATTTTTACCCGAACGCAGAAGAATGGTTATACTTTTCGAATGTTTTAATGATTTCCCAGATTTTACATATGTTTATATGCATATTTTTTGGCAGGCTTGGTAGATTTTAAGGTTAAAATATAGAAAAAAAAATTGCAAATTACTTTTTATTTTACAATTCATAGGCTACGATGTCGAATTTTGTTTCATTTTTTTTATTAATTATTTCCATTATTTTCCAATGAAGTATGTAGATGTTTTTTTGCTTTTAAACATAATTGGAATCTATATTAAAATCTATATGAAATCTAAATCTATATATATTGGCTTCCCATAGCACAGGGTGACCTAGTTTGGGGGCCAGGCAAAATATTATGTAACTGTTGTTATTTTTAATAAAGATTATTATTATTATTATTATATTTTTCACACATTGATTACTAACATTTATGGATGTAAATCCGAAATAAATTATATAATAAATTGAAGCTCAGTGTCGGTGCCCATGCAGTCCGGTCCATAGAGAGCAAAAAATAATTTCTACTCTTTGGTGTCGTCAGATATACCAAAATTATACGATAATAATCAAAAACCCGCATCAATGTTTGATTCCCCACCAAGGTCGGTTATGATGACAAAAACTAACACGAAACGAGTTTTATCTTTTTATACTTCAATAATGTAAACACAGCGTTGTAGTGAACATTAACAAGTAAATAACAGACAAATTATAAATATCTCTCGGGTATATCTACAGATAAATGAACTTGTTGGAAAATCAAGGCGATTGAGCAAGGACTCCCCAAATAATCATTTTTTTTATTTAAACGGGACAGTAAAATGAATTACAACTATTTACTACTACATCTTTATAATAGTAATATATCGTCGTTTCGATTTTAAAAGTTAAAACCTCCTATGTGACAATCTGGGTGAAAAGTGTTTCTCAAAAACTCTCCTGCAGCTATCATTTCAAATGATAACGGTATAAGCGTCGAAAAAATCTCTTATGTGCAGATGGTCAGTCAAGATATCCTATATGCACAGTATATTATAACACAGTGGCATGTTACATCAACGGAAAGTTTTTATTATTTTTTTAATATATTGACTTTCCGCCATATAAGATACTAGCGACCCGCCCCGGCTCCGCACGGGAAAATGGTTATTGTGGGTTATCCTTAAGTATATTATGCATGTATTATACATATAAACCTTCCTCTTGAATCACTCTATCTATTAAAAAAAACCGCATCAAAATCCGTTGCGTAGTTTTAAAGATTTAAGCGTACAAAGGGAGGGACATAGGGAGGGACATAGGGACAGAAAAATCGACTTTGTTTTATACTATGTAGTGATAGTGATAATAGTTTCACTGTCGGACTCTCCCTTGGTCGGGATGTCTTGCCATAATCCCTATGATTAGTAGGTAAGTAAAGTAAAGTAAAGTAAAGTAAGCGGGTTGGGATTAGTAAGCATGTTGGGGATCGCGGTTGTTGTTGGTTACACGGGTGAACTGCGCTACACATTTGTTAGGTTTAGGAATAGAGAAACAGTTATTTTCCCACAGTATACAATGTCTAGGGTACCCTAGTCTTATACCCTTCCCTGCACGTATGTACTATAGCATCGACCTACGCCGATGCTATGAAAAATACTAAATAATAACACCAGAAAGTTGATTTGAACTCAATTACTATATTAAATCAACAACGTAACTTCACCACACTTTACAAACTCTTAAACCATACAAAACTTCGAGGATAGGGCTTCTTGGAGCCTATTTTTACCAGCTCCAGGCCAGAATCGTGATAGAACTGACTGAATCTATCAAAATCAGTTTAATTTTTAAATAATTCAAATTTAGAACAACGCGGCCAGTACCAAAGGCCAAAGAGATGGCATGACCGATGCCACATCATCCCTCTCCCTCTTCAAAAAAAATTATTTTGGTCAGTAACGACCAAAATATTTTTTTAAACATCCCCATCAAAAAAATACAAAGTTCAAACTAACAACCTACCTAAGGGGGACAAGTATCAAAACAGAGAATTAAATAAAAAAGAATAGATAGGGACTCAGAACTTCTAAAGATTAGCAATTAGGAATAATATCCTATTTGCTTTTGCAAGGGAAAAACCCCCGTTGAAAAAACCGCTTACAACAAAGCCCACATCCATTAAACCTAACACGCGAATAGCTAAAACTACCTAAATACAAACCTAATCCCTCATAACGAAATTAAATTCAGTAACTTCATCAATAGCTTCAATAAATTATTTTAAAGTTAAATTGTTAATTAAAAATTCAAATAAAATTTTTAACACCCTGTATAAGAAAAATATTTTTGAGGAAAAGTAATCAACCTGTATATGACAGTAATTAAATAATTATTTAAAAGAAAACCTTAATTGAAAGAGGTGTTCAAAATTAGAAGCAGTAATCATGAAAAATGAAGATCTGAAATTTACAGAAAATATAAAAGAATTTACATAAAGTTGGACAAACTCAAAAATATTAAAGTTAGTTAATGGAACGTAACCCAGCAAAGAACTAATATTTATGAAAAACAAAATATGAATTCAACCTTGAAAATGAAGCCCATAAGGTACTTCCATACATATAGCCACCTATGTGCCATGCATGTTTCCAAAAAAGAAGAACATATTCTATATCACACAAATACCTATCTCTTCTTCTGCATACATAATGCCCACTAACTAAAATAAATCACCTCACTGCCTACCTTTCACAGGAAACCTTTTTTTAAAATACTAGCTAAGTTTTTTTAAGTGACAGAGTATGAACTATGTTTTAGAATTATTTAAGTTTTAGAGTGAAAAATGATAATATTTTTTAACAATGATTTTAAATATTTCAGCTGCCATCTCGGTCTTGAATATCAGGCTGCAGCAGCCATCTCATTAAGTTGTTTTTTTTTAAAATAAGAATATGACTAATTAATATATTTTAAAATTATCCTCATATTACATGAAAAGAAAAACAATATTACAACACACATAAAGATAAAATATGGAACAATATTACCTAAAAAGATTCCAACATAATAAAACAAGCATAAAAAAAGAAAAAAGAAATTTACTTCTCCGACTACCAAACCAAACCAAAAAAAGGGGAAAAAATAAATCATCATCATCGTACATAAAACTTTTTTAATCTGTTTACGTGTACCACATATGTACGAGTACTTCGACCAACTTTCCGAATAACGTAGTTATTTACACCAGACCTTCTTACAACCACATAAGGCCCTTTAAAAAGTCTACAAAGTTTAAAAGTTCTACCAGTTACTCTCCTAGGTGAGTACAACAAAACAAGACTATCAGGTTGAAAGACAGTAACCTTAGCTTTCCTATCAAATAAACCTTTCTGCCTCCTTTGAGCCTTAGAAATATTAATTAAAGCCCGTGAAGTCAGATTCCTAACCAAAGCAATCTTCTGATCCAATGTAACTGCACCCACTGCAACATTAATATTCAAATCCATATCTAAGACAGTTTGAGGCTCCCTACCATAAAACAACAAGTGCGGCACGACTCCAGTCGAAGCCTGCGAACTCGAATTATAAGAAAACACCACCAAAGGAAGAAAACGACACCAATCACGTTGATCTGAAGCAACGAACTTAGAAAGCATTGATAAAAGAGTTCTATTAAATCGCTCAACCAATCCATTGGTTTGCGGATGAAAGGCTGTAGTATGCAACAACCTAGCACCAAAAAATTCAACCAACTCCTTCACCACCTGCGCAGTAAAAACTGTGCCACGATCCGTAATAATCTCCCTAACACCACCAAAACGACAAAAAATTTCCTCAGACAAGAAATCAACAATGACCTCAGAAGTCACACGAGGAACCGCTTTACAAACAGCATAGCGTGAAACATACTCCACTGCAATAATAACAAATTTATTACCTTTCGACGAAGAACGGAAAGGACCAACAACGTCTACTCCCACCTTCTCCATCAAATTAGAAACCGAAATAGGTAAAAGAGGAGCAATTCTATTACCACCCTTCCTTTCCTGGCAGGGAAGACAAGAACGAACGTAGTTTTCGATTTCCCTGTCAGCTTTACACATAAAATACCTCGAACGAAAACGACAAAGAGTTTTAGAAAAACCCAAATGACCACCTGTCCACGCATCATCGTGCAACTCCTTTAAAACATCACAAAACATACTTCTAGGTAAAACAAGTACGTCCTTAAGAACACCATGTCTTAAAACACGTTTATATAACAAATCGTTTCTTACGAAAAAACCTCTAAATGAACCATGTAAATGCAAACGGTTAATTGTTTGCAAACAAAAATCATCACTTGACTGCGCCTCGCAAAACGACACAGCTTCGATCCTAAATATCTCTAATCCGTCATCCTTAAACTCAGAGTCTGGATGTCCGGAATCCAATAAAAGTAGCGGATTCCTACTCAAAAAATCTGCCACGACGTTATCCTTGCCACGGCAATAAACAATTTGGAAATCCCATTCCTGGATAGCTAAAGCCCACCTAGCTAAACGACCTGACATGTCTTTCTTCGATTGCAACCAACATAAAGCTTTGTGGTCAGTAGACACTTGGAAGAACGAGCCCCACAAATATGTCTTGAAGTACTTCAAAGCCCAAACCAAAGCAAGACATTCACGCTCAGTGACCGAATATCTTCTTTCAGCATTAGATAATTTTCTAGATGCATAAGCTATGGGATGCATACTGCCTTCATATTCTTGCATCAAAGCAGCACCCAAAGCTTCATCTGACGCATCGACCATCAGACGAGTAACTATATCGTCACCAGATCTAAAAAAACGTAAAATCGGAGGATTACATAGACGCGATTTTATTAGGTCAAAAACATTTTGACATAGACTTGACCAAATAAACTTTGTACCTTTCTTCAACAATTTCACTAAGGGCAGAGACACATTAGCAAAATCTTCAAAAAATTTCCTATAATAAGAAAAAAGTCCTAAAACCTTTTTAACATCCTTAGTGCATTTTGGTTCAGCTAAATCCCGAATAGCTTTTATTTTAGATGGATCGGGGCTAATACCTTGACCCGAAACATGATAACCCAAAACATTCAGTTCAGATAAACCAAACTTGCATTTTGCAGGCTTAAAAGTTAAATTAGCAACGCGGAAACGCTCAAATAATTTCTCTAAAGAAGTAATAAATTCCTCAAAAGTATCCGCATAAACAATAATATTGTCTACATAGACCAAAGCATTTTTGTACCTAAGGTCACCTATAGCCTTATCCATCATACGCTGAAAAACCGCTTGGCTAGTTTTTAAACCAAAAGGAACAACATTAAATTGATAGAGTCCTGACGGAGTTATAAAAGCAGTTTTATGTTTGCCTTCACGGATACAAGTTTGCCAATATCCTGAATTCAGATCAAGTTCCGCAAAATATTTGGCATTAGACAAATACATAATCAAATCATCAATAGCGGGAATAGGATAACTATCCGAAATAATCACCTTATTCAAACGCCTATAATCAATACAAAACCTCCAAGAACCATCAGGTTTCTTCACCAAAACAACTGGAGAAGCATAGGAACTATTAGATTCCTCAATCACCCCCAAGCGGAGCATCTCCTCCACCTGCTTATCTATGACCTCTTTCTGCGCTGGAGAAACCCTATAAGGTCGAGAAGAAATCGGCTTTTCATCCAAAGTCTCGATATCTACATCCACAATATCGCACCGACCTAATTGAGAAGCTTCAAACGCAAATCTATCCTTATTACGTAACAATAAAGACATTAATTTTTCTCTATGCGTGACCGACAGATCAGAACCCAAAACAAATTCCTGATCCTGTTCAATCGCAAATTCACAAACATTATCTAAACCTAAAAAATAGACATTATCTTCATGTCGTAAAATCGGAGAGTGTGCATCGACCTTTATTTGTTCCGAGCAAACGTCATCTTTGAAAAAGGAGGTGCAAAAGTCAACTTGACGATTGTTCGAAGATAAAACAAAAGTGGATACGTCAGATAAAAAATCAATACGGTTGCTACCCAACATCAATTTTGCTGAGCCAAAATCGATAATTCCGTTGTATCGACTAAGAAAATCTTGACCAAGAATTATAGGACAAGCTAAATTCTGAATAACAACCAACTCGCAAGCAAAAACAACACTACCTATATTTAAATTACACGTTGTCGCGCCTACAGTTGATAACTTTTGGCCATTCACGCCCTTTAAAAAAAAATTTTTGTCTACATCTAGGGACAATTTAATTTTTTCCAATACATTGAAATCTATACAGGAAACACTTGCGCCTGTATCAATAAGGGTCGGAAAAATAAATCCCTTACATTCAACATTAATAAAAGGTTTTTGCTGACTGCTAATAACATTATCATTACAATTAGGGAAAAAGGGAACAAATTGTTCAGTCTGTGTGGATGAAGTTCTCACTGCCACAACATCCTCGGTTACCAACTGCGTGGCGTTCAAGGCAACCGCCTGAAGTTTCCCGACTGTTGTTGCTGACGCTGATCCTGTACCGACTGACCCGGCCTTGGTCTCAGACCATAGCGGTTAGGTTGTGGTGTTGGGCGGTCACCGGTACCCAAGAACGATGGACTAACCTGAGGGGTACCCGCTGGGCGTACCCCTCCTGAATTCCCAGGAACAGGCGAAGCGAAGACTGCTCTAGGAGTCATCCAAGGCGACTGACGCCTAGTATCCATAAGGGGCTGCTGATGTACATCACAGCCAGCATATGTTGAAGGATAAGCAAACGTTTCGAGGCTGCATGGCATCCTTGCAGGCACGATGTTGCGTTCTTCGTTTACATTGTAAATATCCATTAACTGAATGATAGCTTTTTTGAGATTTAGTTTACTATCGAATATTGATGCTGATAGCTTATGCTTAATGAAGCCATAGCATGACATTAAGAACTGCCTGATGAAGATAGTCTCATCATCTATTTTAGCTTTTGTCGCTAATTCATTTAAACGATAATAATATGTTAAAATATCCTCAGATTTGCCTTGTTTCGCCATGTAGAAAAACTGTTGGTAATTGATTGTATTGGGAAATTCTTCTTTCAATAGCTTTTCCAAATCTTCATATTTGGATACTGTACTTTCGATTGTGTTGTAGAATATTAATGCAGGACCTGCGAGATAATTTTCTAATAGCACAAATTTTTCTTCGTCTGATATCTTCTTCAAGATACATATTTTCTTGAATTTTTTTAAAAAAACATCTATGTCTTGGGCTGGCCCATTAAATTTTATGTCAGAATCCGCCATTTTTACAATCGGATTTTTTTCACTATTTGGTAAAAATCATTTCACTTCACTATATGGTAGAGTAACACACTTTACGGCGAAGGTACTGTTAACGGAAAACCGAACGGCGCCAGTCCACCAAATATAGCATCGACCTACGCCGATGCTATGAAAAATACTAAATAATAACACCAGAAAGTTGATTTGAACTCAATTACTATATTAAATCAACAACGTAACTTCACCACACTTTACAAACTCTTAAACCATACAAAACTTCGAGGATAGGGCTTCTTGGAGCCTATTTTTACCAGCTCCAGGCCAGAATCGTGATAGAACTGACTGAATCTATCAAAATCAGTTTAATTTTTAAATAATTCAAATTTAGAACAACGCGGCCAGTACCAAAGGCCAAAGAGATGGCATGACCGATGCCACAGTACCTATCGCCATAACAAAGCGAAAGTTTTTACTTCATTAAAAAGAAAATTCAGCACTTAAGGCGTGAAAACATATTTGTATATTTAGAATAATTTTGATTTTGCATTCTTTGAAAAATTTGAATTGATATGGTAAGATGTCGCATCACATTGTAATAGATCATTATTACCGATGACATCTAGTAAATGAGCCGTTCTGAACCAATCAAGTGTAATTATAAAGGTACTTGTATAGAGTACTATACTTCAGAGCGGAAAATAGTGCCTACTACTTATTTGTTAGTCTCAAGAATCGCGACGGAAAATATTCCAGAACAAAATAGGTATAATATTATTTTTAATTATTTATATAACGTATTAAGAACGTATTATTAAAAGACCTCGACGCAGACTAAGTACAATGTAACTTTAAACTAAATATCTTTGAAAAAAAATGTCGGGCGTTAGTTAGATATTTATCTTCATATAACTATCGTCCGCATTAGGTACTGTTTTTTGGTTTAAAAAAGTGTACCCTGACAAACATTGTCTTTAAATATGTATAATAATGTAGATTTGGCGGTCTTTCTGAAGCGATGCGCGTACAATATAAAGTCGTGCATACATTTCAGTGATTTATTCCTATTATACAGTAGAAAGTAGATATTAGAGGTTTAATTGATAAAAACTGCTGTCATTGCCAATGCTAAACAATTAAATTTGACTGTGAATCTGCCGAATGCCTGCTGTTTTGACAGTGTTTTTAAATACCAATATTGCTTGCTCGATGTTTTCAACATTTAAAGCTAGTCTCATTCAGACGTTAGACACCATCAACTGAAAATACAAGAGGCTGACTTATATCAACCACGTGTTGGAGGAAAATTGATTTGCCTCTTGACCGACTTCAATTGCAGGAATGCATTCGCTGCACCATGCACCGGCTGAATGCGGTGTGGTTCACGGCCACCTCTTGAACTTCAAGCCAATTACTTTGTTACAACACTCGCAGTGTTTGACAACTCTATTTTTGAATGGCCTAAAATTAGGCAGTGTGACTAGGGGCGAAAATAGCAGAATAGACATTTGACAACTGTTAAGCTAAAAAGTGTTTTTGACTTTGACAAGATTTGGAAACTCGCAACCCGCAGCGAGCGGAGGAAATACGGTTTTATAAAGTTAATTAATTTAATGACGTCAGTTTGAACTATAACGTACTATTTATTCTGTGCTATAACTTAAACCTGTGCTGCTGTGGCGTTAATAAATATTATAATTGTAATAAGTACATTTTTTAACAACTTTTGTGTAACGGAACTTACAGCAATTATTGTATTTGTGTAAGTAAAAGGTTGTTTGTTGTTTAATAATTTTCGACATCTGTTTAACTCTATTTAATTCTGCTAAAATGTACAAAGTAAAAAGTATATATAGACAAAAAAAAAAAAAAAATACTTTAAAAGAATAATCTAACACAATTAACACAGAATAAACAAATAAAACCAAATATTATGTTTATACACAAGGTCACATGATTGTTGTTATTATTTATACATATAAAAGATTAGGTATACATACATAAAATTCGGGATTTGACCGCCAACCCCGAACCCTGGTTATACCTACTCATTATTATCTATCATATTAATAATTATGAGTTTAAAGCACTTTGGTGTCGTGTGGCAATTAAATGAAAAAAAAAACCTTGCAATGACGAAGGTACAGTAGGCAGGCAGCACATGCGGCTGGACATTTTGACCTTGAGAGCACCCGTATTCCGTAGCGGTAGGGTTCAATTTCGTATTGTGAATGACCAACAGCATGTGTTGGCTTCTGTACCTAATTAGCGCCGTGTTCCTGCACCGTGACTTTTCGAATAAAGCCCACCACATAATAAGTAGCTATAATTTATATTAATAATAGTAAGTAAAGCCTGACCAAAGAAATAAGAAACCTGCTCTGGGGGCGCCACGTGTCTATTTTTACGAATATGGCAACAATTTCCATTATAAAATTAGTTCCATTGAAATTCCGCAACATGGCGAGGTTTCTATTTCTTTGGTCGGGCTTTAAGTAAAATGTTTATTTCCTTTACAAAATATACCCAGCTAGATGTAGATTCATTTTACATTTATTAAGTTTTTTTTTCACAGATGTTTCCTGGTTTGTAAGAATATAAGGGTCTTCGGAAACATGCCTACGTTATATACCCAGCTTTAATATAGATTTAAGCTTGCCACCACACACGGCAGCTATATAAACTCGGTAACTATGTTGAAATATATGTTTTAGCCCTTACCGTGACAATATATATCGTGATAAATATAAGTAGGTACCTATATTAACACCTATGCCTTGTTCATATCTGTATTTTGCATCACAATACTTATTATATCATATTACGCTTGCAGATATACATGGAAAATATATCGGAATGTGTATTGTTATAATATATATAATTTTTGTTAATAAATACTGAGTATTGAGTAATATATATTACAGATAGGAGTGTGGTGTGCGGTTAATGGCGCGAGAGCACAACCGGACTCAAGGGTACAGAACGTTCAATGCTCTGAGTACTGGTTTCCAAATATTTTACAGTCTGTGTTCTTAACTTTGAATAATACCATAGCTACTAGTCGCATGGAAGAAATTGCTAACAAACAACAAAGCCGCATCTGTGTACACCCACTGTCACTTTTCCGACAGGTTATGGCGACAGGATTTATAAAGGATAACATACCTAATACGCTGAAAAACAAGTAACATAAAAAATATTTAAAATACAAGTATATTGTAAACAAGCTGTTGCCAGCGGCGTCGCTCGCCGGCTATCTTATCAGTTAAAATAAAGGTCTTACGTAGTAATATTATTTTCTTCTGTCTTAATCCTAGAAATAAGCTATCTACATGCAAAAAAAACTGTCTATCCGTTGTTGCGTGAGTACTAAATATCTAATTCTATAAATATTAGTCTGATGTGATTTACACTTACATCATCTAAACATCTAAGCTTTGTAAAAACTAGAATCAAAAGACGGTCTTATTTATAAGGCAACAGTCACTTTGAATCCATGGTACTTACCTATTTTCTTCCAAGAAACCTTATGATATAGAATAGACGTCAAAATGAGCAGTGACAGAATGAAATGAAATATAAAAATCTCTGTATAGTCTGTATCTCTGTACGAACGTTCGCTCGTTGTTTACAGTAAGGTTTAGAAAAGTTATCCTTGACGATGATACCCAGTTTTTTTATCAACCGAATGATATATTATATAACAATCTACGAAGATAACAGAATACTGTATTATATTTTATCATTTTTAAAAACTCTTTGGGATATTAATATCGATATTGATATCATTATCATGTAATCATCTTTAAAAATACATATTATAAAAAAAAACCTGTTCTGAGGGCGCCACGTGTAAATTTTTATGTTTATGGCAACAATTTCTATTATAAAATTAGTTCTTTAATAATTCCATAATATGGCTAGGTTTTTTATTTCTGTGGTCAGGTTTTTTAATTAAATCAATAATAAATTTTTGAAGTAAAGCACTTAACGCAAAGGCAAAATATTTTCTTATACATATCACAGTAAACCTCTTAAAACATAAATATTTTAAGTTTCAAAATAAAAGTTGAACTTTCAACATATAAAAGGCGTCGTCGTCGTCGAGGCGAGACTACTAATCCGCATAGACGCCAAATCCGCATTTTTCTAAGAATAATAAGATATTTTTGGTAAAATAAAGGATGAAAGGACCGAACTCCGACAAGACTCTACTCCGACAAGACACTACTCCGACAAGTTCGGTAGGTTAGGTTAGGTTAGGTTTTATGTTTTATCGGAGTAGTGTCTTGTCGGAGTAGAGTCTGTCGGAGTTCGGTTTTAGATTCAAAATAAAGGCTATCTGGTCTTTTTAGCCGGGAAATTACCACAAACAACTTCAAACAACCATCTAAACTTCTGCTTGTACAATAGTGAGATGAGATTTATAAACAAAAGATACGATCTGTGTTTTTCAATGTATTCAAGTGTAATATACTATAATTGCCATTGATTGGTTTGTTTGGATTATTTTGTTGATCACAGACACGGTTTGCAAAAAAATGCTTAGAAACAGTTTACATAGTACAAATTGGTTTGTGTATTTTAAGATAAATTAATATATTTATTATACAAAAGTTAAATGAGTATCACGATATGTTTCATTGATGGTTTCTTCCTATAACTAACTTGAAGCCTGACCAGAAAAATAAAAAACCTCGCCATATTGCGGAATTTCAATGGAACTAATTTTATAATGTAAGTTGTTGCCATAAATATACACGTGGCGCCCCCAGAGCGGGCTTTTTATTTTTCTGGTCAACCTTTGCCTATACCAACTGTACCTATTGAGAATAATAGCGATTAAATTAACAAGTAACCAGTATAAGATAGTACTTAAATAAATACCACAGTGGTAACTTTAAAATCTTGTTTTATACTTATTGCAGTGAATCCTTCTTTATGGTTTTTTTCAATACTTAAGAACTACATAGCTTTACAAAATTAAAATATTAGCATCGTAACGACGTTATTGAAGTTATTTACTTTTTGACGATATCGTCAACTACAATACTTATATGTATTCCAATACTCGTATGCTTGCGGATTTGCGTATGCATCCGCGCTGTTCTTAAGACTCTACAAGTAACAAGAAATATTTCAATCGCAAAGACGGGCTTCGTCTACGAGTGATATCTTCCAGTCAACCTTTGAGTATCCACAAAAAACCATTCGCAAGCAATTCAAAGGATACACCTGTACAATGCAATAAAGGAAGGCGCCTCTTACCAAGTATTTGCAGAAAGCTGTCTTCGAGCCGCATGGTGGAGGAGAGGAGATAATCCGTCCCCTCCAGCTCGCTTGGAGCCAAAACGTCGCTCCGCATTCTCGACCTTAACACCACAACACAAGAGCCAAGTCACAAACCGGCAGCTCACTCACATCAGTTTATCACATACACTTATTGAATTAAACTTATGTAATGGATAAATAAGCGTTGCGTCACAGGGCCGCGGCTAGATTCTCGTATAAGTAACTGGTATAAACAGTAATTATGCAAGTGGTTTGCAGGTAGCGAGTACAGTCGCGGCGGTAAATTAATGTAGCGGTATTTGAACACGTGCGCTGGTAGTAGAGGGCGCGCGACTAGTGTGCGCCGGCGCACGCCACCAGACCGCGCGCGCCATCAGCTGATTTGTCCACTATAAATAATATGGAATTATTTAGATGCAGTACTAAGTTTGTTGTGGAGCGGATTTAGAGCAGACCCTTCAGTACAACTGACTCTGAAGGGTATCTTTATACGTTAAAAGTGATGATTGAGGATGACATCATCATCTCAGCCGAAAGACGTCCACTGCTGGACATACTTCAAGAAAATGAATCTTCTTCAGGACATCAAAATATTTCATATTTTGAATTTTATTTACGCTACAGAATATATTGGATAGCGTACCTAATAAAAATTGGTTTTATTTAATTTTCTTTTTTTTGTCAATATGTAATAATATTTATTTATTTTATTATAGTTTATTTCTTTAAGTATTCATATAAGTCTGTTTTTTATTAATATCTATTCTGTCGTTCAGGCGTAAACGAGTAGGTAACTACAGATAGAGTACTATACATACATATAATATCGCATTAATAACAAAATAATATTTTGTACTAAGAACTCTATTTCTAATTGACATGACTTGTCATTGTAGCAGCAATGCAAGTCACGGGTAACTAATAGGTACGCAAATTAGTGGTATCACGTGCTTAGCTTGATCAATCATATTATACTGAGTGTACCGCCACTCGTGTTAATAGGGTTCTCGTATTCCTCCCTTACTCCTATTTCTCACGGAAGCCAACCATTAGACAATGTCCTTTCAAACTGTAGACAAGGTGGAACCTTGTGTTTTTGTTTAGTTAAATGGAAACTTACCTAATTGTACAGTCAAGCTCATACATAAGTGCAGTTATGTCACGTGTTTTAATACTTTCAAATAACTTTTCTTCTTAAATGCTTGTTATTCTTATTTTTGTGTGTTACGTATACGTAACACACAACAGGCGTCGCACGATGAAGATAACACGATGAAAAACGACGAAAAGTAGAAACACTCAAACACTGAATTAACTTTACACTGTATACAGTGTAGGGGACTCTATATTTTACTTCAAATGATATATCACAAATGCTTTTGGAAAATAAGTTATTTTAAAGTATAGGTGCACGCACGTGACATGATGACTGTACTTATGAACGTGAGCGTACATGAAAATTATTGATTACCATTTACCCTGTAGCGTAGTGCCTATAGTCTGACCTGAGCCACGTTACATTATCAGTCCACCCTGAGAGGCTCGAGCCTTCCTTGATTTTTGTAGACATAATGAACAGGCTTTAGCCCAGCTCGCGCTCTGGCTCAATTCGGGCTGAACTATACTTTTTATATTTTGGTGCAGCTAAAATTATAATTTTTCATGTTGGCCATGAAAACAATAGGTTCATGTTTCTCATACATGTTGGCGGCTTATTAGGCGTCTTAATCTATAGATAAAATCCAACCCGAGCTGGTTAAATTCACACACAGTTTTAAGGCATTTTTTTCACAGGGTGTGTGTGTAGGTTTACTTAGTTTTCTTTTGCTGTCGAACAGACGTGCATACAAGTTCGAAACTGTCAGAGTTCGACCCTGCGCTTATCGAATAGGAACTAATAGTTCTAACCACTAGACATTTTTTATATTACAAAGAAGGCCGCGTATCATGAACAAGGCTGAAAAATATTATTATTTATACTAAAAATATATATCATAATGAGACGGTCTTGGTAGCAAGGCTTTTTAGCTTGTTATATATGACGTCATTAAGTGTCTTTTTAAGAAACCAAGGATGAATAAAACATTTTTTTTGAAATCTTAAGCGATAAATAAGTATAAGAATATCACAGAAACAGATTAGCATTTTACAATACAATTTACAACTTATGTTACCACCCGCCTAGTAATAAAATCGGTTGTTAGTACACACGAACGATAGCAGTATCTCTTATCTAACAGATAAACGAAGATATGAGACATAAAAGAAGCAAAAAAACTTACTAAAATTAATGTAAGTGTTACATATTATTTATTTATTTAGTATTCATATCAGTTTTCACGCCACCTAACGGCCTCTGCCGGGGATTAACTATCTTGACAATTTTGTGATAGGAGATATCGTAGCACACAAATAGTAGATCGTTTTTTACTATTTTGACACTGGTTTTTTAGTAAAATTTCTACGATTTTTTTGTAGCTGTCACAAGTTTCAAACCTAACCCATTTCGATTAGAGTTGCTGAAACTGGCCCACTCATACCATCCTCACCATATAAGCCGACAGACGTTCATAAATGCCTCCACAACATAGCGTAAGAAAGATTTTTTTTGCGTAGTATATATAATAGACGTAATAAAGTAGACCCACGTAGACCCGATCCTGTCAACACATTATGTAATTTGATACTGATACATTTTTGTTTACCGCCAGTTTCGACCAATAGAAAGTCAGCAATAGAAAGCTGCATGTTTGGAGTTATAACAACCCGGAGACAACGCCCCTTGTATTAGCTAGTTGACAGAACTTCTTCCTTTATGATTTGCATATTACGACTCTGTAATGTTAGATACTCTTTGCTCCAGAACGATCGGTCCCACTCGGCCCGCATCCAGCGGCTTCCCGCGACCCACAACAGATCGTCGGTCCACCTTGTCGGGCCATACTTACTTAGTGTGTGGGTTTCGATGTTAACCTACCTCACAAACCCTGGTGTCAGAATCATTGAGCCGCCTATGGCTTCCGAAATGGCTTATGTAATGACTACATCCGCAGATAGTAACCAGGACCAACGGCTTTGTGTGCCTTCCGAAGCACGAAATCATCTTTCTTTTTGGACAAGCAGGTGATTTAGCCTGCAATATCCTGACCAAACTGGGGACAGTCTCACAAAGTGATATTTGTTCGACGAGTCCCCACCGGGATTCGAACCCGGAACGTCCGGTTCTTTCTTCATTATGGTGGATAAAGTTATAAAAAATATATCGTTACGATTTTTTAACCGCCAACTTATAATATCCTCTTAATATTTTAATGAGCAAATAAAATTACTTTATGTTCAATTAAAATAATTATAAACAAAAATTACAATTGGCGTTAATTTCTATAGTTTATATTATTTATTTACAACTTTACGAACCGTCTTAATTTACCTACACTCCAACCAGACGTCATTTACGAATCAACATTTCAAATTGGCCCGATTTAAATATTAAAATGAATGTAGTATGACTATGCAAATATATACCTACATAATATTGTACAGGACGACACGATCGGATATATAGTTCACAAACTGTAGAAAATCGGCTATAGGGTGAATCACTATAAAGCCGATATACTATACAAGCACAGACGAAGAAAAACATTCGCAAAAACAACTGGCTGGATATATGTATGCAAGCGCATTTCTTTAGTTAGATCATCCTTTGCATATAACAGGGATTATTTTCGCTATGTTGGTATTTAAGTGTATAACTGTGGACTGAATATTTGATGGGTTCCCATAACACAAGGGAGGATCCCTTGGCAAGTTTGGATGCCAGGATCACGTATGTTATTATTTTGGAGAATATTTTTTTTCTTTGTTTGGGAATCTTTGAGTTAACTTAGTCCAGCAGTATACGTCTACATGCTGAAATAATGATGTTAAAACCTATAACATAGATGATATTACTGTTTGATGTTTTTTTTTCAAATTCAAAATATGGGCGGATATAAATTAAAATAAATCGTTACGGTTTCTGGACATCCTGTGTAATCGAAACGCTGTTTAATATGCGGTGTGCATTTTGAAGCCGAACATTGTAAGGAAAGTTGAACACCAGGGGTTAAACAACGACGGCTCTAGATTTCATATCAAGGCCGAAATAATGAGAATCACTAATTAATTTTAGTAATTATGCATTCATATAATCCACATAGGGTAGAGAGGCTTTCTTAATTTATTTTTTGTCGTCAAACAAAAAAAAAGAGTATCAATCAGAGCTTCAGGCAATTGGCTTAAGAAAACTATACCATACAATTCACTTTTTAAAATTCGCATGTTTTAGCTTATATCTCCGAGTAAAACCCCTAAGCTATAGATAGAGTATAGCAGGTATGTAGTATAATTTTATCGTAACACATACTTAAAAACAAATGAATAAGTAAAATGTCGCTGTTAAGATAAAGTGATGTTTATTTTCATACACAAAAGCTTTAAAATTGTAAACCGAGTACAAAAAATTTAAAACACGTATAATTATTAAAAGGCACTTATTTAATATACTATTATAATTACATTTAAGGCACTTATCGAGATTCTAAACAAGGTCTTAAAAATAATTTGTTCAATGCAAAATTAAAGATATGTTACCTCATAGCATTATCTAATCTACATATTTATTTACTTACGTATTTTATAAAAAAAACCTAAAATGTCTAAAAATAATGGCATATTTTTGTACAAGCAACACATTTGGCACTCGGAGACATTTTAATGGCATTTTCTTTATAGAATGTACTCCTAAAATAAAAATAATCATATGGATATGAAGTATAAACATGACCTACAAGATTATACTTATATTAGACTGAAATTGACAAATGTTTTAGTACGTTTGCCCTTAAACAGACAAATTTTGTTGCGCAAAATTAATAAAATAATTGTATAGAAATAGGACGGACCGAATAATAAAAAAATAACCATAAAAACTACTAATACAATTTACACTCAAAGGACCGTTTAAAAGGTACCTACTTTTTGCTATAAATTAATAACATGAAATTGTAATTTGTAAAGGAAATTAAATCAACATTCACTGGGCTATAATGAAAGATAAAGAAATAGTTTCATTAATAAAAAGCTCTACTTACTTACACGATGAGCTACAATCATTGTGTTTTCTACAACAGTAAAATGTACAGTCAGCAGCAGATATAACTAAATGATAAGGGGTCAGCTATCTCTTCAACTAACTGTACACAAAATATTCGATATTTATTAAGTAGATACTACTTCCCACACCAAGTCTATAATTATAACTTATTTGTTTAAACAACATTGAAAAAATATAGTACAAAATGTACTGCCACATTTATGGAGCTATTAGCGTACCATTGTTATAGTTGCCGCAAGATATGTAAATATTTATTTACGCTCCTTTGTCTAACGTACACAATTCTAAAAAAAATATCATAAAAATATATGGCATTTATATATTTTAAACCTGAACGAACATTTTAATTCGACTTTGATTAAGCGATTGCTTAAAGTTAGGCAAGAAATAAATTATTGGTACATAACAAATATCTGAGTAATTAAGTTTTTTTTTGCTTATTTATGTGGACGTCAGCTTTTCCACATTCACGCCACTCCAAACGATATCCGACTTTTCTCATCATATTTAAAAAGCTGTATAATTCATAAACCATTTTTGAAATTAAAGTATGAAACTTTCTAAGCGTACAATTTTTATGCTAATTACGACTACGATCTATTTCTACTGACGTCATACAAGAACCTTACCTTACAAGAACAGTTTACCTTACTAGGAAAACAGCAAGCAGAAGAAGTTCGTAAAGTAAAGGGAGTCAAATTGTGGTTATTTTAATCGGCATGCGTGTCAACCACCTCTTCGCCGTAGTCAAGTTCGTCCTCGTTCATTAGATCATCGTCTTGCGCTTTATCTGTAGTGCTCTTGCCGTTGCCCGGACACTCCAAGCATCTGAAATAAGAAATAAATGATTTTAAAAATCCAAAGATTTTAAAAGGCCAAGCGACATTGTATAAATTAAAGTCAATTTTTTATAAACATATTGTATGGCGACTTGATACTTTATAGCTAAAATTCTGAAAAGTGTTTTGTCTTTTTTAATATTAAGGTGCTCCCTCACCGGGAGCATTCGCGTGTAATGTAACATTACAGATTGTAGAATTACTTAGTGAAGCACATTACAATAATGTTACATTACACGCGAATGCTCCCGGTGAGGGAGCACCCTTATACAAATAAAATTATACAATGTAATTTATTTTTAACGCTCACAGAACATCTGTGATAACGCTCTATAAAACAAATAAATAAGCAGCGCCATCTAGCGGCGAATAGCGGTATATTCATCTAGCTACTTAGACTTTGTGATTAATGAAATCCTATCTGAATCCAGACATAGGAGATAATAATATAATAAAATCCTATGTGTATGTTATGGTAATACTATATAATACTGGTTGGGATTTATAATGATATTGGTTGGTACTACAGGAAAGTTAAACCTATCTTTTTTTTTTTAATTGACCTATGCTTGTGTCGAAAAGGTACGACCAATCAAGCTTCACCGGACTTATTTAAACCAATCGTACCATGATATTCACAATGTGATAATGATAATGATAATGAAATATGTTTATTCGAAGTAAGATTTTACAATCACTTTTCGACGTCGAGGCGGGTTCACAATTGGCTGTCTTCTGTGGAGAAGAACCCGCCGGAAGAAACTCCACAGGCGTTGCATCTTTTCAAAAAATATTTTACAAAAATGTGTACAACCTTGTATATTAAAATATGACTCTAAATAAACGAAGTATGCATGCGTTCCACCTTTCGATCAGCTAAAAGCGTCTGGTTCCAAAATTGTATTGTATGCTTCATAATTTCAACGTTACACAATAGAGCAGTAATTAATAGCAAGCACCTGCTTTCTTACATTGTAATTGATACTAATTTGAGATAATGATGATTAAGGCGCTTTGAAAACGTTAATGTTTTTTTATTTATACAAGTAGATATTATGATTTTTAGATATAAAGCCTGTCGAAAGAAATAAAAAACCTGCTCTGGGGGCGCCACGTGTATATTTTACGACTATGGCAACAATTTCCCATATAAAATTAGTTCCATTGAAATTCCGCAACATGGCGAGGTTTCTTATTTCTGATCAGGCTTTACATTACTTGATCATTTAATCTAAGTACGCATATACCTCATATACCTGAAAACACGTTTTCTTAAAACTTTTTCAATAGAAAATAAAGCCAAAGTAACACCTATAATATTTTTTTTACCTCTTAAATGTAAACGGCAACGTATTATGTGCTGAAACTTAGTGACAAGTATGGTATTCAGCTTTATTAAAATCTAGCATATTTTTTTTTTATTTTAAGCAGTACTTTTTATTTAATTGAACAAAAATTAACTTGACCCTTACGTTGTTCAGTTCTAGCGCGCAAACAGCATACCTTTCTCTGTTCCACATGTACGGCACTGATTTGCGTTTTACGTAATATTGGATACCCTTCCGTGAGCAGCGGGCCATGCATAGAAGTGTTTGTATAGCCCTCGTATGGAAATTTTGCAATGCAAAGTGATGGCATGGCATGAAAAATGGAATAAAAGTACAAAAAATCTTCATATTTAATCGTGTGGGTTTTGATGTTAACCTACCTCACAACCCTGGTCTAATAACATGTGATGTTCATCATTATGATCATGTCTTTTTATCTTGGGTTCGCAGTAGGTACATATGATTTTTCCACTTCACCTTGACGCAACCTCTAGCCAGTTTCCCTATCGATAGAGCGCTGCCATGACATTTGCACTACGAAATTCGCCCTTACCTACGAAAGAACGATGCTCTCAAGGTCAAATTGCCCAGCCGCATGTGCTGGCTACTGTGTATGTGACTTTTTTCTTTGAACAAGGACAATTTTATCTGTCTGTTCTTTTTTTCTATAATGCATGCATGCAAACAACCATGACACGTAAAGAGCTTATTCTGATTATTTTTACAACTGAAGTAGCCACGCTACAGGCACCTTGCTCGTAGTAACGTAACCACGATTAGCTATTACTGAATAATATTTATAAACGATGATAAACAAGCTACACCTGTGCGACACCCGACACCGCAACTCTTGCCATCATTATGCTAATGTTCGCGGTGCGTTGGACAAGATTAATACCTAACCGTATTTCCAAGGCGGTCTTGTTGTGATTACTATAATGCTACTAGGTCCGCACCTGCGCGAATACTTAAGCGCCTATCTTCGCTCAAATCTAGTTTTTTTTAACATAATTATATCAATCCAACGGCAAAGTATTGACTTTCTGCCTTCTTTAAATCTCTTTTTCTGCCATACTGTATCCAGATTCTCTCCCTGTATCCAATGAAAACGGTTCCCCGCATGCGGGGACCATATGTATGGCATGCGTGCCTTTCAAAAATCTCCCGCACCCCGCATGCGGGCGCTAATGACCAATGAAAATGCGCCCTTATGCTAGCCGAATAACGTATTAAATTAAGTTCTTTTGAATTAATAATGTGGTAAAAATCATTCGTTATATTACTAACCATATGGCAGCTTCAACATGCAATGCACGCATTTAAAAGTTGAAATCATGTGTACGCACAGCTAAATTACAATTTAAAATAATATTACGGTTAATAGGAAATCAGGTTTAAAGTTTCCATGTTCACTATTTCTGTGTTTGTTTACATTACACAGTGTTAAGTGTAAATGGGCCACAGCTGTACGTTTCCACAAGCGTAGTGTAGTATCATAGATTGTATAATACTAGCATGCTAGTAGTACTAACTCACCTGCTCTCTTTGTTTCCATAGTGCAAGCACTTTTCCCCGACGCATTCGCAGCAGCCGTCATGGAACCAGCTAAAAGCAACGTTAAAAGAAATTTAGGAGTGGAAATAAAGACATATTAGTAGGAATTTATTTTAAATACAAACATAATACAAATAATAATTTATAATAAAATTATTAATCTTTTTTTAACATACGGCTTATCGCCCAAGAAAACCTATAACAACATTAACGTAACTCTTACAAGGGAAACACTACGAGATATTTCCCGAGTGATTCATTTTCAGTGGAAATGTTTTGTTATCTTAGCATTACAAAACACAGATCGACGTATCTTTGCTTAGTTGCATTGCGTACCGAATCTTAACAACTCAAATAATTTGCCAGTCTGTTTTAGTTTGGCACTGCGTTACGGTTATCTTTATATTCACAATAAATCTGTAGGCAGAGTAACTTCGTATGCCTCAAAAAATAGAAGATAGCCATTCTGTATGTATTCATTAATGTTATAGCGGTTCTATAATTCCGACACCATGAACCCATACGTTAAGCAAGCAAGGTTATAAAACAGCGTTTCTCTTTAGGTTGCGGCGCTATTTATTTTGTGTTCTTTTAAGAAGCGGCTGTCTGTGGAGACGACGGATTACGTGGTTACTTTAGCAGAGTGCAGGGAAAAAAAATGGCTCCTTAACCGTTGACTCAAAGAAGAAAAATAATTTCTCAACATGATTTCTTGTTAAGTAGGCAGGTATTTCACGGTAGTCTAAGACACAAGACGAAAGGGACGCAGTATGCACAAGAGTGAGCGCGGTGTATTTGTATCTCATTCTAACGCATAACTGCGTCCCTTTCGTCTTCTATCTCCCGTGAAATAGGTGCCTAAGGTTGTGGTTACCGTATGCTGTTGGCGCCCATGGAGCTGCATGAAGCGCGACACTTGTCGCTGGACATGCACTGCGACATGTAGGCGACTGTGCAGTTGAACGTCACCACCGAGCGCGGCTCCGGGACCGCCTCCGAGTCCAGGCTCTCTGCGGACCACATCACAGCCCGTTGTACAGTTATAATCACTACATAGTATAAAACAAAGTCGCTTTCTCTGTCCCTGTCCCTATGTATGCTTAAATCTTTAACACTACGCAACGGATTTTAATGCGGTTTTTTTAAATAAGATAAAGTGATTCAAGAGGAAGGTTTATTATGTATAATACATGCATAATATACTTAAGTATAACCCACAAACCATTTTCCCGTGCGGAGCCGGGGCGGATCGCTAGTAATAATAATATGTGGGATATCTCACACACGGCCATCTGACCTCAAACTAGGCAGAGCCTGTGCTATGGGTGCCAGACAGCTGATATACATACATATATAAATATACAACATCCAGACACAGGGCAAACACAAGTGCTCATCACACGAATGTTTGCCCTGGGCGGGATTCGAACCCGCGACCCTGTGCTCAGTAGGCAGACGTATTACCAACTAGGGTACGGGGCCATCAGTAGTTATATCCCTAGTAATCCCTACTAGCTTTCCGCCCGCGTTAACAGGTTTTCCCGAGGGACTGAGGTATTTTCCCGCGGTAAAAAGTGGCCTATGTGTTAATCCAGGGTGTCAGCTAACTTCATACCAAATTATATTAAAATCGCTCCAGCCGTTTAGACGTGAAGAACTACCTAACATACACTCACAAACTTTCGACTTTATAATATTAGTGTGCTTATCTCATGAGCGCCGCCGGTGAGCTAAACTTGTAGTGGTTTTTATTTTTTATTTTTTGAATTGACCAATGCTTGAGTCGAAAAGGTACGACGGATCAAGCTTCACCGGACTTGCGGGGGACGGATCAAGCTTCACCGGATCTTGTAGTGGAGTGCGTATAGACACGCGCTCTTGTGTGCGTATTGCCAAACTCAGCGCTACGCACTCAAAGACAACGTGCACACACAAGTATGGCTGGCCCGCATTCGTGAGATAAAACATCTGTACATGTACGTTGAAGGAACTGTCCTTCACATAGGTATGGAAGCAGGGCTTCGAAACGGAAGGATTTTTTTTACATTGTGCTTACATATTATCATAAAAAAGAGCATAATTAAATAATCTAAGAGAAAATTATCCGTTTCGTTTTGAGCAGCCTAAAATTCACATATTATAAAGTAGCCAACTGATACCGCTGGATCTCACGAAGCAGACTGATTCAGAATCGTTTGGGTTGAACACTTAGTATTAAGAAAGGAGCCACTACTACTACTTTGAAGAAATAACGGCATAATATGCCATGTACTGTATATTACTACAAATAACTCATAGTGTCGCTTACCGAAATAGAGTCTCGCTATTTGAGGTTCTCAAGTAACGTTAGGCAGAGCTAAATTCTAAGTTGTAACCATTGTAACGTCACGTCAATGTGCGGCGCGCACCGTAGTGGTCTTGGTACAGAAACTAGCTACACAAATGCCAGTGCCAATATGATCAGTATTTAAACAGGATATCCTAATTTGTCACTACTTACACTGTCACGCCCTAAAGATAGCTATTTTAATTAACTTAAATTAGAATAGCTATCTTTTTATCAGGATAGAACAGTAGCAGAATAGAATAGACGACATGGCCATTGTCTACTCAACAAAACAAGGTTTCCTAGGTCAGTTGTGTTGCTTTGAAGTAGGATGTTCGTTCATCCTAAGTCATCAAAATTTGTTGGCTATCCTGCTTGCACATGCGGTAATTTACATAGGTATTTTGTTTTTTGTCTATTGCAAATGACGTAGGATGTTCTAGTGTCACGTGACGGAAAATATCTGGCGCAGTGATTATTATGCTCTGCTCTAGACAAAGAATAAATAATAGCTCTAGCCCTAATCCAACAATAGGTTATTATTTCAACGAAATAAAGCAATTACGAGTAGTTGCGTAATAAATAAATCTTAATGGAGCACATGAAAAATAATAAAATATTTTCATTCATAATAATAAAAGATTTTTTTCATTCAAACTGTCCATCTCTGTACCTGTCGTCTGATGACTAATTGGTATTGAACTTCCTACAATAATAAAGAAATCTCGGCAGATCAAACAATCAGTGGGTTAGCTCAGCTAGCACAGGTAGGGACATTCCAAAGCGATGACGCGGCGGCGCGGGGTCCCCGCCGAACCGCGCTGACTGATGTGCTTTTGTTTTTTGTTTTTCTTGTTTTACTGCCATTGGAAGCTGTGGGAGGTCTGTGCTATACAGCCATGTGGCACTTTTATTATGTAGTTAAGTTCTACAGATTAACTACATACATTTTTGATTAGTATGTAGTATGTACTAATGTGCAATGTGTGCTGCAAATTTTTTTTGTTTGATTGACAAAAGATGGCAATATTCTTTATGATTTTGTGAAGGACAATCTTATGAGTTCTAAAATGTTTAATCTTTAGTTAAAAAGATAATTGTACAGGTCATAATTATTATTAAGTAATACTAAACTTTCACCCTGGTATCAGGGTAGGCTCGAACCCCTCGGTGGGGACATATATGAGCTGTTAACGAACTAAACTTTCACCTTAAACTTTTATTACACTACTTTTTTTTTTGTATGTTGTCTTTCATGTTTTACTTTCAATAAGGAAGAAAACAGTACAAACCACTATACCAACAATGGTCTCCTAAACAAGTGAAGAAATTTTTACCAATCTAACTGTCCTCTTGTGACTAAGCTGCAATTTCCTCCAAATATTTTCATGATAAAAGTATAACTAAATTACAAATAGTAAAATACATATACTCACGCAAATGGTATACAAGTTTGTGTTCGGAGGCTGGCTGATAGTCATGCAAGTCGATGTCCACGGGGTACGTGATGGAGAGCCACCGCTCCTGAGGGTCTGGGTCACTGGTCAGGGCTGAGAACAGGCCTGGGACACCATCGGGGAGGTCTTCTACGTACGAGGCTCTAGAAAGTTCTGTCAGAGTGTCGTTGGGTTTTGGGCACATGTCTGTTGGCAAAAGAAAGAATAGTTAGTAGAAATTTCCATTGTTGCATGTACATATCCAAATAATAATGTATCAAATTGAAAACGAAGTTATGTGAACTAATGTTTTAAGTGAGAAACATGTTTGGTTGTACTGACATACTTTCGTTGTTTCGCACATCTGTGCATTGATAAGACAGATGATAGCAGTACTAGGAAATGCAACAAAATTAACAATAAGCTGTAATTTCCTTTATTTTATTTCACCCTGAAGTTGAATCTTTGACAGTTACTTCTTAGTAATCCTTCTGAAAACCACAGGTCATAAGGCTCAGTCAGGAATAGAAACTACAGTAGAAAATATAAGACGGAATGAAAAACTGTAACAGTGTACAATTAGCTCACCAACACAACTGCAGCATTCGCTGTATAGATAACTGAGGCAGTTGAAGCACTCCTTGCAACAGGAGCAATCCTTTAGGTCACATTTACATGACTGTGTTAGCATACACTTGGACACGACACTAGCGCACACGGCCTCGTTACACGCATACACTATAGGCACCAAGCACGCAAGTGCTACAAACAGGTAAAGTTTGCCAGCCATTGCCGAAAATAACGTGAAACAGCCGTGATACAAACAATCTTTAGAAAAATAAACAACTGTAAAAGTTTTGAGTGGTTTGGTTGCGCTGCGTAATTTGATTTACCGAAAACACTTCAAGTAAATAACAACAGCAAATAAAGAAACCGTGTGTTACACTTGATTATACGAGTCTAGGGCTCTTTATAGCGTAATTAAATAAATTTAACAAATCAAAATAATTCACGCGTACATACACCTTGAAAGTTTGTAAGTGAATGAATGAGTGAAATGAAATTGAATGAACAAAATGTCACTTTTTTGTTAATTTTTCTTTTATATATAAGTTTAAATAAAAAGGTTAAGAAGCTGAACCATACAGCCTAATCAGCAGTAGTATTTTCGTCAAGTCGAAATCCTGATTTATTAGTGTAACCTAAAATAATACACAACACTAACACAATACATAACTTTAAAGCTCCAAATTAAATTTTTGCGACTTAATCACGCCCTTGGACAAGCATTTCTTATTTATTGGGTACAAAAATTAGAAGCCACTGTGGAAGCAAGCAACAAATCAATGTTATCATTTCCCGCGTAAAACTTCCACCACTACTATATCGACGGTTAAAAGGAAGTTGGGAATAAGCGACAAAAAGTGAAATGTTCAGGAGAGCCGTTCAAAGTTTTGAATTTTAGAAAAACTGACGTATTTTTGTAATTTATTGAGATATCTTGAAAACTAAAACAGTAATAAAATCAGAAAAAAATGGAGCAGTTACTGGTATTTTTAGTTTTAATGCTTTTACGATATTTAAAGTGATTTTTGTCGCTTATAACAATAGCTTTTAATTTCCCAATAAGGAAATATGGCATAAGATACTAATGACAAAATAAAATATTAAGGGATAAGAAGTACCTATAAGCGACATAGAAATTTATCGCATCGGGTATAAGAGACAAGACAGTTAAAATACGTGTATATACTCTATAGTCTATATACTCTATACTCTATAGTCTATACGTATTAGGGTATAAGAGACAAGACAGTTAAAAGTATAACCGACAGAGTAATATGAAAATGAATTTTGTATAAAAGGTACAAGCGCCATAGCTATGTTAAATTAGGAAATAGAAGTAGGCTATAAACAACGTTTGCAATTTTTGAGGGAAAAGCTTAAAAGGCATTACCGACAAGCAAACACAAAATAAGTAATTTTTGTAGGGGTACAAGCACCTTTACTGCAAAAATGACCTGAATTTTCGTCGGTTACGAAAAATGATACTAGGAAAATGCTTTTTTTTGCTTGGGCATAAACGCCAAAAAAGTCATCGTAGAGCCATGGGAGTAAGCGCAATAGAAAGAGCGGAAAATTTTAAGTAGGATGGCATTTATAACTCATTTTTGACCAAGACGTCGCTTATGCCCTACCTACTTCCTTTTTACCGTCGATATATATTTTGTGCTTCCACGAACGAATGTGAACGAATGTAACAGTAAAGTCGGCACTACACTCTCGCTCGACAAAACCCGAGAGCCGAAAGGGACGCGGTCATGCGTTAGAATGAGATGCAAATACAACGCGCTCACTCTTGCGCATAACTGCGTCCCTTTCGCTTTCGGCGCTCGGGTTTTATCGAGAGTGTAGTGCCGGCTTTTAAATTATACCACCATTGTACCAATTTATCCTGTGATTGTACCGGAAGTTATGAATGTTACCAGGTAAAAATATTATTAAACAATTGATCCTACAGCGCGCCATTTTCAAAATGTATTACTGGAGAGCTTCGAGCAAGGATGTTCTATACCGCACTGAAGAGCATGATTATCTATTAGCTAATATCCTTTTTGCTTGCTGGAGAGCGAATATTAATAAATGGCCAACGTCCGTCCAGTAGCTTAGAAATCTCCAAATAGGTATTTCATGGATTTTTGCTTCTTCTACGAGGGTTTACGACTCCGAAGAAAAGATGAAAAGAGTTGGTTAGGCAATATGTTTGAATATACTGCAGGGAGATAACAAGATTAGATATAAAACGCGACAGGATGTCCTAACCATTTTATTAGGTACTCAATTAATATCAGTACAGATTTAATGTGATAAAATTAAATCTCGGATATTTATCTGTATGATAGTACGAACAAACAATACGAGTTATATTCAGTTGTTGCTACAAAGGTAGCATAGCGCATCGAAAAATGGTAATTTTATTCTTTTTTAAAATGTTAGTATATTTTTTTGCTTTAATGTTACTAAGTAGATTTTTTTTCTAGGGCACATTGATATTGATTGCAAGTTTAACTTTGCTTGCGGTATCAGTGAGTGCCTACAAGAATCCATACTATGTAGATGGTCATACTGTAAATGTCCATTTATTTGAGTGGAAATGGGATGACATCGCAGATGAGTGCGAGCGGTTCCTCGGCCCGAAGGGATATGGTGGCATTCAGGTAAAGTTATTCATAAATAGGTATATTGTGGTATTTATCCGTGTTTTTGTATTGTGGCTAATCCGTATTTTTTTTAATGCGCTTGAATTATGTATTATAGTGTTTTGTATTTGATTTACTACAAGTAGAAATCTGGGAAAAGGCGACAAGGGCGACTAAATAGTTTGTCATTCAAACTTGGATCAATCGTTGGTCTATTCGAAAAAAGTACATTAATGAACAAAGAAGAATCTATCATAGTTTATTACTTTTTCAACATGTCGTCTATCTAAAGTAGGAATTTGTATTGCGACTTGGTGGTATAATTGGTTGTGCGTTTGTATGCCCGAATAGCCAAGGAAATGCGGGTTCAAGTCCCTGCCCAGGCTCAACGATTTTCATTTTCGATTTATAGATAGTAATGAATCTTCCTACATCATCTTTTTCTTTATGTATAGATATCCCCGCCGAATGAGAACGTGGTGCTTTGGACGTACAACCGTCCGTGGTGGGAGCGGTACCAGCCGATGTCTTATGCGCTGGTGACGCGGTCAGGAGACGAGCGACAGTTCGCTGACATGGTGCGGCGGTGTAACGCTGCAGGAGTCAGGTATGTCTTCGACTACAAACTGATCCAAACTCGCCTGAATAGTCCACTGATAGTCTAAAACCTCAACTATAGTTGGGAGATGTTGCCATAATTGCAATGCGGACTGACAAGTTGCCGATCGCAGTTGTTGTAGCTGCTACATTGTCTGGATTATTTAGTATCTACCTAAGTATCTTTAATCGCCTCTCACGACACCTCACGACGCGAGTTCCAATTCGGGAACCACGCGAAAAAGGGGTAGTCTATCTTAGTCTGGTTAAACGAGATGTTCTAGATGTATCTGCATCTTTTTTACTTGGTCGGATACTGGTTGTACGGTAGTATGTACCTACTTATAACATCCTTAGAAGGGGTATCAAATTTTCGTCCGTCATTGTTTGTTTTTCTATAAACAATGTCGTTTGTTTCGAAGAGTTTCTGCTTTTCGTTCAGGATCTACGTGGACGCAGTGATCAACCACATGACTGGTGAGCCCCCCGAGAACGTGGGCACGGCTGGTAACCTGGCTACCTTCGGGGAGTGGGACTACCCAGCAGTGCCGTATACTGCCGAGCATTTCAACTGGCCGCACTGCGTCATCGACGGCATGGATTACGCCAATAACGCGTATAGGGTGAGACATGTGGCAAAAATGGGAGAACTATAGCGTTGTGGGCTGTGGTATAAGTATTGTCTAGTACTTTACCTGTACCTGACCGCAATGATGATGTCAATGGTAATGTAATAATCTACGCTCGGCGCTCGTTGCAATGCGAGTCGTTTTGGAGACTTTCGATCCCCGAATATTCGATACTTGCTTTACTATTAATTTTTTAGGGTTCCGTACCTCAAAAGGAAAAAACGGAACCCTTATAGGATCACTTTGTTGTCCGTCTGTCCGTCCGTCTGTCAAGACCCTTTTTCTCAGGAACGCGTGGAGGTATGAAGCTGAAATTTATATCAATTACTCAGGTCTACTGTCCCTTGAAGCTGTGAAAAAATCAAACTTCTAAGCCAACGCAATCAAAAGATACAGCCGTTTATGCCGCAAATTTTCGACACTTGCAAGGGAATCAAAACCTACAGGGTGCTTCCCGTGAACTCAGAATCTTGAAATTTGGTACGAAGCAACGTCTTATAGCATAGATAAAGGAAAAATTACGAAAACCATAAATTTTTAGTTACATCACATAATATATATTTTTTTAATAATTTTAACCTTACTACCCATTTCCTCATAAACGCGTAGAGGTATTAAATTGAAATTCATACCAAATACTCAGGTCTATAATACCTTTAAGCTGTAACAAAATCAAACTTCTATGTCAACGCAATCAAAAGAAACAGCAATTTAAGCTGCATATTTTGAAACTCGCAAGTACTCGCAAGGGAATCAAAACCTAAAGGGTACTTCCAGTCGACCTAGAATCTTGAAATTTGGCATGAAGCAACGTTTTATAGCACACATAAAGGAAAAATTCCGAAAACCTTAAATTTTTAGTTACATTACAAAATATATATTTTTTAATAAATATAAACTTATTACTTTTTTCCTCATGAACGCGTAGAGCTATCAAGTTGAAATACTTACTTAGTACTTAGTTACTTAAACGATAAAGAGATCTTTGTCTTAAATTTATGCTCCTCCATCTTTCCCCATTGTAATGTTATGAATTTCATTTTGCAATAAGATTACCATAGTTATGACTCGATTGTCGTAATGAACGAACTTTGTAAATGGTGGGGCAGTGGACTGTATTTGAAGATTTTTACGAAAGCGCGAGGGAAAGATGGCGACCAACGGCTAAGTTGCTACAAAATGAATCGAAAGAATGCGACACGATATTGGTTTGTGTATTAGGTAATGAGGGAAATGACGAGCTGATTCGGATTTGAAAGGTTTGGAGTCAGCTCGCCAGAGGAAGCACATACCTGGAAGCTGCAGAGTGATCTCGCTAGGCGACGCTATCGCTCCAAGCGTGTTGCACTGTCCTGGAGGTTGCACTGGCACAAAGTTTTTCACTAATAGGTATATTCACAGTTATTATAAAACGACAATTAGGTATTTTACTAGACACTCGCGGTTGCGGAGCTCCGAGACGAGTCGATACGATATGATACGAAAGGCGTGTGGTCGAGCGAACGCCATAGAGCGACTGACTTGTGTTGCTCGCGTCGAGAATCTTCCAATCTTCCAATGCGCGAGAGCGAGAAGGCTTTTGCACAGTTGCACAGTTGCACAGTTGCACATCTTGGGCAGGCATTGTGCGGGAGGGAGAGAGTGTTGGAAGGAAAGGGATGCATTTATCCACAAACCAATGCTATTTACAAAATAGTGCGAAAAACTATAACACGCGCAACCAGTAAACCTTGCAGGTTTGTACGGAACCCTCGGTGCGCGAGTCCGACTCGCACTTGGCCGGTTTTTATTTATCGACTGTTTTCGACAGTCTGTTGCTAGTCAGTCGAGCGATGGCTGGAGAACCTAAAAACAAGAGGGTATATGCAGCTGACCTAATTTATATTAGACGTCTAATATAAATTAGGTACCTACCTAACCCCCTGAAACATGAACCTTTGAATTCGAAAGATTGAAAATTATTACGAATAATTTAATAATAATCGGTTATAGGTACGCAACTGCGAGCTCGTTGGCTTGAAGGACCTAAACCAAGCTCATCCTCACACGCAACAAATGATCGTTGACTTTATGAACGAACTCATCGACTACGGTGTTGCTGGTTTCAGGTAATTATTATAAAGTAGTCTAATTCCTATGGTTAATCAGTAGATTTATAAAGGATACTGCTACTTATTCTAGGTTCTGTAATTAATTTCTAAATATATCTCATTTTTTGTATGCATAATATCTTAATATAATAACAAAATAAGAAGTTATGATAACGTGACCAAGCTTCCACAATGAATCCCACTTCTGATATCGATGTCATTCACGTATTATTCTACAGAATTGATGCTGCAAAACACATGTGGCCGCTTGATTTAGCCACGATATACGACCGTTTGAACAACTTGAATACCTCCCATGGCTTCCCTGCAAACGCCCGCCCTTATATCTACCAAGAAGTCATAGACTACGGCGGCGAATCCATCAGCAGAGACGAATACACCCCTATTGGTGCAGTCACAGAGTTCAAAGCTGGGATGGAGCTCAGTAATTGCTTTAGAGGGAATAACCAGCTCAGATGGCTGGTTTCTTGGGGCCCGCAATGGGGCCTTTTAGATCACAGTGACGCTTTGACCTTCATTGACAACCATGACAATGAGAGAGGCCATGGAGGAGGTGGTGGAATCCTTACTTATAAGGAAGCTACGAGGTATAAGGCAGCTATAGCCTTTCTTCTCGCTCACCCGTACGGAGAGCCACAGGTCATGAGTAGCTTCGACTTCTGGGACTCGGAACAAGGACCGCCAATGGACAGTCAAGGCAATATCATATCTCCGGCTATCAATTCCGTAAGTAGATATCAATTAATATTTATAGTGATTAAACTGATTGAAAGATAAATTGTAATGTTATTGTGAATTTGATTATTTTCGTGTTTATTTTGTAGCGATATATTTGGGCGGATATTTGAGTTCGCGCATATTGGCCGTCCTCAAAGAATCTTTTTTTTTCGTTTTGTAAACCGTTCTTTATAGGTTTATTGTATTCTGTGTATCAATTTACATAGATTTGTGCAAAAGGGGTATCAAAATACAAGATAGTTTTCCAGTAAAAGCGGTTTGTTTTTCATCATGAAACGGTAATGATATTGGTACGAATGGTAATTTTTATATATGAATGGTAATTATATTTACAGTATAAACTATAAGGAAAAATACTTGTAAGTGAAATCAAAGATTTATAAAACAGATATATATTTATATTTCTTCTTGTTTTTAACGCCCACGTCCATATAAAATGATACATATGCTTTAAAAAAAAATTTGTGTAAAAACGAGTACCACTTATATGACATAATTTAATTTTATATTAATTATTACAATAATAGAATTATACCTATATTGTTAGAGGACACCTATTATACTGCTACTATGTACAGGAATGCAAATAAATAATCTTATCTAATCTAAAGATTTCGAGGGTTATTATAAAATTCATCTCAGTTGAATTATTTGTAAATGGAGGGTAGGTGGTTATAATCTAAGCAGTTTAAAGTTGGTGTAGTAGGGTAAGCGATCAGTAGATCTGTAGCAGCCATAGTGATCGGTTGGCTGTCTGATTGATTGTGATTCTGGATGAATATTCTAGTCCGGAGAGAGCAAAATAGTCACTGTCCGGAAGAATAGTGTTATTATGACGTGACGATGGTGAATACACCAATAGGTTGTACTACAGTAGGTACCATCGAGTCCACGGGAGACTGTAATTGTTCAATGTATATTTTTTTAATTTTTGATGGAATTGCTGTTGTTCTTAGTCAAGCCCACATAGCACGAGAGATGAGGCTGAAGGTAAAGCGAGCCCGTTTAGAAAATGCCTGTTTACACTGGCTTTAAAAAGAGTTTGTTTAAAAGCACTCGGCAATGCAGACGCTGCTAGCCAATCGTTCCACAACTTTGCCGTGCGTAATCTGAAAGATGAACCAAAGCGCTAGTGACTTAGTTTCTTTCCATGCTAATTTCCCTTTATGGCATATTGATTACGTTTGGATGTTATACTTGAATAGATCTCGATCGACCATAATAGCATCTAAGCGGTGTTTTTAATTAAGATAAGCTCAGAATCCATAGTGAGCAGATTTTAATTCATTCTCAATCACAGTTGGTATTCACCAAGGCTCAGCACTGAGTCCTTTCCGTATGAGCCATCTCTGTGACTTGTGATGTATTCTGCTGATGGATAACATTGCACTAACGGATGAGGACAAACAGAACAGTTTCTGTATAAACATAAGGTGAACCAATGGAAGGATGCGCTAGAGAACGGTGGTCTAAAACTAAATGTTGCGAAAATACCGGCAAGAGTGGCAGTATAGACCCCGACTCCAAGTCAGATTCGAATTTGTAGCGGAAACGAACAAGCTTCCTTAGTGACACTAATATGTGAAACTAAAGGGCCTTCTGTAAGAGAATCACTCGAGCAGTCTTATTATATGGCAGCGAGACCTGACTTGTCATCGGAAGACATGTTGTTTGATTGTCATGATTTTGCGCTGGATACGTTTCGTAACGCAAATAAATGTTGTTCATAGTGTGCACATCCGTGGCACCCTCGAAGTCTGTGACATAGCGGATTGGCTGATGGCTGCAAGAAAATTGTCTCCGATGGTTTGGTTATATAAAACGCATTTCGTTAAACTATTTAGGGAATAGATGCCTCGAACAGGCAGTGAGATTACTGTTCAAGACCCTAAATCTCGTGGCAGACCTAAGAAATTCTGGCTGGACGTCATGAAAGTGGATGTGAAAGAAAACAATCCCATACCAGTGGATTCTGAATACCGGGTAAAGTGGAGGAGATTGAGTAGCCGACCCTGGCACTAGGCCGGGAAAAAGAAGAAGAAGCCCTGACAAAGGTGGACTTATCACAATAAGACCATACGTCATATTTATTTCTTTTCTTCGACGTCAGAAGTGGGATGACGTATGCTCAATAAAATGGGATAAATACCTGTAGTTTATAAAAAATCTTCAGGATTAGAAACTTTTTAATTAAGAAAAAACGTTTTTATGTGATTTTGATTATGTTATTCTCAACAAGTCATCAATGCTTATCATAACCATTCATGTAGGCTCATCACCGTTCGCTAATATACGAACGTTTAAAACGGTAATTGCCTTTATGGTAATTAGAATTTGAACATTTTATTTTTTTGTAGCTTTATTATAATAAACAGAAATTACTGTTACGTCTGTACTGAAAGTAAACACTAAGGAGATTATAATAATAGCAAAATAAAGTGAAATATGTTAATCCACTAACCACAAACAGAGGAATGGGATGAAGCTGTCCAAAAAACAAAATCCTCTCAGCGCGTGAAGATTGTAATTTTGGAACAGCAAAACCGTTCATTCACACATTTGTTCCAGCTGACTAACAAGTAAGGTCAACGACCCATCCGATGAAGTATTAAGAAGAAGTGTAGGACCGTTATAAGCAAATTAGTTAAGGTGACAATCTTATCAAATGGTAATTAGGTGGTAGCCCTTGGACATTTTTTAGAGTACATTAAGTTAAGGAAAATATGATCTTTCATTGCCTGCTTTCTGTTATGTAATAACATCGAACATTATATTTATGGAATCTATTAGTTGAATTGCATTCTTCAAGGTGTTTACCGAGAAATTTGATAAAATAGGTCAAAATCTGGGAAAAGGGACACGGATGGTAATTAGATTTTCGGCTTTTAATGATAAAATTCTTATAGAATTTAAATACATAGCAAAGTAATAACTATTGCGCCATATAGAGTACCTACACATGGGTGCATATGAAAAGTGATACATATTCTGTAAAATGTAATTTCCAATATGTTATTTACGTCCGGAACAGTGATTTGCACATTCTCAAATAATCGCCCATTTAGCTTTTGTTGTAACAAGTTATGTAACTGTAAAGTTTTAAAATACTGAAAAATTTTATGACCTAATTTTCTGGAAAATATGTATAAGTAAATACAATCTAGGTAGCCTAGCATATTTTTTTCAGACAACTATTGAATAGAATATGCAAGTGTACAGAAGCCAGCACATGCGGTTGGACATTTGTACTAAGAAAAACATCCCTACCGCTAGGAAATACGGGCGCTCTCAAGGTCAACATGTCCAGTCGCATGTTTTGGCTACTTATGTTACACTTTTTCCTGCAAGATATAACTACGACAGATATGTAGATGCGGACAGCGCAGGACCAATCGTTTTGTAGATAGATCAATGGCGGAGGCCTTTGTCAAGCAGCGGACGTCTTTCGGCTGAAACGATGCTGTATGTAGCCTAGCTATTTCTTTCAGGCAGTAAATTGTGGGAAACTAAAATACCTATCAGAAAAATGTACTAAAACACATTTTCACGGGTTTTCTCCACGATTTCGTTTTAAATTGAGCTTACCGATTTTTCGACCGAGTTACATCGTTCATGGTCACGGCAGAACTGGTGAAGCGCGTAGGACAGAAGAAAATGTGTATTAGTGCAGTTAACAACCGCAAAAATCTAAGAATGTTTATATCAGAAAAATGTCCTCGCTAATGTAGGTTAATTTGTTTTTTCTCACAAGATACTTGTAAATAATAGCAACACCCTAACAGGACAACACATGCGGCAACGGTTGGGTTTGCCAGCACCGTTGGCGGCAGATCTACGAGATGGTGGGCTTTAGAAACGCGGCTGGCAACACTGGCATCAACGACTGGTGGGACAACGGGAGCAACCAGATCGCCTTCTGCAGGGGAGGCAACGCCTTCATCGCCTTTAACATTGATGCTTGGGATCTAAACCAAAACTTACAAGTAAGTACTTACATCTATAGGTAGGTATAGGACCTATTGTTTAGAAAGAAGGAGGAGTCTTTTTTTCTGACCGTTCTCTCCACAGAGCTCTTCACACAGTTCCTTGGTATTTAATTTTATTAACAT
Organism: Teleiodes luculella; assembly: GCA_948473455.1. Classification (NCBI taxonomy): domain Eukaryota; kingdom Metazoa; phylum Arthropoda; class Insecta; order Lepidoptera; family Gelechiidae; genus Teleiodes; species Teleiodes luculella. The sequence goes on from OX419601.1 coordinate 4,897,875, forward strand.
TGACGTCGATAAATAATTTTGTTAAATCTTACCTCGAATAAAACCTTTTGAGTTTGATAAAATAATACTTTAATCATTAACAGCTCATATATGTCCCCATACCGAGGGGCTCGAGCGTACCATGATATCAGGGTGAACCTTAGTCGATCATGCTGGCCTAAAGTAAAGATACCAAAATAAATAGTACACGACACAAGAAAAAACCTAAGTAGGTAATGCTAATTACCCAATACATAGGTGGCGCATATTTTCCCCATGTTTACCTACTTACATTACTGTATTACAATAAAATGAATCTCTATTGCATTCTACACATCTAAGTATATAATAAAACTGTAGAGGTCGAAAATCTGAACATAGAAAAAAAATTGCTAAAAACCGAGTCAGGTGGTGTATGTAAGAAGTGAAATAGAACTTAACCAGATTACCTATTTTAATTTTTTTGTTTCTCTGTTTGTTTGTACGGGCTAATCTCCGGAACTGTTTAACCGATTTAAATGAAAATGATTGCATGGGATCTACATCCCTACCTTACATCCCTGATCAACATCTTTCTTAGATAGTTATTACCGCGGGAAAATATCTCATTCTTACGGGAAATTGCACGGAAAAGTAAAAAAACAACGCGAGCGTAGCCGCGGGTGGACAGCTAGTATATAATAATTGTATTGTTCATTATAATATGGTGCTACAGAAATGTTATTAAAACAAAGAAAATACCTTACTTCATATATATTATTGTTGTGGAACGAAAACATTGGACGTACCTACCTACTTCTTACTTCTTCACCGTGAACCGGATGGGATGAATTACGTGCAAAGTGACTTGATCTCGTCATTCAACCATGGAGGAAGGTATTTTACTCAGCGCGCACGGAAGCATGAAAATAATTAATTGAGCAATTAGGAAGTTGAATAGCGCTACTGTAGTAATAGAATCAATAAAACAAAAATTTAAAAAAATAATTAAAATTATTCATTATTTTTTTAAAAGAAGATTGAGTAAGAATGACAAGGAAAATTCAACATCATGCTAAAAATTTTTGCTTGCGAGAGAAGTGTACCTACTATTACTATAATGTCAACCAATAAACTGCTAGTCTCTAGAATGCACACTTCCATGGAAATCTAAATACAATACAATAAGCTACAGAGAATATAAGAATAATAAACTACATAATAAGCTACAAGCTACTATAATATTATAATTATTTTTTTAAGATTTGATTGTTTGTTTTCACTTACTTACTTAGCGAATAGACTCAGATTAAACTACAAAACCGATTTTAATTAAACTTGTCATAAAGATAGAATAGACATTGGGAAGTAACGTAGGCTACCTTTTACCGCGGGAAAATAGCTAGTTCCCACAGAAAAAAAACTGGTAATGCGGGTGGAGCCGCGAGGCGAAAGAACAACTTGATATCATCAAAAACTAGGTATTCCACCGACGCCTAACGCCCCGCAGTCTCACCTCTCCACATCCTGAATCACTTACGACAATGTTGCTCCCTTGTCGCACCATGCGTGCGGAATACACCCATCAAATTTTCTTTCAGACCTGTCTTCCAGCGGGTCAATACTGTGACGTGATATCGGGCAACAAGTCGGGCAACTCGTGTCAGGGCAAGACGGTCTCGGTGGGCAGCGACGGGCGCGCGCAGATCTACGTGGGTGCGCAGGAGTTCGACGTCATGCTCGCCATACACATCGGACCTGAGGTGACTGCGACCATAATAGTTACAAGTACAATTTCACGTCCATGTGTAGCCAGTTAGTCTTAATTCTAAAGCGTTCGTTTTTTGTCATATCGCCTACGCAATGTACTTTAAATTGTACTCGTAGTTACTGTAGCTGATTGATTTGTAAATTAGGGATTGGGCATTAAGTATTATTCCTGAACTGTAAAGCAACTGCTCACAAAGCAGTTGCGGTAGGCATGGATGAGGGTAGGCATGGATTTCCTAGCGTAAACAACTTCTCTGTGTATTTTTAATCTCTAAAATAGATTGTTATAGTTATACGGCTCAAAGAGTGATTAAAACTGTGTTTTAAGGTGTAATTCACATGTGTAAACGTTAGTGGCAACATAGACTAATTTGTTATAATAAGTATTTATCGTGTGACACAAATTATAAAAAAAAAAAGTGAACTGATTATGCAAACTAGGTACTTATTAAAATACAAATATTCAAACTGTAAATATAAACATTTAACATAAACAGACAATAATAAGAAAACCACCAAAAGTGATTCTAAAATTCTAAAATACAGTGCAAATTTTAAATTTCATTATTTCAAGGCACCTTCGAAACAATAACAAAGACGACCTTCATTATATTTTTAACTCGCGGAGAAAGACATCAACAAATTCGTCACTACTGTACAATAAGACCTGGCTCAGTGGCAGAAATCAGAGCGCTGCGTGAAGAGACGACGATCGCACCCCAGCTACAGATATTTTTTTGTGTTATTAAAAAACATAAAAAATGGCACCAAGTAGTAAAATATGCTCAAAATGCCACAAACAGGTTGAAAAAAATATGTATCTAATATGTTGTAACTGCCAAAAGCTATTTGACCTGGATTGTGGAAATGTTTCACAAAAAAGATATGTGCTTATGGGAGCAGATAAAGACAATAACAGACGCCTAACTTGGAAATGTAAAGTATGCATCAACAAAAAGGCAAATGAAGCAACATCTACTCGAAATCAACGTAAGATATTATTAAAAAGCCCGCAGGCAATAATATCTACTCCATCTATTGAAAAATCTGCAACGAATGTAAACAATTCCGCTATTTCTCCGACATCAGATCTTTGTCAAACCGCAACAACTTTAGTGAACACAACTATTTCACCGTTACCACCAGTGATAAACAAGGGGTCGCTCGAAAATATTACTGTGAGAAATAAACCTAAGGACATCATAAATATTGAGACCGAAAATTCTTTCGGTTTTTTAGAGTCTCTAGACCAGTCTCATTCCGACGAATACCTCAGTAGAAGCTGTCCAAACCTAACTGGAAATCCTCAAGAAATCATAGACGAATTGCTAGAGAAAAATTCTATACTTCAAGCGAAACTAGACAGCGCTGAAGACGAAATAGAAAAACAAGTTACTGATATATATGCATTAAAAAAAAAACTGGCAGATTATGAACGACAAATTGAACAACTATCAAAGTTATGCAAAACCACCCCAAGGAAACATGATCATAATATCAAGCGCAAGTCTCTTAGCAATAATTTTAAAATAAATACTCTACTCAACAGTTCTAAAAACTCAACTATAGAGACTTCAATGGAAATAAACAATCAAGATGACACATTTTCTTTAAATAAGCAAGAGAACGGTACAAATAAAAATATCAGTAACGCGGCTAATAATGACAAATGCAGTAAGAGAACAGCAACAAAAAACAACTCTTCCAGCAAGAAAAAAATATGTATTATTAGTGCAAACAGTAGTAACAAAGTATTAAAAATAGCATTGAGCCTGCTCGAAGGGGATTGTGAATTATGTCATTTTATTACACAAAATGCTGGAATAGACTACCTACTTAAGGATATAGATATAAAGCTAAAAGACTATGGAGCAAATGATTACTGTGCTGTGCTAATTGGTGAACGTGACTTTCTAACATCACAAGATTATAGTATGCTCGTTACGCGTATAAGGGAAAAACTTCTTAATATAAAACACACAAATGTGGTTCTATGTGTTCCTACTTTCAATCTGGGAAATTCTAAACACATTTTTAATAAGAGGATAGAAATGTTTAATTCCGTGCTACATCAAGATATATTGCAACATGAATATGCTTACACTTTAGACTCAAACGAACACCTCACATATGACTACAAGATGTTTTCGATGAAGAGTGGTAAAATAAATAATAGAGGAATGAGAAATGTACTTAACAGCTTAAGAATTTTAATAGCTAGTATTGATGAGTACTATCAAGGGCAACATGAACAAATGTCCAATTCAATAGAAGACTATGAAGTTGTTACAGATGATCTAAATAAAAACACAAATGAAAAGTTTTTTCGTCAGTGAAGATAATAAAACTATGAAGTCATTGCCATTTACCATAATGCATCAAAATATACAAGGGTTACTTTCCAAAACAGAGACAATAGTAACCACATTAAATGAAATAAAAACTCACACTATACCGGACGTTTTATGTTTCACGGAACCATTTCTGAAAAAGTACTTGCTAAGAAATGTTCAAATACACAATTATGAACTGGCATCGGCATATTGTAGAGATCAAAACTGTGTAAGAAGAGGTGGATCTTGTATTTTTATAAAGAAAGGAATACCTTTTGAAGTAGTGACACTATTCGACAATCTTTCATCTAGAAGTATTTTCGAATCCTGCGCTGTGTTAATTCCGCATGTTGACCTTATTGTAGTTTGCTTATATCGCACCCCAGTACACAAGAAATCTTATCTTAATAGTTTCTTTAATAAACTTGAAAATTTACTTTATAAATATAGACAAAAATACCCGAAAAAAAAACTAGTTATAGCTGGGGATTTAAACATAGACTTGTTAGATGAATGTAATAGTGAAACTTTAAGACTAAATGATATCTTAATGAATTTCAATATGAAATCACATATACGAGAACCGACCAAAGGAAAAAAATGTATTGATCACATCATATGTAGTATAAAACGAGGACAGGGTTACACTCTACCTCTTTGGCTCTCTGATCATGATACTGCTCAGGTACTTAAAGTTAACTTGAAATGCACATCTAAGATTAATACACCGAAATTTATACATGTAATTAGAAGAGATTATTGTAAAGATAACATCTTAAAATTTCGAAATTACTTGATAAGTTTTCCTTTTAGATCAATATACTCAGAAAACAATGCAAATAAAGCTTTTAATGAATTCTATGATAATTTCCGTCTACTGTATGATCTATGCTTTCCAAAATTTGAAAAAAAAATTTTTTGGAACACAAAAGTTAATTGGTTAACTAAAGGTATAAAAAAGAGTACTAAAATCAAGAGAATACTGAGGTACAAATATTACAAGACTAAAACAAATTATGACAAGAAAGGATATAATAATTATAGTAAATTACTAAAAAAGTGCGTATACACCGCCAAAAAACATGCTAATATGAAATACATAACAAATAATAAAACTAATATAGGAAGAGCAACTTGGAATGTGATAGATAATGAGATAGGAAACAAATATATTTCTAAAGAAATAAATGAACTAATATGCGATAATAAAAATATTACTGATCCTAATGTTATAGCAAATAGTTTTAATAATCATTTTATAAATTTGACATATAATAGAAATAATGAATGTGAGAATACTAATAAAAAATATGAATTGACATCTATTTACCTATCACCTATTGACATAAGCGACATTTTAAAAATAATTTTGACATTAAAAAATACTAATTCAGTCGGATTTGATGACATATCTACAAAAATAGTTAAATCGTGCAGACATGAAATTGCTCCAATTTTAACATACCTCATTAACTTATCATTAGAATCTGGAATATTTCCCGAAAAACTTAAACAAAGCATAATAAAACCATTGCACAAGCAAGGGAAAAAAACCGTAATAGATAACTATAGGCCAGTGGCAATTCCGCCCGTTTTTTCGAAAATATACGAAAGGTCATTCCATTCCAAATTAACCTCATATTTCACCAAATGTAACATTTTACACCCTGATCAATACGGGTTCCAAAAGAATAAATCTACAAGCCTTGCTACTTTTAATTTAGTTAATCATGTACTTAAAAGTCGTAATTGCAATGAATACACTAGTGTACTTTTCCTTGATATGTCAAAAGCCTTTGACTACGTGGACCATGGGATACTTTTAGTAAAATTAGAACAACTAGGAATTAGAGGACCAGCACTTAACTGGATAAGAACCTACTTAGAAAGAAGATCACAAACTGTAGAAGTGACACAATTAGACCCTAAATATATTCTGACAAACTATAGATCTGACACTCAACATACTGAATTCGGTGTACCACAGGGAAGTATTTTAGGTCCTCTTCTGTTTCTGATCTACATTAACGATCTTCCAGAATTCATGAAATACAGAACTCTATTGTTTGCTGACGACATTACTATAATAGTATCGACTTCAAAAAAACTGACTCTAAAATGGCACGAGAATGAAGTTAATACTGTTTTATCATCGGTCATAACATGGCTTCAAAAAAATAACTTGAAGATTAACTTGAATAAAACATGTTATATCAATTTCAATAATACATATGATCTCAATTTAATATATAATAATGCGACTATAAAACAGACGACTAAAACGAAATTTTTAGGAATACAGATTGATCAAGAATTCAACTGGAAAGATCACGTAGAGTTTGTGTGTAATAAAATTAATTCATTTACTTTTGCCCTATTTAAATTAACTAAAGTAACGTCCAAAAAGACGGCAGTAATGGCATATTATGCGTATGTTGAGTCTACTCTTCGGTATGGGCTTTTGATATGGGGTAATAGTACAAAGATAGAACAGGCCTTCATAGCACAAAAAAAGTGTATTAGAGCAATTTTTAATGTTCCACCAGATTCTCCATGTCGGCCACTTTTTAAAAGCTTAAATATATTACCACTCCCCTGTCTATACATTCTTGAAGTTGCAATATTTGTTAAATCACATTTACAATTATTTCTACAAAAAAAGGATGCTACTGAGAAAAAATTACGAAATCCAAATGATCTTGTAAGTGAGGTTGTTCCAAGAAGTACTCGGTTTAGGAAAAACTGCTACATAATGTGCATAAAAATATATAACAAAGTACCACAGTCAATTAAACAATCAAATAACAAATCAACATTTAAAAAGTCTCTCCGGGCTTGGCTATTACAGAATATATTTTACTCTATTCGTGAATTTTTGGACTTCAAAGAGATTTCGAGATTTTAATGTGTTGTTTATAAGATAAAGTTTGACTAATGTTTGCATGCTGTCCTAGGCTAGATATGTGAGACCTAAAATAAGTTACATTAAGACCATTGATTTGTGACCGTATCTTAAGCAAATAAATAAATCTAAATCATGAAACCGACTATGGTCTATCTATAGGCTAAGATACCTATTATAGCTTAGCAGCTGACCAGCTTTGAAAAATCTTTGCCCAAGCTAATGTTTTTTCACAATTAGTTAAGAAATAAATTTGACATGTTTAAAACCCATCATTGGGTTCGAATCTTGTTGAGGTCAAAGAAAGAATCCTTTTTCAGGGTGTCTACTGTTCGGCAGGGGCCAGGGACATTGTAGCTTTATAAAATAACTAACGTGTAGGGTGCAAAAGCTAGGAAGGTTCTAAAGAATTCGAATTTCTATTTACTATTAGGTATAGTTTGTTTCATATTAATCCGGACAAAAGGTCATTGACAATGCGCACATTTTTTTCAAACGATACGATAAAACTGTAGGAAATTATCGCAAAATACGTAATTTGGCATACCGTACTAGAAGGCGGGGTGAGCGTGTGACCTTGCCATTTTGGCGTTACATTATTTTTAATAACTTTTAAGAAAAAAAGAGGTCAATGAACTTTTGTTCAGATTTATATGAAACAGACCATAGTAGTATGTGGACATGGTGGTGGACTAGTATCAAATGGTTATGATATATTTTTTGGTTTTTTACAGAGCCGTCTTTAAACAATACGCTGGCAAGGAAGGAGTGAACATGAAAATTTTATTTAAGTGCTGAATAAATGCCATCTGCAGTGAATAAATATCTGTTAAAAAAGTATTTTTTGTACTCTCAAATAAATAAAATACCAATTTCATGACTAACCGATTTTCCGCCTCGCCCGTTTATCAAAATATCTTCCTCATCAAAATGCTTCATTCGATTCTAGATAAATATTAGTTGGTGAAATTGAATCAATTTGAAGATGATATCTTTGAATCACTTCTGAATCTATGCGTTGTTTGTTACTTTATTATTATAATATACATTATCGTAGGTGATGTAAGAGTAGCTTTATTTTTTGGAAACGAAAATAGGTATTTAATTTTATCTTGCTTGACATTTGGTTCAATTAGTTAGTAAGCCCCTCGGTGGGGACTATGACCTCTTAAAGAACGAACAAAATAAATTGCAAAAAAGAATGGAATAGACATTCTAGCAGCTGTTACTCCTCCGTTGTAAAATGCTTACCTCACATTATAGAGGTTTGGGGTTCGAATTTTGGGGCAATCGTCAAATAAATATTACTTTGTGAGAATTGCCCCAGTTTTTTAAAGACATTTCAGGCTCTATTATCACCTGATTATTGAAAAGAAAATATGATTCAGTGCTACGGAAGGTACGTAGATCCGTTCGTCAGTCCCGGCTAATCTGCTGATGATGTAGTCGTAATTCCATAGTGTACCGTTGAAATTGAGTCTCGTTGAAACCAAATCGTACTATCCATTTGCCCGATTTTTCAATCTTTGGGACTACCTACTACACTTAATAATATTTTGGAGGAAAATAACGAACAAGGATAAAATTTAACCGAAACCGTCACTTAAATAATAAATCAGTATTCTGGGAGGTCACGGCCAATTTGGTAACGTTAAATCAGTATTAAAGTTTTCAAGGTTGATGAGTAATTAGCATAGCATTTAATGCCTACACCTTAGTTAGACCATAGAATAGTCCGTACACTTTTATACAGTAAGAAAACATGTTTTCCGCCTCGTAGACATGGTCAAATATGCTCAAATTTTTGAAAATGTAATAATAATATTATTATGTGGGACTGTATTTGCATTTAGACGCGCTTACCATTTACCTGAATTTATGTGAAAGTCATTATGGATTTTATTCATCGGTTTAAGTAGGTAGGTATAAATATTTCGTGGAGAATTGAATAGATCTTTTTGATTCCACCGACAAGAGCGTGGGTTTAGAATTTGAAGAAGAAATAAAATAAAAATAAATAAATAAATATGTGGGACATCTCACACACGGCCATCTGACCCCAAACTAGGCAGAGCCTGTACTATGGGTGCCAGACAGCTGATATACATACATATATAAATATATAACATCCAGACACAAGGCAAACACAAGTGCTCATCACACGAATGTTTGCCTTGTGCTTGGGCGGGATTCGAACCCGCGACCCTGTGCTCAGTAGGCAGACGTACTACCAACTAGGCTACGGGGCCGTCATGTTGTAGATACAACAAAAAACAAAGCCGGTCCGTCAGAAATTTCAGGTAATAATAATGATAAAATTATAGGCAGCTAATAGGTATAGGTAAACGAGATAATGTATAGGTAATGTATTTTTTTCCTTTGTTCGTACAAGGACAGATTCTTAAAAGTATAGATGCTCATAAAGACGGAAATGGTACAGTTCCACACACCATTCCACGGCCCTCACTTCTATTTCTACTATAGTACAGTACAGGGTTGCCTGGCAGAAACGAATACCTTAGCAGTAAGGCCGCCCATTTTTACACTGCTAATGTTTTTTTGTATAATCCTACATTTGTCACTAAAAATATATACTCTACGCTACCTACTTATAAACAAAACGCATTCTCATAGAATTATTTACATGCAGTGCTATGACAAAAGTTTGTCGCACATTTAACTGTCAAAAAACCCGCCATATTGAAATATCCTCCAGATAAGAGAATATGCACGACAAAATTTTGTCTGTCAAGCGTGGACCGGGCAGAGGGGGAGGTTCTCCGGGCTATTGATAAATTGTTTCATGCCCTCCCCTTTTTAATTAATACAAAAAACTTGCACTTCTAGGCCTTTTATTTTGATTCTAATACACTAACTTTAAAAGTAAAAATTGACTTAATAAATGTTTTTTATCCAAAAAATTTACATTAATTTGAATGTTATTTGTTAATTTTTTCTTGTTTGTTTGCCACCCTAATGATATGAAAAAGAAAATGCGAACGCTTTCGGCCCCCGTTGACAGCTCTCTATGCCCCCCTTGGGAGGCGTGCCCCCCTAGCTGGGGACTCCTGAGGACTAGGGGCACAGTTCGGACACTCCATACAGCAAACGCGTTTAGACAACCTAATTACTTTCGAATAACAACTGAATATCAACTACGAGTCAAACACTGACACGCTATGTAAAACACCCCAGGCACTGGGCGGTCACTCCATACAGAAAACGCATTTTGACAACCTGCTTCTTTTTGAATAACAACTGAATATCAACTACAAGTCAATGGCGCTAGGCGCTATGTAAAACACCCCCGAACACCACCGGCGGAGTCCCGCGGTGCCTGTGGGGTGCGGGGCGTGGGGCGCTATATCGGGCGGAAACACATTTTGGCGCGGGGGGGTGAGTGTCCTTTCTGTACGGATTAGTACCTACTATTATTTTCTGTAAGTACTATTATTTTCTTCTGTGCCCCAGGTACTATATTTATTATTTTCTTCTATGCTAAGGTTGCTGCCAGAAGAGCGTAATTTTTGAGTTGTGAGTCGCTTATTTTCGGTCGCGCAATTTTTGTTTCATACAAAATACGTAACTCATTTTGAGTCGCCGTGTGAACGAAACAGGGTCTCTCAAACTCACAAAATTACGCTCGTCTGGCCTCAGCCTAAGTTAGAAAATTGTTTGATTATTCCATTGAACTACTATTGTACTAGCGTATGTATGTACCTCAATGGATTATTCAAATTATACCAAACTAACTTTTGGCCCCGCGCCTCCGCCCGCGGTTACAGTTTTTCCGTGGGATTAATTGATTTTTCCGCGGTAAAAGGTAACTATGTGTTATTAATGTTATTTTATTACGATGTATAAACAGCTATTTAATGCCAAGTTTTGGCGTGAAAGAGTAGCAAACGTCCATCATTACAAACTTTCGCGTTTATAGTATTAGTAGGATAGCATAGGATAAATTTTAGCTGTTGTCTATGATCAAGGAAAGTATTAAATAATGAAGTCTTAAGGTTCTACATTAGTTTAATGCCCGCTAGCATTGACTTTGGTTTTAGTTAACCATATATTATGTAGTAACCTCGTACACTATAACTAACTAAATAATATTTTGATACATATAAGCTGTGATATATACCTAAGTAGTTTTATATAGGTATACAATGACATCACCACATGACACGAGTGAGACGGTCAAAGAATATAAAAAGCGAGATAAGGAATTATAATTCCATACACGACACGCTACGTTTAAATTTGAATTACCATGTTAAGTATATAAGCGATATAAATAAGACTAACAGTCAAACGATCCGCAGGTAACTAATATTCCTGTATGAAAATAATAAACGCCTGAAGATACGATAAAAAAAATATTGATATTTTAAAAGTAAAGACAATATACGACAAATTTTATGGTTTTTGAGTTGTTTAAATTAATAATCTTATCTTAACTATCAATTTTGTTGAATAAAATGTTCCATACAAAGGTGCGAGCGGGCAGGGCGATGACACAAGCAGGAATTTGTTAAACATTTTAAAATATAAATTAAACCTACATCAATAAACATAATGCATTGCCGGAGGACCTTCTGGTGATTTTCGACTGTACGCATCTGGATGCTGGCTGGCATCCAAACGTCTATATAATAAAAAAAAACGATTTTACATTGTAAGTCATCTTAAAAGATGAAGCCAGAAGACGTGCACTGCTGAACAAAGTATGATAATATTATACTTCTGTGTCCAAAATCTCCCCAAAAGATTTCCCCAACGATTGGTCCTACGCGGTTCTGATGCTGAAAATAATCATCCTACATAACTTAGGAATTTCTATTCTATATAATATTTTTCAATTTATATAATTGCAAATGATCAAGGAAAACGCTTCGACAATAACCTGATTTTACTATCATGTCATGACCTCACAAGTGAACAAACAAACTTAAACGAAAATAAGCTGATACCGATGTTGTTTCTTGGAAATATTGTGATTGTAGTGGCTACTCTTTGACCTCGTCCGCGGTTTTGTACCTAGCAGCCGCCGAGATCGGCAGGCAGGCGTCAATCGCCACTGAAGCTTCGACCGGTGCAGTTGGTGCGATGTATAGCCTAGTATTAGCTTTCTTTGGGGTCCTAGCGGCAGTTGCCGCTAACCCTGTCACCACTGGCAAGGTTATCTGCTACTATGACAGCAAGAGCTATGTTCGGGAATGTGAGTCCTTTTTTTTTATTAATTTTTGGATTCTTAATTAGATTTTTCCGTGTTTTGATTAGTGTTTTTGTAGGTAGGAGTTTCTTTAATACTTAGAGAAGAATACAATCAGAGTAAAAATATTCTTATAGTTATTTATGATTATGGGATTATGATAACTTAATTTGCATGTATGTAAATGGTCTATCAAATGCTAAGTATTTTATATTTTGTGTAGTCTTTTTACTTATTTATAAAATAGAAAAAATCTAAATTACCTTCTTAATAATTTATTTGCTAGAAATTGGTCCAGTTATGCAGATGGACACAACATAATAAAATTAAACAAGTAATTTTCAGTCAAAATAAATTGCGAGTGGTTATGCTTATTCAAAAATGACTTGTTTACAATTCTCAATAAAATCTATTTTTCATACATCGGTACGAATGGTGCCCTACGACAATTTGTCACCCTCTTTGATAAGCGGTATGAGTAACTAGTTACACCTAGCATTTTTTTCTCAGAAATATGTTACAAGCGTAATTGTTTCCCCAATTTAAAATTCTGCATTTTATTTGCGAGTTGTTTTCAAGGCCAGACTGGCAGTGGGCAGTGGCTTTAAATTACCATAATATGCTTATAACAGTCCACTACTGGACAAAGGCTTTTTTCTCCCCAAGCTTGGCAAACGCATTGGGGATCGCAGTTGTTGTTAATTACTTTGCTGAATGCTGATGCCCATTCCCTGGGTTTATAACTATAAAAACCTTTTAAGCCACCTCGTACGATGATATTCAAATGTATAGAGGGTTAGTGCAAGCAAAGGCAACCGAGGTCCTATATTTAGTTATTACAAACAAAAATCCGCTAGAATCTATTACTTGTTTTTAAAAACCTAAAAATATTAAAAATGGTTTTGTCCCAAACTTGTTACTAGCTAGCTTAAAAAGACAGGGCTATAGAACCCAGAAATGAGTTCGTTAACTTAACCGGTTAATTTCATGTCCATTTATCATTATTAATTATACCTACCTACTTATTTTTTAAATAATAATTGTGATACTACCTACTTTAAATTCTCAAGCAGTTTGATTCCCCTTAGCCGCTTACTTTACTAGGTAGATTATATTCAAACTTTATTCAACTCTCAAAATAATGCACATTTCATTTATATCGATCGACTGTTTTTTATGTTTCACCCATTAAATATTTTAGCATCAGTACTAAATCCAAATAAAAAAATTATAAATATCTACGATGTACCTACTCAACCAGTACGTACTCTATCTTTTAAATATAATTATTCTTAGATTATATGAATCATATTAAGGAAAGAAGGAAATCTGTAAAACAACACAGATAAAAAATCTTTCATCACTTTCTGATTGGTACATTTTTGCTCATTATAACATTTAATTAGTACGTTCTATCTAAGTTATATTACTACTTATATACTCGTACATATTATACTCGTTACGTATCATCACCTTATGTCACACAGGGCAGTAGTATAGATAACTCTTCGATAAACAATATACCTAGTACGAGGTCGATGGTTGATTGTTCTAGAAAATGTTGAAACAAATTTCTCTCGCATAAAAGTTATATGTGAAAATGTAAACTAATAAATAAGCACTAGGCAAGCAGCAATTTATCTTGATTTTAGGGGTTGGTTTGAGCCCCTTGGTGAGGAATTTATGAACTGATAATGCAAGATTACTCTAGAGTCTAGAGTGTAAATATCCTATTATAGTATTCGTTCGTTTAGCTAGTACTGTTAGTTCTATACATATTTGAAGGATTCCTAGCAGAAGATAAAGATATTGAGCATTTTGTGTGACGAACCACCAAGCCATGCCACTAAATACCGAATAGTAGGTATCTTTATGAACCTCATAAAGGAAAATGAAAACTTTTCCTTATTAGTATGTTAATTAGTTACAGTAGATACAGGTGTGTAACAATAGTTGTGTTTACAATGTTATGGACTAAGTGATAAATTGGGCATTTTTTTACAATAACCGGGCATTATGTATGATGTCCAGTATGAGAGGGCAATATAATAATAATTATTCAAATAATCAAACAAACTGACGGGGACATTATGCATAAAGGCCGATTTACACGTTCTTAGTCTTTAGTAGAGTACTTTAGTACAACTTGAAAGGCAAGTTCTTTAGTGCTTTAGTGCGCTGCGAGTGAACGTATACTTACATTTCTTCCAGTAGAGTATCATTTCGACGCCATAATGAACGCGCAACGAACGACGTCTCGCATATGCCATGGCTTCTTTTATGGCTGTGTATGCCGAATGCCTAGACTGTTTATTTTTGTATTTATAAATTGTTTTTAACGTTCCACAAACAATATTGAACATAATATTCAGGCACAAATTTATTATTCGACCAAAATTTAAACATAAATATTCTTCATTTCTTTCATTCTTATTATAAAGATTCAAAAATAATATTCCGACCATTTGGTTTGAAGATACAACTAAATAGCCATTTTTAAAAATCGAAAAACACGCACGCGTTTTACGGCACTTGTGCACTCTCCTAAAGATTTTACTAAATTCCGTGTTTACACACTTCAAGGGAAGAGCCGAGTGACGCGCCGGGGAAGCGCGGGCGCGGTAGGGTATCACTTGAAACAAAAATAGAAAGCGATTCTATTTTGATTCAACTTGAAAGGCAAGTAGAACCGTACTAAAGCAAGTGACGTTTACACGTTTCTACTAAAGCACTTCGCTAAAGACCAAGGACGTGTAAATCGCGCGGCCTTAATGTCCGTCACCTTTTCGGCAGAATAATTCAAACATAATTATGTAACCGTTTAAAACTAGGTTTAGATGTAGGTTAGGCTCATGTGTAACCTAATGAAGTCCAATAGAGCTCAACATTGCAAAACTTTTTTTATACCTACTAAAAATCAACCATGAACTGATTGTGGCACTCTCGAGGAAAATGTGATTTGTTTAAAACACGGGTTTTTCCAAAAAGTAAATATTTATAACGAATGTTTACCTACATTAATAAACGCTCTATCCTATTTTAAATATCCGATTCAAAGTTCTGATATATAATAATAATATTTAAAACAATATGCTTCACTATTGTCACAAAGCAAGAATAGCATGGTTTACATAATAAAATAACACGTTTAAATCAAACAAAAGCTCATGTCATCTTTCTTAATAATGTCACAATGGGTTTGCTTATGCTAATTCTAACCACAGACATCACGACATAAGGATTAGTTTATTGTAAAGTGTGCCAAAGGTTTTAACTTTATCAATATTAACCAATAGATAGATAGATTGGTCACACACAGATAAATAATAATACTAGTACCTATACTAGTATGCATCTAGTATGCGTAGGTAGATTTAATTGTAGGTAAATAAAGTTGATAAAACGAAATATAAATAATTTGGCTCCTAATCAATACTGTGTTACAAAATACAAATTATTATACATATCGTCATAATAAATTTACGTTAAACAAAAAGACAAAAGGCAGCTTAATAGTTTACAGCATGTTCTTCCAAGCGAAAAATTACTGAAACAAAGTTGTTCGTGGATGTCGTTTAATTTAAAAAAAGCAGAGAGTTTCTAGATAGAACTAGGAGAAACAAGACCGTAGGTATACAGAGGTAAATTGTTTTCATCCTGCGAATGAAACCGAGACGGAGTAAAGACCCGTCTCTTAAAACACGGGTAAATAGAAAAATAACGGTCTGTATACCTAATGGATGTTTTACATGAGGCCAATAACCGAGACCATACAATATTAGGATTGTCTACCAAACAAGCCAATGCTTTGATTTTAAAACATGCAAATTGGCTTCGGTTAGAAGAAAGCCTTACACAACTATCGATCACATTGGAGATGAATCTGTAATGTGAAAACTTTCTGACTTTTTGAATATTTTCATAAATAGGCCGAGCTACAGGGCAAACTCTCATCCCGATCGTCTTTGTTTTAGGCTCAAATTGTAGCTTACTTTGTAGGAGCTTCTCTCAATTTTTTGATATCATTCTTCGTTTCCGAAATATGGAACGCCAAAAGCAAAAATTCTGAAAAAAATAATCATATTTTCACATATTCTGACATAACTTTTTTTCGTTTTTGACTTTCTCTATTGAATAGTCGTGAATGAATGCGCGTTTTTTGAATATAAAAATCTTCACAACTGTCAGAGATAAGGGGATCGCACTTTTTCGTGAAATCGGGGCTGGAGCAAACGAAAAAACATTTCCTATGTAAAAATTATATTTGCGAGAAAACTATGCAAGAAACTGGCATTTTCTGAGTCGGCCACATTACATCACTTACGGCCCCGCGTTAACTGTTTAATGTCAAGGAAACAATGGCTAGTAGTATAATACAGTAGGTACTCGAGTTTAGATTTTAAATCCTACGTGGGTTGTGTACTGTGGCAACGTGTGTATACATGTAGGTATAATACCTATTGTGTCGAAAGATCTGGTATCAAAAATTCAAGGTACGAGAATTAGTTGAGAACAAAAAAAGAAAGATAAAATGAATTCGTACTCTTAGCAAAAATCCTTTTTATATTTTAATTTTATATTGTTTTATTACGTATAGCTTTCCACATCGCAATTTTTCTGATGCTAAGGATTTTTCTGTAGTACGAGTAATAAAATATTATCCCGCAGTAAAATGTCTATGTTATTTCGTGAGACAGTAAGACAGACAAAGAATTTGGGTTTATATTTTAAGAAGTTAGGATAGGTAGTATAGTAAAAAAAATATTTAGATGGTTCAAATAATTTATCAATCTCTTCACGTGTTATATACACAGTAGTTTTAAAAGTCTTACCGTTTATAAAGAACAGTAGAAATTCATACGAGCTCTCGTAACTTCTTCCACCATCCAGATTTCAGTGCGTCATATATTGAATAAGTAAACAAGGTACAGTACAGTCATACATACATAAGAGATCTTTGAGAGAAGTTAGCATTGATGAACATATAAGTACAGGAAAAAGGATGAGATCACGGACTTGAAGACAGCTGCATAAACGAAACAAAACATGTCTCATGTGTACTCGTGATTCATTTAATATTTTGTCATACGAATTGTGTTGTGATTCTTATATACGGAACATAAAATATTCCATCGTCAATTTGAGATGTAGATTGTTTTGATTTCTCAACAAAGACAAAAAGAGTCACTTAATTAGAAAATTATTGTTACATTTAGGGATATTCTTCGTCGCACACACCACATTGATTCGATAATTGAATATAAAATATTACAAACCAATATTGACATAATGATAGTTTGCTTTTAAATAAATTTAAAGTCTTCACTTTTTGTAATATAAGAAGCACATGAGAAGGTAGTTGTTAAACAACAAACTTTCTTCAAAATAGTCCTCATTGTGAAGGCGAGTTATAAAACACTTTCCTTTCATTATCCCTACGTCGAATTAAAATTTGGCCGCACTGCAAATAATTCGCACTCTGATTGCGAAGTCAACGAGTCTAATTAATGACGTTAAGACAGTTAACCTTGACCTTGTAGATAGTAATTTAAACTTGGGGAATGATAAATATCACTCGTTCTGTTTATGAGTCCCAGTAAATCCCCGTTTTATAATCGTATGCAGTTAATACAGTATCAAATAATTTTTGTAGTATTCAAGGAAAATAAAGAAAATAAATCTTACTAATATTACAAACGTGAAAGTTTGTAAATATGGATGGATGTGTGTTACTCTTTCACGCAAAAACTACTGAATGGATTTTAATGAAACTTTACAATAATATAGCTTATACATCAAAATAACACATAGGCTATTTATTTTCGCGTGAAAATACCTCATTCCCACGGGA
The DNA here is from genome assembly GCA_948473455.1 of Teleiodes luculella. Lineage (NCBI taxonomy): Eukaryota > Metazoa > Arthropoda > Insecta > Lepidoptera > Gelechiidae > Teleiodes > Teleiodes luculella. The sequence goes on from OX419601.1 coordinate 4,915,898, forward strand.
AAATCTGTAAGCGCGGTCTGAGTCGCGGGGCGGAAAGCTAGTTCTATAATATTTTGGAAACATTGTAATTTATAGTGACATTCAAACTGTACAATCCAGAGCAAATCAAGCTATACACTTTAAACATTATAACGACGCTGCCAGTAACTTATTTATAAGCCATTTAATCCTATGAATAAATGACAAAATCTCTGGCGCGTGAATAGCTTGATTTGTTCTTGTTTCTACAAAAGCTGTATTTCTACATCGTAATCAGTTGAGGGATGTATCTACCCAGCTCAAGCCCGCATGCTGCCGCTGGACCTGGACCCTGCTCTCTCGTTCTGCACCCACCTCGTCTACGGATATGCCGGGATCCAGCCAGACACCTGGAAGATGGTTCCCCTCAACGAGAACCTGGATGTAGACCGCTCGCACGCCAACTATAGAGCCATCACCAACTTCAAGACCAAATATCCAGCTTTGAAGGTCTTGCTGTCTGTTGGAGGCGATGCTGATATCGAAGATGCTCAGAAATACAACACTCTGGTAAGAACTCATCATCATAAGTGATCACAATCATCGTCATAATTTCAGTTGAAAGACGTCCATTGCTGGCAATAGGCCTCCCAACAAAGAGATTTCCACGACCACGATCGGTCTTATGTAGTGGAAGTTTCGTAAGTGATGCTCAGTGATTATAATCATTGCAATTTAATCGACGAACGTCTAATGTTGGACAAAGATCTCCACAGCATGTTAAAACGAAATACTTAAATAGTTTAGTTAGAATTACGTCACAACCATTTAAGGCACCTCTGTAAGATTTTATTTAGGTAGAACGAACTGAGAATACTAAAAAGGCGATTGTTGTAAGTAATATCACGCACATTGTGTTAATGAACTTGTCAAATAAGTCTTTGACTTTAAAATACTTTTCGTGTAGGTTTCGAGGTTAACTGTAATGTCTGTAATAAATAACTGTAATGCCAAAGAGAAAATTCGTATCGTTCGATGAGCCCCACCGGAATCGAACCCGGAATCTCCGTAACTTTGGGCGAGCTTTTGACCACTTGACCACTTAAAAATTAGAATGAATACTTTAAAATTACAGTCGAAAGAAATCGTTGACAAAACATTCTTGATATTTCCTGAATAGTTGGAGTCACCACAAGCGCGTACAGCGTTCGTCAACTCCGGGGTTCTTCTAGCTGAGCAACACGGCTTCGACGGCATCGACCTGGCTTGGCAGTTCGCCAGAATCAAGCCCAAGAAGATCCGTTCTACTTGGGGTGAGTCTCACCTTTTATACGGATTATCATACTTTTGTTATTGTCATTTTACACGACATGAAGCTATAAGTTACGATACTATTTGATGTTTATTTCGTAGCTAGTTAATCTCAAATATGCAGCATCAAATTTTTGTTATATTGAAATACGCAAAGTACTTCGTAATTATACTTTTGCCCGGTCTACATAGGTTTTATAGCAGGGGAGAAAGATTGGACTTGGACGCTTTGTAAGTATATAACTTGTGTAGATAACGAGAGGTCATCAGTGTATTAGACTTATCAGTGACACTAAGTGAGAATAAAATTACGTGCCTACATAAAGTAAATTAAAGAAAATACCTATAATATTTTTGAATCAAATGAGTGAAGGTAGGTATAAGTGCCCAACAGCCTATTAATTTTATTTAATCAAGTAATAAAGTTGTTTACGATTGTTTATGTCGGTTCTGTTTTTTTCCTATCTTGTAATTGATGGCCGCTATATATATTTTTAATGATAGTAGTCTAATTAGAATAATTATAATATGAAAAGTTAAAATTACTATCCATAATTTTTGGAGATGTGCAGAAGTTGGCTAGAATATAAAAAAGTATATAATATTTCAAATTAGTTTTACTTTTAATTTTTGATCTCCGCCAGTTATGAGTGCAAAACGGTACGGGGATAGTTAGAACTTTTTTCAAAACAAAAAAATACTATTATGACTGTAATTTTAAACATCCGCGATGTCTACACTAATAATGGACTAGGGTACCTTCTCAAAAAGTAACTAATATAATATTGAAAATATAACTAATTGTTTGTTTGCAGGATCCATCTGGCACGGTATTAAGAAGACCTTCGGCACCACCCCCGTGGATGAGAAGGAGGCCGAGCACAGAGAGGGCTACACCGCACTCGTCCGCGAGCTCAAACAGGCCCTCAACGTCAAGCCCAACATGCAACTCTCCATCACCGTCCTACCCAACGTCAACGCTTCCAGTAAGTTACACTTTGACGGCCCCATAGCCCTGTTGTAGTATAAAGAAGGAGGCCGAGCACAGAGAGACTACACCGCACTCGTCCGCGAGCTCAAACAGGCCCTCAACGTCAAGCCCAACATGCAACTGTCCATCACCGTCCTACCCAACGTCAACGCTTCCAGTAAGTTACAATTTGACGGTCCATAGTCCAGTTGTAGTATATAGAAGGAGGCCGAGCACAGAGAGGGCTACACCGCACTCGTCCGTGAGCTCAAACAGGCCCTCAACGTCAAGCCCAACATGCAACTGTCCATCACCGTCCTACCCAACGTCAACGCTTCCAGTATGTTACATTTTCACGACCCCATAGCCTATATAAATAATAAAGACGACACCCCGAACCATCAAACCGCTGCTGGTAAAAACGGCGCACGAAGCGATGCGTAGTGGTTTATACGATTTAAGAATTCGTCTTAAAACACCCACTACCTACAGACACCCTAACGGTAAACAAGACAGACGAATTAAGAATGTCAAAGGTTAATAACCTTAATTGGTTAGGATGATCTGGCCTTAGTCTGGACACACATATTTCTCCCTACATCATGTAATGACCAGGACACGCACGTGAAATATTAAGACAATATTAGGTATGTATCAGCCATAGCGTCACAATATAATGCAATACAAAATAATTTATTGACACCAAATTTAGAAATACAACACATACCAGAAAAACTAAATAAAAAAATAAAAAAATAATATAAATATATGGGGACTCTCACACACGTCCACCTGACCCCAAACTAGGCAAAGCCTGTACTATGGGTGTCAGACAGCTGATATAGATAGAAGATCACAAATTAAAAAAAAGTACAAGAAAAATAAAATTTACAGCAACACAAGAAGCAATTTCTACCAGGCAACCCTTTTCGCCTTGTATAATTTTCGACCACATTTTCACTTACCTGTTATGATAGTATTATTTAAGTATATAATTTTATGCATGTTTTAGAAAAGCTGTTCAACAACAACTAGTAAAAAAAGAGATTGTAAGGCTTACATACTTTGAGATTAACCTTGATTCTAAAAACAGACAATTATAACATCCTTGGATTATACAATCCTCAGTTGTGAACCGTGGTTGTTCTTTACAGTCTACTACGACGTGCCAGCCATAATCAACTTGGTGGACATCGTGAATATCGATGCTTACGATTACACCACCCCCGAGCGCAACCCTAAGGAAGCCGACTACGCCGCCCCCATCTACACTCCTCAGAACCGCAACCCTCTCCTCAACGCCGATGCTGCCGTCACTTACTGGTTAGTATATCATTGTCTGTGGTACACACAGATATGTACATTTATTGCATACTCACGCAGTGTATTTTTTTAAATATGAATATCATAATTTTATTGAAATGCAGATAGGTTAACCACGAAACGATAATCAAGCAAGCATTAACACGCGAGAAAAGTTTACCTTATATGCAGTGTCCGTGAAATCTTTAGTTATTTTTTGTCAATTTTCCAGGCTGCAAAAGGGCGCCCCAGCTAATAAACTGGTGTTGGGCGTGTCTACATTCGCACGCACCTGGAAGCTGGATGCTGACAGCGAGATCGCAGGCGTGCCCCCACTGCACGCCGACGGACCTGGAGAGGCTGGTCAGTAGTTCAGTACCATATAGAGACCACACTAGCGTTAATCGATCGTCTTTTGAGCGTCGTAGTCGTGGGTTGCGTATACAATCATAGGCAGCAAAGAGAAACAAAAGACGGACGCGAATGATTGTATGCGCGACGCATGTCATCGACGCTCGAAAAACGATAGTGTGGCGTGTCATAGACACTCCACATACTGAGTTAGGAAAATCTGCGCGATTCCTGACCCACACACCCAACGCGATTTGACAATTGACATTAATGGCAGCTAGAGTGTGACCCTTCGCGCACTAGGATGGCCATGGACGGACAGGCCATGGACTTAGTAATATAGTTATATAAAAGAAGATTATAATTATATAAATACTAGGTCCACTAGCTGTGGCAGCCAATCCAACATTGATGTATGGGAGCCTGTGCACTAAATAGATAGATAGGTAAAACCTTTACTGCATCACACACAAGAACATGTCACAAGAATTATCGTTAAAAACAAACATAGAAATGACACAAAACAAACATGTAGACAGACATGCACATATTGTGCGCGCTGCAATGCAGAAGGGTCAAGGCTCAGCGAAATATTTGTACTTAGGCAACACAGATTTTCAGCCCTCCCAGCACGCAACCACGATCTCCCCCGCCAAATTTTGGCCGTGCGTGGAAATAGGCAAATTTCCCAAGAAGAAAATAGGAAACGGTGAAAAATTTTAGAAACTGATTGGATATTTAATTTATTCCAGGTCCATACACCAAGACCGAGGGTATCCTGAGCTACCCAGAGGTTTGCGCCAAGTTAATCAACCCTAGCCACCAAAAAGGCATGCGCCCTCATCTCAGGAAGGTCACTGACCCTAGCCACAGATTCGGTAAGTCTAAATAACACTAAACACAAATAAAAATCTTCAACGCTTTGTACTTAACATAGAGCATTTATGGCTCAATAGCGCTAGCTTAAATTGTTAAGTCGGCTTGCTTTATTTAAAAAGTTGTAAAACTTATTCTAACATACTTATAATCGACCGACACTGGTTATACAAAACAATCTTATTTAATGAGTTAAACAACTAAGTATGGATGGACATACTTACTTTTTTGTTTCTGTAATTTGGTATTATTGTATTTGTAATCATACAAAAAATAAGTATCTGCTTATTTATACGATTTGGTTATTTCCTGTAATAAAAAGCTAACAAACTTCCCAACAAACATAGCATTGTATAGATAGGGTGATCCCATAGGATTTTTTACCTCTATGGACGAATATGGTTAAAATATACTTCTGTTCTGACTGTACGAGTACTAAAAGATTATGCGATTAACGCCGCAGCGCATTGTATGTAACCGACATTGCAATTAGCAAGTTCGATGTAACTTTTCAGAGAAAGTATCTGACAAAAAAGGTGTTAAATGGTTAACCAAGGATGAGGACTTATCTCCTATTTTTGGTTGGTAACATTTTTGGATAAAGGGCTTGTTAGCTTTGCTAAATCCCAGGTGATGGTCAAATGTTTGTGTGGACAAAATATGTTTCCCTTTTATACACCGTGAAATTTAAGTGATTACTCGTATTTATCCGCAACAATGTGTACTACCAATCATGAACCTGAACAACTTTCCCTAAGAAATATAGGTTGAAATCTCGAAAAATTAATCAAAGTGGCCGATCACGGTGACTAAAGTTTGTATTAAATTTGGGAAAATTGATCAGTTTTATGAGTACTACCACTATGCTGTAGAAAATAACCAGTTAAATTTCTTGGCGTATAAGTATAGATATTGTTTCAATTTTGAACGCGTACCTCTATTTTGAATAGTTTTATGAAAATTGCAACCATCACAGGGAGATATTTCAGTTACTAAAAAAACCACCGCTTTTCAGATTGCAATCAGCACCTAAAACTCTTAAAAACACCTTACTCCAAAATTTGTACCGTGCTAATGTAGAGTTTGCCTCAAATAAAAAGTGAAACGTAGAATCTGACAAACGTGCGATATAAATCCGATTAAATAGACCATAAGGTAACTAATAAATACTAATAGTAAAGAGCTAGTGTGTTGAATCACATCGATAAAACTATTTTGGCACACATTTTTTCCAATACGTACAATTTAAAAAATAATAGAGTAGGTAGCAATACAGCAGTGCAATATAAGCTTTATTTTTTGCTTCTTTTGCATTTCACTTGCTTAAGCTAACTCAACCCAGTGATATATTCGAAATATACTTATTATGCTTACATTTTGTCTCTGATTGTCGACCTAATAAGTACCTAATTAGTATTTTTCTTCTCCGATGATGGGTAAGAAGATGTCGTTTTCGTTACGATATTTGAATAACTTGTATTGTAATTCGGACAAGCTGTGTTGTGTTGTCTGATTTTATATAGATATCTTGTATTTTGATATATCATTTTATCATAAAAGTCAATCCACATTCACGGGCTTTTAAGCATTGCGCCTTTTTAACCTAAATAGTGGTATTAAAGTTTGTTTTGTTATATTGTAGGAACGTACGCCTTCCGTCTCCCCGAGGACAATGGTGACCCAGGTCTTTGGGTCAGCTACGAGGACCCCGACACCGCTGGACAAAAGGCCGCCTATGTTAAGTAAGTGAACTAAACACTTACATTTCCAAAAGACTTAAAAAAGGAGGAGGTTTCGACTGTAAATTTTTATGACGGCCCCTTGCACTACGTCTGCCTTCGTAGCACAGGGTCGCAGGTTCGCATCCCGCTTAGGGCAAACATTAGTGTGATGAGCATTTGTGTTTGCCTTGGGTCTTGATGTTGTTATTTAATTATAGCCTGATTCAGGGTAGGCTGGATCTCCTAGGCTGGATTTTTAGAGGCGCCGCGCCCTACCGCCTTTTATTTTATCACTAGAATTCCGCCTTGTGGCTCCTCCCACGTTTAAAGTTTCTTCCGTGGGATTAAAGCATAGCATTTGTCCCTCCCCGAAGTCTATTCTATCTCTGTACCAAGTTTCATCAAAATCGGTTCAGTAGTTTTGACGTGAAAGCGTAACAAACAGACATACAGAACAGAAAGACAGACAGAGTTACTTTCGTATTTATAATATTAGTAGAGATTTTACACTATTAATTAAAAAGAACCCCATTTTCAAAAATAGGGATCCCGTAATCTTTTCGTAATGCCTGCTTAATGCATTGAACTTTGCTTAGCTGTGAACCTTCAAGAAATATATTTATCTGAAGCACAGTCTCTCTTCTTTTCCGCCTCTTCCTTGATCAAAGAGATTTGAAGAGCCGCTTCGCTTTAGAAAAAACAAACTAACTAACTAACTAACTAACTTTTTCTTCGCTTTTTTTTCTAAAGCGAAGCTGGCTCTTCAAAACTCTTTGTCCTTGATACTACCAGATTTTTAAATGTTTTGAAGGCTGAATGTATATTTAAAAACTCGTATTTTAACAGGTCAAAGGGTCTGGGTGGCGTGTCCATTGTGGACCTCTCTATGGATGACTTCAGGGGTCTCTGTACCGGTGACAAGTACCCCATCCTACGCGCAGCCAAATATCGTCTTTAATTCTATTATAATTCTAATGAACAATATTGACTATAGTGGTGATTAAAATTTATATCCAAAGTTATGTATTCTTTTAGTAACAGAAATTTTTGTTTTGTATTACTTTTATGGAATAATCTCCTGGGAACTGTTAATGAGACTAAGACTGTTTATTAGTGCAGATAAATGCTCTTAAAAAAGACCTCGTATAAATTATAATAAATAATATGTATTTCTCTCAGTTCCATCTAAGGGCATTTTAAAGTTATAAAAACCGAGATTATAAACATGTAGAACGTATTATAATATGCTTATATTTAAAGCTAATCATAAAACCAAATACATTTTTATATTAATTTTTTTGTTTTATTTTTTACACCGTTTAAACTGGATGTTTATCCGCAACATAGTGGTAGTACCATTAAACTGAACACTGAACAGCTATCCCTATGAAACATAGGTCGAAATGTCAAATATAATATTCAACTATTCATACAAGCTTTGCAAGCAAGACAAGTTGAATCTCAGACAATCAGTTTTACTCCTCGCCTGACCCTCGCCCCTATACCTATAAATGTTTCACATGAAAAATACTTGACCTGAATTGACTTGAAAAAACATTGAAATAGAGTTGCATATTATAGATTTTGTCAAGATTTTAAATAGAACTGTGTTTTGGAAATTTTTACCTTTAGTTAAGTTAAGTAAATTTACTTAACTAAAAGTAAAAATATATGCCAAAAGACTATGTCATTTCAAATCCGTATGGGAAACGATGTCATTACGATATTTCCGCATGATACAACCGAGCGTGCCATTATCACAATACTTATGAGTACTACCTATTATTTCCCTGGAGGGTATTTGGAGTAAAGTGGATTAAAACGAAACTTTTTTAAACTTAAAACACAAACAAACAAGCTTGCAACTCTATAAATACAAAATTTTAATAAAGAAAATTTAAGACGAGTCTGAAAGTTGATACTGAATATTGTGCTTAAAATCTAATAGGTACACGCACTATATTCTAGGTGGTTCTGCCTTGGAGCATGACATAGGCAAGACAGTTGTTGTGAACAGCTCATTAATATGTCCCCACTGAGGGGCTCGGTGGGGCGAAACAGTTGTACATTGACATATTAGTATCGTACCGTCCGTCAAGCTGTAAATGTAAAACGCAATGTGCACTGCTTTTGTCTTTACAACCGTATAAATCGCGCTTCTTTCTTTGCATAAATGAGTGGATATAGAGCGTGTTCTTTTCACAGAAATATATAGTCTACCTAAACTATGCTAAACTGTCATTAAATTCATAATAAAGACACAATAATATTATATTAAGACACGTTTTACTTTGTTAAACGGACTGTACATGTTAAAAGTAAAAAACTAAAGACGAAGTTATTTATCCTAATGAGGCGAGCAGAGCTTAAGGCTCCACATGTCAATTTATAACCGGTTTCAAAAACTAAGTCTAACCAGAACAAAGTGTTAAGAAACTAAATAATTATAGCAATTCTTTGTTTCTCGTATATGGCTACAATTAATTCCTTTGCTCTACCCAATCGTTATAGTATACCGACTCGTATCCGTCTTTCTGTTAAGTTCATGGCAGAATGATGTAAATCTATATATAAAAAGTTATTAGCGTAACCCGTTTTGTTTCTGACCATTGCAAATAAAGGAGTTTTACACCAACCTCTGCCGAAAATGCCCGCCTGTTTGGCACGAAGGCATTAGTTACAAGTTTTAATCACTAAGTTCATTGTTGAATAAAGTATATATCCGTGAGTAACCAGTTTTGATATCTCCTCATTATGGCCGACGATTTCAGGTAAAGTACCTATGTAATCTATTTATTAACTTTTCATTTATTTTCTAGGTTTGTTCCAACGAGGTCTAACCCTAAATCAATTAGCTTTTTTTGTGACAGTGATCAAAGAATTATTAAGCGATTTTTGTTTTTTAATTTTACCGCAGATCTTTATATAAATGTTCCATAACTTATTCATAAAGTTTCACTACATTTACGTTTACGTTTAGATATGTTTTAACTCTGAGAAGTAAAGGAAGAGATGAATTGCTTTGAGTTTATTTCAATATACTTTGTGGTACAAAGTTGTATACTTATTACTTAATGTAAAGTTTAGTATTTGTGTCGATGTGTGTGTACAATGTAAATTATTGTTTATTTATTTTTTAATAGAATGTTGCGAATACAATTTTTTTTAATAATATTGTTACAGACAGCATTGTGAATGCGCCTGTGTAAGTTTGATTACCTACAGATAGCCGCAGTTTCGAATAGAATAAAGTTGGGTTCTTGCCACAAAAAAGATAAACAGGCGTGTGTCGAAAAAAGCTTTTATGAGATTTTTCATACAAGAATAGTTAGACGAGCGTTTAACATTGGTTTAACTTTTTGTCCTATAAAGTTTAAATTCATTGTAGTAATGTAATAAATAATAATTATGGTAATGAAAACGCCTAGGTAAACGACCGCAGCAAATGGTGGATATGTTAAGCTAATAGCCTAATAGCAGTAATAACAATGGTGACATTTCGTGACCCCTAATCTAACCATGCTATCCACACCACAGCTGTAAAAATGTTGAGCTAAGGATCGTGCACATTGTACAATGGCACGCCTAAACCAAAATTGGCAGCTGCCGTAATATTAGAATTCGTGGCTAAACACATCCATATCATATTAGTAGTTATGATAAAGGATTTATCGTCACCGTAGTTGCCCATAATTATTAGCTCAACATACGATGCAGGAGAAGAGTACAGGTGCAAAACAAAGAATGCGACAAAAAAAATCAAAAGTTGCATCACAACATTCATATTGCACTCCTACATGTGCACAAGCCTTAATATAATGCAGTAGACATTGTAGCATATATCTGTCGTAGAAATTTATTAGCTATAATGAGAATTGTTATAATATTTAGTTAAATATGAGGAACACCCATGACTATTCGTTCGTACATCGATGGATAGAAATTGCCATGGCTTAATTTTGGACTGAAATCCATGTTGCAAGAACTACCTACGTTAATTCTAAAATATTAAAGAAAAATACAAAAAGAAGAAAAAAAGTGAGAGAGATATATTGGAAGTATTTAATAGATTTTTGGCGGTTTCTGTGATTTTCGATGGACAAAATCGAAATAAAATATCAAAAGAAAAGTAACATTTTGCAAAATAAGTTTTTGGTTTCAAAGCTAATAAATACCAAGGACCAGACTGTCCATAGTTGGCCGTTCAAAAGTGGCGACATTGAGAGGTATATATGTTACAGGAAATGTATGAAATCCAGGAATTGTATACAATTCCTAGGAAATGTATACAATTCCGGAGCTCGTTAGGAAATGTATGGAATAATGTTTCAAAGATGATTTTATTCACACATATCCTAGGAAATGTATGAATTTCCTAGGAATTGTATAAAATTCCGAACTTGTACTAGGAAATGTATAAAACTAATGCTTCCTGTAAATAAAATGAACAAAGCTCGCTGTTAAACTAAAAATACCTGTTAAATTGACAATTAGAATGTTTTTCAATGCTCTCGTTGAAGTAATGCAACAATCATACTTTAAAATATAATATCTTTGTAAGGATTTTTGTTAATTAAACTTTAAAAATCAGCTATTTATTATTTTTTACAGCGTATCTAGCACACAAATTATAAATAAAGCTTGTAAAGCTCAAACTTTAATTTGATAAGTAAACAGTCTATCGTTTAAGTAAATAATACGCCACAATGTAAAAGCAAAGAACCAACGTGGTTCTAATTTTTATAACAGACAACCACCATACGTAAATGAAAATCAAAGAAAAATAGTCTTTAAATATGCTTCATCGAATACCACGCAACACCATCCAGAGGAGTTTGGCGGCGCCTACAGGATGCAGTGAGTGGAAGGATATCGGGCGGGGAACTTATTTTGGTGCGTGGAGGAAAATATCCCTTCTGTAAGAGTAGTACTATTATATACTTCTATTGCGATAGCCTCTCCTCGCTCCGCTTTCCTCGCTTACCCATTGACATTTTGAATGTATTACATTTCCGATTGCCATTTAGGAAATGTATACATTTCCTAGGAAATGTGTCTAATATAATTTATTTCATACATTTCCGTGCGATTTTAGGCATTGTATACATTTCCTAGGAATTGTATACAATGACGGATTTCATACATTTCCTGTAACATATATAATTATTATGATTGAAGAAGTGTGTTACAAATTATGGTCCGTTGTCTTTTCAATAATTAGGTATTTATTTTCAGTTATATTGTTACTTAACTTTTTATATACTAAATAGAAAAGAATACAACTTCGGCAGACGATCGCAATGATCGCGTGTTTGATGAAATGCCGCATTTAGGTGGTTCCCAATTTACTAGTAGAATTGTATCCAACCAGACAAGAAACAAATTAATTCTATAGTTAGTTATGTAGGTACTTACGAGTATATACATTTTTGCTGAATGTACAGGTACATTGTTTCATAGTTCTGTAGATCCGTTATTTCTATGCATATTTGGTCGATTATTAAGTACCTATATTCGATTTTTTCTAACAGCGACAGGTCACCTACAGCATACAAACTAAATACAACGCCAAAAAAGTTGCAACTACAAGAACAAGAGTCTCCTAGAAAGAGAAAGAAGCCGCGACCTTTCCGAGACAACTTAAAGGATTTTATGTCCAATACAACCCTCCATGGGTTCCGATACTTGTTGGATGACCAGTATTCTTGTGTAGAAAGGTGAGCACGAGAGCCCATTTTGATTGGTGACGATATCATCTTAATCATCATTTCAGCCGAAAGACGTCCACTGCTGGACAAAAGCCTCCCCCAAAGATCTCCACGACAATCGGTCCTGCGCTGTGACAATATCTTTAATTCATTTGGCATGTCGTATCGCTTCGACTCTGCGATAGCGTGACTTGAGAATAAGCAGCTCTTTTTTTTTAATTAAAAATCAATTTAAATTTACGTCAACTTAAAATTGATCTTACGCTTGTGTTGAAAAAGTACGACCAACACCAACTAAGCTTTACTGGACTTGCGGGGGAGTGGAAAGCTCTATCCCAGAGTAGTTATGTACCAACGCGTCTTGGGGCGGCGGCGGCTCGAGAGAGCCTCGAAACTCGACGATACGGGAAATACATCATGAAGGAACTAAGTGGCTTAATAATCCTCCTGACATATTGACACGACCGCAAAGACTCTACAACCGAAACGATATATAGAAATTAGCTGCTCTAGCCAGTAATATAGTTGTCCGATTCAGTAACTTTTTTAGCGAACTTATAGTTACATATACATGTTTTCGTACATCCTTTTGTGACGATAATTATTCTGTTCGCCTTAAATTCGAAATCGAAAGCAATCTTTTTCTATTCTGTTCTAAATATCTCTTCTAAATTTACTAACACGTATAGTCTTACCAAAAATTTAGAAACCTGTTCAGTATAAATAGGTTTATCGAATTTTAAATTGACAGCATAATAAATTTTGTCTTCGCAGAATATGGTGGGCGTTGATGGTGATAATCAGTATAGTGGTGTGCGCCATTTTTATACGCAAAGTGTGGATCAAGTGGGACGAGACGCCTGTCATAGTGTCTTTCGCGGAGACCTCCAACTCTGTTTGGCATGTAAGTAAAGACTAACACCTAGACCTAGACCTAGGCATTTAAACATTTTTGGCAAATAATTATAATAATTATGTTGTGTGTAGTCATTTCACAAGTTAAGTTACTAGGTATTTCTTGTCGTATAGGCGACAAAAAATAAAAATGAAAATCATTTATCGACAGACGATAGGCTGCTAATGTAATGATGATGAACTGTCATTGGAAACATCACGAAAAAAACATTTGGCGCTATTTTAGGTGCGAAACGAATCTTAATTAACTTATACATATTTCACCAAACATGGTGTTCATTATGTGCCTTATTTCAGATCCCTTTTCCAGCTGTGACGCTGTGTGGTGAAACGAAACCGCGCCAAAGGGTGTTCAATTTCACCCAAGTGAAGTACGACCTGCGGAGTAACCCATCTGCCGTAAAACCAGAAGAGTAAGTCTTTATAGAATAGAATATGTAATATGAAGTATGTATAAGTGTCTAAATTATTATTCTGGGTTATTTTAATATACTAGTTACTCAAAATTGTGTTATTCCGTGATATATGTAGGTTACAATAACTTTCCTTAAGGAACAGAGGTAGAGAGACATTTAGGTCTTCTTCCTTTGAGTTTGAGATTTTTTTATTCTAATCTTCCTTCCTTCGTTACCCTCGGAACAGACAGATTAGTATAAACTTACAACAAATAATATTTGTAGCTTCTATGAACCAAACTATTTAGAAAAAAAATTGTAATGTAAGCCGTAGTCGTAGGCGCAGCGCGTCGCAGACTGCTATTTTAATACAAAAGACACCAACGCGCTCGTAATATCGCAACGTAACTTATTTCGTTAAATATATTTTTCTAAAGGTGTATGATTTGATATGGAGGATGTTTTTATCGAATCTAACCGAACTTGTTTACATTTAGATTATTAATTTTGTTTTGCATTAATGCTTAAAATGTAAAGTACGCTCTCTCTATATTATATAAGTATAAGAATACGTATAATAAGTACAAATCGCACGTTTCAGGCAGAACTTGTTTTTCTTTTTTCTTTTGCAGTCTGAAAAAGTACTACGACATGCTGTTATTGTGTAATAATGATTACAACGAAGGTCCAGACTTTGCCAATAAAAGCTCAATGGATACTTTACAAGAGGTTAGTGAGGAGGCATCGTGTTTTTGGTGCGTACAGCCAGAGAGCGGAATTCCCTCTCCGTTTCCTATTTCCGAAATTTGGTATTGGTATTTTCAATGAAGGGTGTCGGTGGCTAAGTGGCTAGGGCCGTTGACTTTCATTCGGAAGTTCGCGGGATCACCCCTCGGCACGTATCAATGTGTTTTCGATTTTCGATTACGTAAAAATCTTTAAAACAAAATTCGGTATAACCTTCCTTCGGTATTAGGTTGATTTCTTATCGAGAAATGATTTTGGACTCCGTTTAATAGACGTTCTTATGGTGAAGAAAAACTGGGAAAAGTCTAGGAGCGGCTCGAGAGATCCTCGGAGCATGGCCTAGCACGTTCATACGGTAAACATCATAAAGGAGAGGTTACTTGAGAGAGGGGCAGGGGCTGTTATTGTATTTGTAAGTCAAAAATTGTATATTTCCAGTTGGCCCCGACCTTGGATGAAACATTCCACTTCTGCCTGTGGGACGGCTTGACCTGTTCGCAGATGTTCTACCACACGCTCACTAAGGATGGCTACTGCTTTACCTTCAACATGCTCTCTTCAGAAGAAATGTTTAGGACTGAGAAGTAAGTATAATATATACTTCCTAAGAGTTATTATTATTCTTTTTTTATTAGCTCATATCAACCCAATGCTGGGTATTCATTGTTGCGCCACTGATCAAGGTCTCATGCCATCCGTATGCAGAAAAAAAAATGACTTTAACTATATCGTCTCACCATCGGGCTATTAGTCTGCCTACTGACCTCCATAATGCCTAGCCACGTACGAGTATTATGGCATCTCCGCCTCATTCTCGTGATACGTTTACCTACATCCTTGACCTTTTATTAGGAGTTAACGAATATAAATAATACGCTTATTTTTTGTAAGTGCCCCAAGGAAACTAATGCTCACTATGACTCACTATACCGGCAACGCATTATACGCAACACGAAAAGGCAATTAACTTGTCATCAAAATGTGTGTGATGGATGGGTGATGAGATGACCATAATGCTTCTCTTGTATTTTTATGCAGCACAATATTTGCATGTTGAAAATGTTTAAGACACCCCATAACATAAGGCCCCAAGCCCTCTAATTATTACTCAAGTCAACTTTACTCAACAGCCCAAAATAAAAAAATATTAATTTAATTGTTCTCAATAGTTTGACACAAGTAAAAAATATTAAGACGCCGCTATTCTTGTATACTAATATACATATATAATATACTTATTAAATTGTTTTGTGCTATCTTGTTATGCTAAACATTATAGTTAAAGTTCATATTTGAGGTCACAAAAATCAAGGCTATCAACACGGAATATATAACATTTATTCCGTAGCTTATAGCGTAGCGTAGAGCGTCGGTGGCCAAGTGGCTAGGCCCGTTGACTTCCGTTCCGAAGTTCGATGGTTCAAACCTCGGCACGTACCAATGTGTTTTCGATTTTCGAATTTATATGTACGTTTATTCGACGCTCTTACGGTGAAGGAAAACATCGTGAGGAAACCTGCACACACCTGCGAAGAAATTCAAAGGTTGTGTGTGAAGTTGACCAACCCGCACTGGGCCAGCGTGGTCGACTAAGGCCTATTCACCCTGGTATCAGGGTAGGCTCGAGCCCGGTGGGGACATATATGAGCTGTTAACGATTCCGTAGCTATCAACGATGATGATGAAGTTCGCGGGAAGTCGCTGGGTCCTAGTAGGTATACCACAGCTTAGCGCGGCGAGGGCGGCGGCGGGACTTGCGTTACTCCCGCGTTACATGACTCTAAAAGCTACTTTTACGTATTTTTAATCTTATTTATGCTACATTACAGTGTTGAAGCCGTTTTCTAAGTAAAATAAGATAACGTTGCTTTAAACAAGAAATATGACTTTTTTTTGCAAAAGTTGGGTAATTTCACGCCTTTAAATCGATTTTTTAATTTCGGTGGCACTTTTTTCTAGCAGGTTTTTAGAAATGAAATATTTTTTAGATCTCTTATAATAATTTTGACTTTGGATAACTGGCATCATTCCTCAGGTCACAGCCTAGGTCGCGCCGCGAGTCTCCAGTCTAGTCGTTATAGAGATTCTAGGGGAAGGCTGCATTCAGCAGTCGACGTCTAATGGCTAATGGCTAGTATGATAATGATCATTACAAATATACACATCGCAATTTCAGTATTAAAGTGACCTAACTCAAAAATCTAAATTTGTGGGAAATCGCGATTCAGTCTCATAATAAAGAGACCAACATTATCGTTCCTCTCGCTCTGACCAAACAAACCTTTTATACTACTACCCAGATGAATGGGCGTCCTTTTTATGGTCTCCTTACCTCATTCATATTCTTTTTTCTATTAGGTCTGTTTAATACTAAAGGTGCGATATGTTGTATATTGTTTTCCTTACAGCCTCCACAAAGAATACTTCCACGTGGCAGGACACAACAGAAGCGATTGGACTTTAGAGAAGGGGTATCCTCGAAATGCAACTGTAAATACGTACCCTTTGAGAGGACCAGTAAGTGACCTATGTATCATTTAAAAAGTCAACAAGAAGTGTGTTTTAAATCTATAATAATAATATCCCAGATGGATATAATAAATATATCCATCTGACCCCAAACTAGGCAGAGCCTGTAATATGGTTATCAGACATTTGGTATACATACATATACAAGGAAAACACAAGTGTTTGTCATCACACGAATGTTTGCCCTGGGCGGTATCTAATACGCCAACATAAGGAAATAGGGAAATGTAAGCAAAGTAAGGATCCGCGACCAACTAGGCTACGGGATCGTCAATCTGATTTCTGATTACCTACAAGAAGAAGAAGAATAATATACAATTTCTAATTTATAGAGTTACGGAGGAGTAGAGTTTGAAGTGGTTCTCTTAACTGATATTAGAGATTTGGACCAGGAGTGCCGAGGACCTGTTCAAGGATTTAAGGTATGAAAAAATCCAGCCTTGTTTTGAGAAATTCTGTACGTCATTGAGTGTTTTAAAAACCTTTGAGTTTGATTATATTGAGAAAATGAATTTATTATACACCGTGTTTCACAAAGTACAGAAAAACCTAATAGGTACTTTTCATCACAGTGATTGAACACGACTTTTCCAACTCTCGCCACCTAATTTAATTCCTATATTCGTAAAATTTCTCAATAAGAAAAAGAGAAAATGAAAAACAAAAATGCATGAATTAATAATTTTAATAAGGACAGTTTCGTTGGGACATTTTAACACAATGTAATATTACATTAAATATTGTTTTAAGATTTGGCTTCACAACCCGGCGGAACTGCCGAACATGGGTCAGAACTTCTTCAGGTTACCGATCCTGTACCAGTCTGCAGCCGCCATCACTCCTCGCGTCATGGACACTTCTGAGGGTCTACGCCATTATCCTCCGGTCAAGTGAGTCTACTTCTTAATATTCTTCTTTTGTGTTGAGAGAAACACTGGCTAGTGTTTAGAACTAAATGGCCTAAACTTTGCTGAGCCACCTTGGCTGCTTTTCGAGGTTTTCGTGTGTTTCTTCGTCCTATTTCTGGTGCACATTAAACGGGTTATCGTATTCATTGTTTTTGTTTTTAAAATCGTGGAAAATATTTCAAAATATCATAAGTCTTGGAAAATAATCAGCTGTTTTGAATGGTTTTTAAATTTCATGTTTTTCCGTTTACTTACATATATAAAAATGCGAAAAAGTATTGAATACACAATTAGTTTTAAAAGTTTTACACCTTCATTTTAGACGCCAATGTTACTTCCCCGAGGAGCGCTACCTGAGATTCTTCCGGCACTACACTCAGAGGAACTGCGAACTGGAATGTTCCTCCAACCACACGGCCAGGAGGTGTGGCTGCGTGCCTCTTTACATGCCACGTAAGCTTATTAAAAATTCAAAATTCAAAAATATTTTATGCATCATAGGTTTCTCAAAAAAATACTAAATGACGTCATAAAAGAAGCTAAAAAGCTTTGCTCAAACCAAGACCAGCTCTCGTCTCAAACGAATGTACTTGAAGTCTTAAGCAATGAACAAGAAATCAAACAATCTATTATTTATTTAGGCCACCAACAGAATACACATCAATCACACAAGGTGTGAAAAAACAATAAGTTGCTTACCTACTAAATGGTAATCCAATTCTAAATGACTACCGCTTTCAATAATCATTTTACTATAAAGAAATTTGGTAAAATCCATTCCTATTATTAGCGAAACAATCAACCAGCCAGCTTACCTGAAACTAACTAAGTTTAATCAGGATCTAAATAAGCTCCACCCGGTCCCAAAGTAGTTACAAAAACGGCAGTCTATTATTTAATCAGGTCCTGCTCACTATTATTGGTAAGTTAAATTCAGAATAAAAATCCTGTTTAATTTTTCAGATGGCCCAGAAACGAAAGTCTGTGGAGGAGGCAAGAAGAATTGCATAATAAAAGCATTAGGTGGGTAGAAAATGCAACTAAAATATTATACGATGCATCGGTGTCGAAGTGTCCTATTGCCAAAATTTATTTTACAATATTTTTATTTTTACGAAACAAAAAATGTTCGCTGTCTCTATCTTCTGTGAAATACGCAAAAGAAAGGTATAAGAAGACAGGAGATTTTTAATAAAGAGAATGGTAGAAAACAGAAGTCGTATGGCATTCGAGGTTTTAATGAGAAACCATCACAATTTCAGAGGAGCTGTCCCTATCAAAGTCCTCGTTGGCTCCGGAGACGAAGGAGAAAGTGGACAAATGCGGGTGCTTCCAGGCCTGCACCGAGCTGAAGTATGACGCGGAGGTGTCTCAGGCCGTCTACGACCTCACCACCTATAGAAGGCACAAAAACCCTGACATTGCCAAAGAATTGTAAGTCACTTAAAAAGAGTTTAGCTTAACTTAAATTGGCTAAGCTAGACTTCAATATTTTTTTAGCTTGTCTTCAAATTTTGTTGTCTTTAAACTTCAAGCTTTCTTTGTCTACAAACTTTCTTCTTTTTTATTTTGTTTATGAAATAAAAATATTTTTTGTCTACTGGAATTGTAATCAACCTGTTACAAAATGTGTTTGCTACCCCAAAGGTTTTCAGAGATCTTTACAAGTGATAGTCTACCCTTGTGCATTGTGAAATAAGTTGTACAGACAGGCTACCGTCAGAGTTGTGCTAAAAAGTTAAGCGGTGCGCGAGGAAAGAAACCACCAGTAGAATAAAATACCTTGCTGACGTGACGTGATTTAAAGTGATACTATTGGTGGAGATTTTCCTCACGCAACTGCTCATATTCCTATTACCTAGGCTCTTCGAGAAACGCGGGCCTTCCGTCCCAGAAGGAACATCTCATGTGGAACAGCTACGTCCATTCTGTTTTTAAACCACTGTGATGCATTCTTCTAGGCGTCGTCCATCGGGCCTGGTGATCTACTTTGCCGAGGAGTTGTTCACGTCCCTGCGCCGGTCGGAGCTGTACGGAGGCGTGGACTTCCTCGCCAACTGCGGAGGCATCATGGGCCTCTTCATGGGCTTCTCCTTCCTCAGTCTCGTCGAGATTATTTACTACGCTACTATGAGGTATTTCTACTCTTCCTTTTACAATACTAACTTTTCGCGTCATGGCTCCGCCCGCGTTATATAATATTAGTATAGATGTGTTGCTTGTTTTACCACTCATTGTTTTTTTTTCTGTAGTTCAGAACCAGCTCATGCGGTTGGACGATTTAACTTGAGAGCACTGTGATTTCTTAGCAGTAGGGACGAATTTCGTGATGCGAGTGAGTGTCCAGCCGCATATGCTGGTTTTTGTCCAAAAAGCGTCTGATTTTCATACGAAAGGAGCCTCAGAAATATAAACTGAGCTCAGACTTGATTTTCCTTATTTTTCACACTTTTTCTACTTTCATCTATATATTAAAACTGTAGAGGTCGGTATATAGAAAATATGCTCTAAACCGAGTCAGGGGGGTGTAGGTACTCGTAAGAAGTAAAATATGACATAATATCTAGATATTTTTAAATATTTTTGTTTCTCTCTCTCTTATCTGTTTATCTGTTTGTACGGGCTAATCTCCGAAACTGTTGTAACAATTTGAATGAAATTTTGCATGGTGGTACCTTATATACCCGGTAGGCATCTTCGATTTTTTACCGCGGGAAACTATCTCATTCCTACGGGAAACTGAACGGAAAGTAAAAAAGAAAAAAAATCGTGCGTAGCCGCGGGCGGACAGCTTATTTAAATAATTTGATCCACCCTAGACTATTGCCTGAATATTCTAATTCAAGGCAGAATCGCAGACTAAACACGCGCACTGTTAATTTGTTCCTTATTCAATGGACTTAAGAACGGTGCAAATTTCAAAATGTTTAGCCTAACATGCCAGTAAATTTATTAACAAATATTTTTTACTCGAGTACCTATAAAAATATTTTATACTTACTGTGATTGTTCATTTTACAGATTATGGTGCCGCATACGAAGATCTTCAACAGTAGTGGCAGAGTAGCCTTAAATGAAATATTGTTGTCTTGTTGCCATATCGAGTTCAGAATCTCATGTCTACCATAATAATTTCATTAAACTTATTATAATTTATCTTTTTTTAAAATTTATACCTCATCATCATTATTCAGCCTATAGACGTTTACTGCTAAGGAAGAAACCGAGTAGTTTCCACCAGATTATTTAGTTTTTTAGCAATTTTAATTTGTGTTTTTGCGAATTTTCTTGAGTAGTAAGAGCTGAATCGCAGGCATATTGTGTGTGTTGGTTGGTGTACTGTTTATTATATACGATGCCAGAGCATACTAAGCCACAGATTTTTTTTTGTTCTATGCAGTGATAAGTGATAACATAGAAAAAATATGCGGAAATGATTAATTTTTAGGCACTAGTTTTCAGGTCACACTCGTTAGTATGTGTAATAATTGTTTTGCATTGCATGACAGCGCCTGATTATTATCGGCTATCATTGGATATTGGTAGCAAAGAGCTAGAAAATCTACGCGCTTCGTCTCGGTAGAGGCGAGAAACAATTGGAAAATTTGATTACGTCATCGACGTTGTGTGGTATTGCGAAGGTCGACCGGTGATTGACATTTTTACTTTTGACCAACAGAGTTCAAATGAGGTTTATCATGCCAATAAATCAAGTTGATGTTCGATCCAAAGAGTACGTTCAATCAGCCCAAGAGTCCCCAACGAAAGGCTCGAACTCGAACCTACAATTGACCTCGTGCGGGTTTGTTAACTTCACACTCAAGTTTTGAGTATCTTTGTCGGTATATGATATTTTTGCAGGGGTCCTTCATGGTTTGGTTGTTTTTTTAAATACATAATGTAATATCCAGGACATCCCGCGCCTTCTGAATGGGAAGGCACCGACCCTCAACGATCTAAATATGAAAAATGTAGAGTGCAACCAAAAATGATAAGATTTAGAATTTGATCTCAAAAATTAATATATTTTTATATCCAGTTGTGTAGACGTATATGATACTGTGTCTTATTTCCTAATTTTGTTTTCCGTTTTTTATTCTTCGTTCGTTATCCTCAAATGGATCAATAAATTATTACGGCAGCTATCTGTCTCAGTTAGCCACAATGTAATTATCGCGAAAGTGTCTGGCGGCATCGCATTACCGGCTTCAATACCGCTCCGTCCGTGTAGTATTTGACAGAATCGAAAACATCGAGTCTTCGTAAACACGACCCTGCGTGACTGGTCTGTTAAACAGCCGGTTGCGCGCGCGTCGCCGCCGCGCCTCCATTCGACGCCATGGCGTTGCGCCCACAACAACTCCTGCGCACAGGTAAATACATTATTTCATTATGTACATAATTTATGTGACAGAATATGAGATGTGATTTATGGTAGCTTTGCGTGCTGAAAGTGCAGTTTTTGACAGTGTTTTTAAGATATTAATATCTTTTGTTTGGCTACAATATTGATTTCATTATAATGGAGTTTACAGAGCTCAATGTTTTTGTGATATGCCGGTATTATGTTTGACCTTCTTTTGGTTTTACTCGATAACCTTAATAAACTTACAGGACATTTTTTTGCAAAAAGTAAACGCAAGTCATGAAGGATCAACGTAGCTCTACTTAATTTTCAATCTAATTAGCAACATAATCCGATTTTTTTAAACACAATATGAAGGTATCGGGTAGTAAATTTAATTAAAATTAATTAAACAATTTGATAAAACAAGTCATATTATTATTATCATAAATACTTCAAGAAGGCGAACCTTTCCATAAGTGCAAACAAGACTACTTTCAGTTTCAGCTACATAAGTGGGTAAATTGAATGTATAATATGTTCTTCTTGTATAGTATGTTCTTGTATAGTATGTTCTTCTTGTTAGTTTGGTTTCTTAGTAGCGTTGACCTTGACTAAGATGACTGTCTTACAATAATAATAAAAGTCAATTTACAAATTGTATACGTAACTGTAATAACTATGTATTTACTAAATAAGAGAAATTTTTCTTGTCAATATCGTAAGCAGTAGTACCTACCTACTTAACTTTTTAACTTGATAGATGTTAAATAACTACCTATGTGCTAGGTCATGTCATAATGTGTAGTAAGTCAAAATAAGCAGTAGGTAGCCCAAATAAAATGGAGATAGCTTACAAGTTTCAGATCTAAATATTAGGTGACAAAACACATAATCATTGTCAATGAAACTGTATAATGAAGTTTCATACTTTTAGTGTGCAATGGGCCTCAAATTCGCCGGTTCAGCGAGTTACAGCCGAAAGAGCGGGCAGGGGTGTCTAAACTAAGGGAGGTCCTTGAAGACCGGCTCCGGGAGATCAAGAAAGCCAAGACCTGGAAACACGAGAGGATCATCACCTCTCCTCAGGATAGAAAGGTATGTATGGGTTGCCTGGTAGAGGTTGCTACCTTGACAATAAGCCCGCCTGTTGACTAAACTTTGCAATAACAATCTACTTACTATAACCACTTATAACTTAATGTGTTTTCTCTTTTGATGTTGTATGTATAGAATATTTGTATTGTGTATTGTATTTATGAAGAGTTCTTCCATCTTTATTCCACTTTATGCCGGTGTATCTGCGTCCGACATCGTGCGATCGTGCGACAGACATCCCGATTTTGGTTGGATGTCCCGATTTTTTAATCAAAATCAAATGTCCCACTTTTTGAGGACAGCTTAACGGTATATCAGATTTAAAATATCGTATTTTTACTAAAATATATTTTATATGGCTAGTTTTGCTATCTATTGTCACGTAAATGTAATTTAAAACTCAGATAAAAAGATACTTATTTAAGTACTTCTGTTTATATACTTACGTTTTTTTACTATGTACCGCTTTCGACAAAAGAATCCCGCTTTTTTCACTCTGGGCAAAAACGAAAAACTGGCAACGCCTAGGTACCTATGTGTGGGTAGTATACCTTGCCAGAAATAATCGAGTTATCTTGCCTTTTCCTTTTTAAATATGGGGATTTCACTGCCCCAAAATTTTGCTGGATGATGGTGGTAGTGGTAGTTTAGTTATTGGATTTCGATTACGCTGCGATATCCAAGATTAAAGTTTTACCCTTAACCCGTAATTGTAAGACCAGTTAGTTATAATCTCTGCAGAATTTTAAGAAAACGTTGGCAAGTCACCTCAATTCACATGTTAATAACTCGAATGTGGTAACTGCCTTATGTATAAGCAAATAAAGAAACCAGGCCCGCCATTAATTTTAGCTCGAATCACCTTGAACTTCTTAGCCGCTGGGAACGAAATGTAAACATTTAACAGAAAATTGTACATACTCGTATACAGACCCAAATTGTTGCTGATGTGAATATCGACCTTGCCTTTATGGAATAAAATCGTTATTCCGTTTCAGGTTTTCGGGGTGTACCAATAACAACACATTTTATTCAGGTTTATAAATAACCCCTTTTAGTTTAATTAAAATTACTGTTTTCTGAAAAATTGGTAACCGAATATGAAATAAAGATAGCTAGTGATTAAATTTTATTTAGGTATTTATTTTTTCCTGAATTGTGTTTCGCGTGAGGCATAAACATAAATAAAAAACTTAATTTAACATTTTTCAGGACCCAAAGCTGATTTGTCCATTGTTTCAGGTGACTGTGGAAGGCGCTAAAGGAGAGTTCCTGAATTTCTGTGCTAATAATTATCTAGGCCTATCTGTAAGTGTTGTTTTGTTTGCAAATATTGTATATAGTTGTTAACGGCCCATATCAGTCCTCACCTAGGGGCTCGAGCCTACCCTGGAATTAGGGTGAATAGGCTTTAGTCGACCACGCTGGCCCAGTGCGGAATGGTCAACTTCACACACAACCTTTGAATTGCTTCACAGGTGTGAGCAGGTTTCCTAGCGATGCTTTAAATTAAAATATTTTTATTTGGATTAGATATGGTTATGGAGATGTTTAATTTACCGTGTGACGTGGGTAGGCGGTTTTAAATAACGAACACAGAATCCCAGTCAACAATAAAATTAATTTATTTTTAAAAAATAAAAGGTCGTGGGCAGAAGGCCCGTCTGCTTTAGTTTTTATACGGTCGGTACTTCCCGGGCGCTGTGCAGCCGTCGACGATGAGAGGTTCAGGGTCTTCGGTAGCAGCTTAGCAGCGTCAGGAGTCGAGAAGGTGGTTGGCAGCAAATATGTGCGTGATTCAGCCCAAGTGTTGGACCCTAGAAACAATATGTGGTGTCACGACAAGGTCGCACATCCAGCACCAATTGTCATCACCGTCTGGCTAGCATAAGCGGAAGCATTGGGAAGTACCTATTACCTTTTTACAAAAGTAGTAGATAGGTGCGGTGCAGTGATGGCAATCAGAGCGGGTTTTATGGACAAAGCTTGGTTAAATAAAACTAACAAGGCGAGTACATACTCTAAATTTAGCTATAAGCAGGTAGGTGCTCGCACAAGAATACGACTATGTGAATAAGGTGAACAATGTACTAAATTTCCATTATACCGTCTAGTGCTGTTGAAATAATTAAGTACCTGATAAACACTTTCAATGATTATGATTTCATGTTTTGTACAATGCAAAATCAGCTGATACCTACTATGGATTCAAATAGAAACTGTTACTATAGCTAGCACTAAAGAATCGTTTCAACACTTACCCAATATGGGGTTGAAGACACTTTATAAAATAGTTGGCACTACACAATGCAGTAGTAAATGATATGATTTATTTAACTTGTATTCAAAGAACATTAACTTAATGGGTCTTTCTACCAAAGAGCAAAATAAAAAAAAAGTTTTTAATTTTTATATTTTAACAAGTATTCTTACATCAAAGCATGCGTTCGTAACTTAGAAACATTGGAAAATTGGTGTCTGAGATCAATATTAATTATTAATAAAAAAAAATACACTTAATGTTTTTATGCATAGACAGAAAAGACGCCGGGGTCGACAGAAGTGACCGTATTTTCACAATTAAGTGTAACCATTATAGAACTAAAACAAAACGTACCTCTAGAAATATAATTAAGCTTAATAACCCTCATCTATTCCGTTTTTAAAACATAATCAGTACTAATAGCATACTAAAAAAATCACAAAAAAGTGTGGACAGAAGTGACGTCACTTTTGTCGACAATCTTCTTCTTCTTCTTATCGTGTCGATGACAATTATTTCGATAATTTTGGCCCAGAACCTAGCCACTCTGACTGCACTATCTGCTGCGAGCAGGTGGCAGGGCAAGCAGGGCAGGACACCAGGTGGGCCATAGACTGCACCGTCCCACACACACACTCAAAATTTGGGTTCTCCGAGACTCCCCACCTGAACATATTTTCCTTACTGCTGCTAAACTGAGTCCGAAGCCTATTTAAAGACTTCCAGATTGGCCATGGCAGTCCATGTCCAGCCGGGAGGCTCTCAGAAATCGGAACATATGGATCTGGGAGTGGTGTTCGAGCAAGCCACAAATTGCGTCTCGCTTGAGAGTTTACGCATTTCAGAAAGCTTTTTCGACTTTTTAGTCTTTGCGGCGGTAGCTCTTGCCCATGTAGGGGGTGCCGTATGTTGTCTTCCAACTTAGCCCTCTCCGGTGAGCTTGCCACGATTCTTCGAATATCTGGAGGCGCTACGCTAGCCAATGGATACAGCGGAATTTGTTTTATTGTTCTCTTTCTCTTTTTTTTTATTTACTATGGGGTTGCGTTTGACCACAGTCTCACCTGGTGGAAAGCAACGACGTGGCCGATGATGGAACACGCTCACCCAGAAAATGCCTATTCACTCTCGACTTGAAGAAACCTAGGTTATTCGATTCCGGAAAAACAGATGCAGGGAGAGAATTCCATTCTCTGGCCGTGCGCACCTAAAAGGAAGACGCAAAACGTTTGGTGCGAACCAAGAGGAATTCGACATGTGGGTGGTATTTCCCACGGCGCCGCGTTTTCTGGTAACCGAATGTGGTTGGAGGGATAAGTTCGTGGAGTGCCTGAGAACACTCACTATGATACACCTTATAAAAAACCGAGAGGCAGGCGACTTTGCGTCGATGCTCCAAACTTTGAAGCTTGGTCTTAGCAAGTTGGTCATCACCAATGAGTCTCCGAACTCTACGTTTACTCGTGATTGTTTCCTTTTTTCCAGAAGTCAATCGACTTACTTCATCTTGCTCTAGAAATTTCCGAACTGCTTCCTTCAAGTCTATTATTTTCTTTTTTTTCTTTGCTGCTATTTCCTCTCGGACTTCAATAGAAATTTTGTTACTTCCACACCAACCGAGCAGCCTGCCTTCCAAGCCAACCAAGTGCTCACGCGGAACCTCACGCGGAACTGTTTACTCGATGTGGAATCGCGTTATCACTTAAAACGTCACTTCTGTCGATCAACATCACTTCTGTCGACAATCCTGTCGACAGGCGTGACATAGACAGAAGTGACGATTTATTTTAAAACATCGTTTACCGCCATATGTTTTTTCGGTTAGGTTGTTCAACTAGGTGATATCACAGTAAACATTCACTTCAATAAAGCCATACCATTCAATTATTTTTACAATCGTACTAACCTTTTCACATCCAATTTCCGAAGTGATGTTTTATCTTCGACAACCGTGTAGAACCACTATTGAATTTAGTTTTTCTCTAAATATGGTTTCCCTAATGGAGTTTTTATTGTGCGAGATGACAACTGACTACAGTGTTACCATTTCAATATCAATAAAGCGTACGAAAAAAAATGTTTTAATCCAAATATTATCAAACTTTAGCTGTCGACAGAAGTGATTTTATTTTTATAACGCTTGTAGAATTAGCTGTAAATTTAAAATTATTTGCAATATATTTGTGGTTTTCTAGGAGACGTAAGCCAAAGTTTTAATGTATACCATACATCAGCTAGTGTGATATAAACCGCTTTAATTTATTTTATAATTGCATCCGAACTTAACTCAAGCGTATACGAACAGTCGACAGAACGTGATACATCACATACTGTCGACAAGAAAAATAGGTTTAATCATTTTAATAATGGATTTATTTTTATGTTAATCGGTAGAATAAGTAGCGCTTATATCTGTATCTAAAAAATATATTACCTATGTTTTATATTTTAAAAAATATAACACACGAACATAAATTCTTAAACTGTATAGAATGACCCTAATACGTAAGCTATGTTTCGATAAAAAAATATGAGAAGTCGCGGAACAAACAATACGTGTTGTTCCTAGTAAAGGTTAAAGCGACTGTGTCCACGTCCACGCAGATCGCTCCTAATAATTGACCAGCATTTAAGATCAAACGCCAATCAGCGTCCGCCAAACATCGAACGATCGGTGACGTATGCACGCGTCATCGATCATGCGATCGAGAACAAAAGATCTGTATGAAAGTACAGTCGGCCGAATATAAAGTTGCAACTATTAAACAAGTTGTTTTTTTATTGTTGTAGATTTATGTAAATATTATTAGTATTAGTTAAGTAATTATTTTTAGTTAATAGTTTAGTTTTAATAATAGTTTAGTTTTAAGTTTTATTATTTTATTTATTTCATTTTTTATTTAAATTATGTTAGTAACGTTGTATTTACGTTACATTACCCCCTCCGCTACTGAAGGATTTTATCCTAAAATAAAATCCTTAAGGAAATACGCTCACGTATTTGCTTTTTTTTTTTTTTCTTTCATTCTTCAGCTTTCATGACATTATTCATACTTCACGCATATAATCTACAACATTAAATTCCTAATTAAAATAACGTCGCTTCCTTACATTGTAACACAGGGTACTCATTGTCATGAATGACTAACCTAGCAAACATTGAGCAATCATGGTAGCTGTTTTTGGGCAAGTAACTTTTCATTCATTACTAAATATTTGTATTTAATGACTTCATATCTTTTATATGCCAAGTTCCTATATTTTTACCCTGCATATTTTCTAGCACGTAAACGAGTGGTGATTTCTTTTCAATTATTTTACATTTGATGAATTTAGGTGCTAATTTTTTGGAAAAATATTTATCTTTATCACTGAGGACGTAAGTGCGCTTCATTACAAAATCACCCACCTGAAATTCCGCCGGTTTACGGCGCAAATTATATTGCGAGGTATTTTTCTCGTGCGCATGCCACAAGTGTTTTTGTACTTCATCGAATACAGATGATAAGCAACCTAAATTACTAGCGTATATGTCCCGTGGCAAGAATATTATTTCTTTATCCAGATCGTTATCAACATAGTGTGAACCACATGAGACAAGTTCACGTCCGTAAACCAAAAAGGACGGAGTAAAACCCGTGGCCTCATTAACAGAGCTATTAATGGCAAATTGCACCTTGGGAATAAAAACGTCCCAGGTTCTGTGATCATTTTCGACGAATGTGGAAATGCAAGTAATTATTGTTCTGTTATAACGTTCCACTGTATTTATTTGTGGCGTGTATTTAGGGGTATAAAATACATTAGGCACCTCATATTTTTTAAAGAATGCATCAGTTGTGCCGCTAATAAATTGACTGCCATTATCCATTATAATGGTTTGGGGTATACCATGGACCATAAAAACCTGATTTTCTAAAATATTTGTAATGACGTCCGAAGTGGCTTTCTTAATTGGAAAAATTAAACAATATTTTGAGAAACAACATGTGACTACTAATAAGAAGCTATTTCGCATACGAGTTACCGGAAGAGGACCAACAAGATCTATGGAGAGCATTTGAAAAGGACGCGAGCATTGCTTGGGGCGGCCCATTTCGCCTAATGTTTTGTGATTTTGTTGCTTGTATTCGAGACATTTGCTACAAGCACCAACAAACTTCATCACGTCAGCATGCATCCCAGGCCAAAAGTAGCGTAGTGCTACACGACGGTATGTTTTAAAAACGCCTAAGTGTCCGGAAGTAGGTTCGCAGTGATTTTCCGTCAAAACTTGATTACGAAGTTCCTTCGGTATAACCTCTTTCCATGAAAATTCTGATGTTAATTCATGTTTATTTTTGGACAATCTATACAATACGTTGTTTATAATATTATAATTTGGAAAATTTTGTGCGTTATTAGAGACACCATTAAATAAATTTTTATACCATGAGTCATTAGTTTGAGAGACTAAATTTGTAGATGTTATGGAACTAACAGGAACTGCTCTAGAAAGTGCATCAGGAATAACGTTATCAACACCTCGTCTATGTTTAATATCAAAATCGAACGCAGAAAGACGAACACCCCATCGCGCCAGTCTTCCCGTAGGGTTACTGAGAGATAGGAACCATTTTAGTGCACTATGGTCAGTATAAACAATAAAACGTCTCCCATTCTCCAGATAACACCTCCAGTGTTCTATAGCGGTAATAACGGCCAAAGTTTCGCGCTCGGTAATGCTATAGTTCTTCTCAGCAGCTGTCAAAGACTTACTCATATACGCTATAGGATGTTCCTTGCCGTTTACGGTTTGGGTCAACATACCTCCGATTCCAT
The DNA here is from genome assembly GCA_948473455.1 of Teleiodes luculella. NCBI lineage: Eukaryota > Metazoa > Arthropoda > Insecta > Lepidoptera > Gelechiidae > Teleiodes > Teleiodes luculella. The sequence goes on from OX419601.1 coordinate 4,946,116, forward strand.
AATTGGACGCATCCGTATGCACCTCAAAAGGCATAGCGTAGTCAGGACACGACAGAACAGGAGCAGATATAAGAGATTCCTTCAGTTTATGAAAGGCTTGGTCTGCTTCTGTAGTCCACTTAAAAGCTGGTGTTCCTTTTTTATTGGAAGTCAATTTATTTAAAGGGCCGGCTAATGTGCTAAAATTTGGAACAAAACGGCGGTACCAGGTTGCGGTTCCAAGGAAACGTTTAAGATCCTTGCGATTTGAAGGGATTGGGTAATTAAGGATCGCTTCCACTTTCTCTGGATCTGTGCGTAAGCCCATACCGTCTACAACGTAGCCTAGGTATTTAAGTTGGCTCCGGAAGAATTTGCACTTTTCCAGGTTAATGGTCAAATTTGCCAGCTTCAGTTTCTCCAGGACGCGCAATAACAAGGAAACGTGGCTATTAAAATCTTGTGACACGACAATTATGTCATCGAGATAACAAAAAACGTTGAGATCGAATTCCCTAAAAAGTTGGTCTACTAGACGCTGCTGCGTTGCTGGAGCATTGGTGAGTCCAAAGGCTGTCCGTTTAAAACGCAAGGTACCTCTTCCAGGAATATAAAAGGCAGTTTTGTCCCTATCCTCTTCTGCTATCGGTATCTGCCAGAATGCCTTTGACAAATCGATGCTGGATAAGTAACGAGCATCTCGAAGATTGTCAAGGATTTCGGAAACGTATGGAAGGCTATAAGCGTCACGTTTTGTGATTGAATTTAGTTTCCGGCTATCCAGGCAAAAACGAGGCTGGCCATTCTTTTTGGTGACAAGAAGGACTGGAGAAGACCATGCACTCTCGCAAGGCTCGACAACATCCAGAGACAACATTTCGTCAACCTGCTCTACAAGAATGCGTTGTTTCTCTGGCGACATGCGGTAATAGCGCTGTCGTATAGGTTGGGCATCACCAGTGTCGATACGGTGTACAATAACACTAGTTTTCCCTAAGCCCTTTCGTTCGGAAGATATGTCCTTAAATTGCTCAATAACATTATCAGCTAATTGACGCTCAGTTTCTGATAAGTTGTCATAACCGTGTAAATGTTGCTCTTGGTTGTTTTGATCAGATAACTGTTCTTCCTGCTTTATAGTGAGAGTATTCAAGTATTTTGGAGAAATATTGAACTCGCGCCAGAAATCAATCCCTAGTATCAGATTATTTGCAACTGACGGAATAACGAATGCTTTTATAATATGAAATTGATTATCAAACTTGATAGGCAAGAGAATGTAACCAATGCTTTCTAAAATTTGACCACCTGCAGCTTGAACTGTAAGATTTTTGTCATTATGCATTAAGAGACCTTTATTTAAAAAGTGTAAATGAGCATTGTTACCAATTATAGTAACTGCTGACCCTGAGTCAAGAAGACCATTTGCATAAACATCATTAATGCTAACAGAGACATAAGGTCTATTATCATTTTCTGGTTTTTCAAGAAGAATTGTGCTAAGCCTGTAAGATTTGAAAAAATTTCGAATGACGTTAAGCCAACTGTTCCAATCGTCTTTATTAAAATTATTATTCTTACTAGGATTGACACAATTCCAGCTATCTAGTTTTTTGGTTTGGAAGCGTGAGGTCCTTTACCGTTACAATCTGGACATTGAGGTGTCTTAACATCCTTACGTCCACAAACAAAGCAAAATATTGAGTCTTTGTTAGCCGTACACTGGCGTAAATTATGAGTGTCTACACGGCAACGAGGACAGTAACGTTTTCTTTCATCTTTTGTGTTTGTATTTATAGCATCTAAGTTTTCATATCTTGTATTTTTATTATTGTAATCTTTTTTGTAATTGTTAATATTGTTGTTTTTGTAATAGTTATTATTTGTTTTATTTTGTTGTTGTGAATTATTAAAGTTATAATGTTGTTTTGGAATATATTTATTTTTATTTGAGCAACCTGAATAAGCAAATTCTGGTGCTAAAGAATCTGCTGATGGCTTAGAAGGTTCATGAAAATGAGCGAGGCGAGCTTGATAATTTTCATAATTACGGCAAATTGATCTCAGGGACTCCATATCCTTAATTTCAGGCACAGCCGCTAACGTACTTGTGTATATTGGACGAATATTATGTAGAATAATTTCTAATTTTTCATCTTCAGACAAAGGTTTAGATAAACGAGAGAACATGCCTGTCATAATGGAAAGGTAGATTGTGATGCTCTCCGATTCTCCCTGAGTACGACTACGGATTTCAGAAATAAGTCTGTAATCATAGTCTGCCTGATCGAAATCTTTCTTTAGAAGATCGACTAGCTCACTCCAACTCTTTACTCTTTGCTCAACACTCCTATACCAATGCAGAGCATCACCCGAAAATATTTCCGTGCAATAAGCTAAAAGTTTTGAATCGGCAATGCCCCTTGCTTTGCAAAATTCGGAAACGCGCTGGATAAAGGTACGAACGCAAGATTTACCATCGAATTTTAATTTAATTATTTCATTTGAAATTCCACGCTCACAAGTTACTTTAATGTTCAATGGATTAGAAGAATCCTGATCTGGACTTTGAATATTTAAGGGATCAATGACGTTGTCTTTAATAGCATTGTATTTTTGGTAATACTGTTTAAATTTAGAAATACATAAGTTTTTATCGAACACCTCCTGATCGTCATCGGGTATGATTCGTCTTAAACGATGATAAAGATGATGGAGCAAATTTTGTGCACGTAACAAAGTACTTTCATCGGGCAACTCCGTTGAATTCAGAATGGAATCGATTTTACCTAAAACTGAATTAACGCCTAACAAATCTTCGGTAGCCGTAAAGCTACTAATCAAAATATCCTCAGATGGAAATTGTGCAACCAGCTTTGGAATCTGCTTCCTAAGTTCAAGCACTGTTGAAGCTGGGGTACCACCTCTAACTCCTACCTCATATTCCAATTCTGCTTTATTTAAAGATAAAAACTTTATGTGATATGCCATTTTCTTCAAAACAATATAGAAAGTTGTTTAAATTTCAATAAATTATCAATTTGGGTAAATGTTGAAAGATTTACTACAACCACTAATAAGATCTAGAATAAGCTAACTACAGGCTACGACTAATTACCCTTCTCTGTTACAAAATAAACTTACATTTACTGTAACGTCCTGGTTGGCTGTGAAAAATTTTACATCAAATATTTTAAAAAGAAAACATCAAAAGCAAAATTGATTGTAAATGGCAATAATTTTCAAAAAACTGCAGAAAAAGCTGAAAAGAAACTAATTTGCACTTTTCACAAAAAGTAACTTTAGTTGCGATTGAGTGTACAAAAATATGTTCTCAAAAAGTAACTTTATATGATGATGACTGTACTTAGACTAAAAAAATTGTTAATACCGTCATGAAAAAATATTAAATGAAACGGACAAATTTGGATAAAAAGAAAGTGCAAATTAATCAAATGCAACCAAAAAAATAAAGAGACGTTTCACAAAAATAAAAAACATAAAACATAAAGGCACACACACACTAACTACAATAAATTAAAAACAAAAGCAGACCTTTAAAAAAAAAAACCACGTTAAGGCGCCAATGTGACGTGGGTAGGCGGTTTTAAATAACGAACACAGAATCCCAGTCAACAATAAAATTAATTTATTTTTAAAAAATAAAAGGTCGTGGGCAGAAGGCCCGTCTGCTTTAGTTTTTATACGGTCGGTACTTCCCGGGCGCTGTGCAGCCGTCGACGATGAGAGGTTCAGGGTCTTCGGTAGCAGCTTAGCAGCGTCAGGAGTCGAGAAGGTGGTTGGCAGCAAATATGTGCGTGATTCAGCCCAAGTGTTGGACCCTAGAAACAATATGTGGTGTCACGACAAGGTCGCATATCCAGCACCAATTGTCATCACCGTCTGGCTAGCATAAGCGGAAGCATTGGGAAGTACCTATTACCTTTTTACAAAAGTAGTAGATAGGTGCGGTGCAGTGATGGCAATCAGAGCGGGTTTTATGGACAAAGCTTGGTTAAATAAAACTAACAAGGCGAGTACATACTCTAAATTTAGCTATAAGCAGGTAGGTGCTCGCACAAGAATACGACTATGTGAATAAGGTGAACAATGTACTAAATTTCCATTATACCGTCTAGTGCTGTTGAAATAATTAAGTACCTGATAAACACTTTCAATGATTATGATTTCATGTTTTGTACAATGCAAAATCAGCTGATACCTACTATGGATTCAAATAGAAACTGTTACTATAGCTAGCACTAAAGAATCGTTTCAACACTTACCCAATATGGGGTTGAAGACACTTTATAAAATAGTTGGCACTACACAATGCAGTAGTAAATGATATGATTTATTTAACTTGTATTCAAAGAACATTAACTTAATACGTAAGCTATGTTTCGATAAAAAAATATGAGAAGTCGCGGAACAAACAATACGTGTTGTTCCTAGTAAAGGTTAAAGCGACTGTGTCCACGTCCACGCAGATCGCTCCTAATAATTGACCAGCATTTAAGATCAAACGCCAATCAGCGTCCGCCAAACATCGAACGATCGGTGACGTATGCACGCGTCATCGATCATGCGATCGAGAACAAAAGATCTGTATGAAAGTACAGTCGGCCGAATATAAAGTTGCAACTATTAAACAAGTTGTTTTTTTATTGTTGTAGATTTATGTAAATATTATTAGTATTAGTTAAGTAATTATTTTTAGTTAATAGTTTAGTTTTAATAATAGTTTAGTTTTAAGTTTTATTATTTTATTTATTTCATTTTTTATTTAAATTATGTTAGTAACGTTGTATTTACGTTACAACCGTAAGAGCGTTGATTGAACATACATAATTATGAATTCGAAAATCGAAATGACATTGACACCAATGTGCAGAGACTTGAATCCCCGAACTTCCGATTGGAAGTCAACGGCCCTAGTCACTTGGCCATCGACGCAAGCCGTGTACCTATACTACTGAATTGTTGCCTAATATTACTATGAATTAAACTATTTTCCATTTACAACAGAATCATCCTGAAGTAGTAGAGGCAGCCAGGGAAAGCCTAACCAAGTACGGCGCCGGACTCAGTTCTGTGCGATTTATATGCGGCACACAAACTCTACATAAGGTAAACAATGCAATTTGAACATTCTGTTTTTTATATTTATATCTTCCAGAGTTGCATTGAGCTGAGTCATTCAGGTCATAAGTCCATATATGCTGGTACTTCACTCGATTTTGACAAGAAAACTTTTGAAATAAAATCTTTTTAGTTTTTATATGCATGATGAAAACGTTAACACATTTTGTATCATGGAAACTGGTGCACAAAAAACAGAGTAGGTAGGTAGGTATTTTGCTTTCGTATTGATGCAAGCTGAATTTACTGACCCAAACGATTCTATAATTATTTTAGTGTGTGATCCCTGTGAGCCAAATAAAATTCGGGTCTATTATATCATTTCTTGGGTCCTCCGCTACCACGCAAAATAGCTGTAAAGCTTGATACGTTGATTTTACTACAGAAGTGTAGGTTAATTGAAACAAAAGCTCATTTCTTTACAGCTAGGCTAACATTATGTAGGTTTACCTTTAAAAATCTCATTCAATCCGTACAATATATATATTGTGCACTAATGTAAATTTTACGAAATTGCCGATGAAAGGTTATTTATTACAGGAATTAGAAAACAAAATCGCCAAGTTCCACGATCGCGAAGATGCGATTCTGTACGGGTCCTGCTTCGACGCGAACGCGGGTTTATTCGAGTCCATGCTCACTCCAGAAGATGCTGTATTTTCCGATGCCCTCAACCACGCCTCGATCATCGACGGTGTGCGGCTGTGTAAAGCGCAGAAGTTCCGGTATCCTCATAGAGATTTGAATGGTCAGTAGTGCTAAACTACAATACAACTTCATACTTTATTGACACCCATAAAATGCATGACGAATATACAGCTATTTTTTAAAATAGGGATTGAGTACGTAATAATTTTTCAACATATACCATCTGCTATTACTATTTGAGTACAGGGTGAATTTCCCGGGACCAAAAATTGCGCGGCATTGATGAAATTGGTATTAAAAAATATAGTTATAATGTTCTAATATTTTTTTCTAGTTAGGTGAAATAGTAATCTATGTGGAGCACTGAATATTTTAATAATAGGATTAATAGATAATCCAAAAAAAAATATTAAACCTCGAAATCTTTCATTACCGTGTTTGTCCACACCTCACCTTGATGTGTATTATACCTCATTGTTAAAAAACTATGGGTTGTTTACATTAAAACCTAACTTTATTTGATACGTGAATAGTTAAAGTATTGCTACGTAATACATTTATTAAAATATTTGAGCTATACAACGAATGGTTCATCAAAAGACATTTGTCCCAGAACTATCTTTCATTGCCGTGTCCTAATTATGTTTAAGGATATTGTTTTATCTAACACCTTGTGTCCTCCCATTGGTGTGCTAAACGTTGCGTATGAGTGCCGCCTAAGTGCTCGACTTGGAAGGACGGCCACACGTGCCTGCGTTTTCGTGCTATAAATTATTTAGGTATTATTTTTTTTTGTTACTGGACATTTTTTCTTTCATCGCCGTGCATAGGTATAACTTCTCTTTGAATAAGTTTACCTTCTTGATTAAGTATTCAATAGAACGTCATTTCTTTTATGTTTATTTGTGAAGTATTTATTACTTTGAATAATTAATAGATTTTTTGTTAATTACATTTTTTGCCCTGATTTTCATCTCCATGCTTTCATTTCCATGGTTTCCGTGGCCTAAATTTGCTATGGCAATGAAAAAAAAGACACGGAAATGAACAAAATTTCATTGCCATGCCTTGCCGTGGCCAGATGTTTCATTGCCGTGGCCAAATATTTCATTTCCGTGTTTTACGTTTTCATCGCCATGTTATGATTAGGCAAAGAAAACATCTGCTGGAGCACAGTTCTTTCATTGCCGTGGACACTTGTTTCATTGCCGTGCACGCATGTTTCATCGCCGTGGCACGAAATTTTCGATCTTTTGTATCTCGTTAGTTTTTTAAGTTATCTGCTAGATATTTAGCAAGGATACATACATTTTCAAAAGCTTTAATAAATGCAGACTCTTTTTTTAATAAACCTTATGGTAAAAAAAACCACGGGAATGAAGATTTTAGGAGACCTGTTGAAATTCACTCTACAATGTTTTAAATTTTTCGCCTCTATTTAAAATAGTAAATAGTGATTAGTGCTATATTTCGAACTCTACGCTCAACCTAATTGTAAAGGTGATTATAGCCGTCATCATCATCATCTCAGCCGAAAGATGTCCACTGCTGTGATTAGTGCTCGTCAATATTCCAACTAATTGTAAATCTGTAATTTAAACTCGTTTAAAATATGTATTAAACGAAATAACGTTTTATCACGTACAAAATCAGGTAGACCGACGATCTGGTGAGGGTTGCGGGAAGCCGCTGGATCGATCATCGTGGAGATCTTTAGGAGAGGCCTTTGTCCAGCAGCAGTAACGTCTTTTGATGGCTGAGATAACAACGTACAAAATCTTTCTAAGAGCTATTTTTAATTCAAATATGTTACAAATAACTATTCCGTTCGATTGTCGAGCTAGTGAAAACTATACCTTTTACCTTCAACCATGTTCCAGAGTTGGAGCACTTGTTAGCCCACAGCGAAGCCCGCCTCAAGCTGATCGTGACAGACGGCGTGTTCTCGATGGACGGCACGGTGGCGCCGCTCAAGGGTTTGAGGAACTTGGCCGACCGCTACCGAGCGCTACTAGCTGTGGACGACAGTCATGCCACAGGCTTTTTCGGAGAAACTGGCCGGTGAGAGAATCTATTATGCTTATCACTTCTGAAAACGGCAGCACCAAATTAGATAGTTCTCTTTTGTTGTACATATAATTAATCTGTAAACGTGAAAATTAGTACGTAGAAAAAATGCTAAAAACCGAGTCAGGGGGATGTAAGAAACATATCCAAATTAAAAATAAATGTTTTTTGTTTATCTGTTTGTCTGTTTGTACGGTCTAATCTCCGAACCTGTTGGACCGATTGAATGAAATTTTGCATTATAGTACCTCTAATCCCCGGTCAACATCTAAGATAGTTTTTACCGCGGGAACATATCTCATTCCTACGGGAAACTGCGTGGAAAAGTCAAAAAACAACGCAGGCGCCGGGCGGACAGCTAGTTTTTAAATATTTTTTACACTTGTTAGGTATTTTCCGACATTTTCCCATAGAAGCATGTTCAAACATGGATTGAAAGATGAATTTCAAAGTAAAATTAATAATATATTTACATTCAGATATGGGATCTTTAAAGTAAAAGACCTAAATGAAAAGTATCATAAGTAGTAGTAGTAGGTTATAGGTACAATAAAGTTATAGACCGTTGTTGAAGCTTTTTGGTGGTAATAACTAATCACCCTAATTACCTACTACTTTTTACGTTAGAATATTTTCTGAAGATTGAAGAGAAAACTGTTTTAAGTAGGTACATAGGTTGCTTAGACAGACTAGTACATTTCATTTGAGATTGCAGTAAAGATCGTTATCAAGAAAGAGCACGTAGTAGGTACCTACCTACATACAAAATGCCTTATCTTCTTGAAAGTAAAATCTTAATGGCATTCAGCATGCGAAGCTAGTTTGTTGCAAATGCACTGAATTGCCAACAAGAGTATAGACATCTATAGTTGCTTTATGTAAATACAGTTAGTCATTGCAGTCAAGGAGAACTGTAACATTGTAATAGGTAAAAGCCATATTTTCCTCATTTACCTGTCTCGTAATAAAACTATGAACTTTAATTAGAAGAGATATTAGGACCTAGGTCACCTATGTTGATCAAATTAAAATTAAGAGTGTGTTAACGACATTAAAACTTTATATGACGACATCATAATTAATATCGCTTAAGCTTGTTGGAAATTTGGATAATACAATATTAAAAAAAAAGTTGGATGAAAAGCGCGAAAGCAACAAATAAACATTCATTAAAGTATGTTGGATATGATGTGGGCCGGCCGCAACAGAGGAGAGGCATAGCAGTAAGTAAATAAAGGCTGGGTAGGAAGAAGCTCGTTGTGAACCATGAAAAAGCAAATATTTTTAACTATAAATAATATTTACTCATTTTCAATGAAAAATGTTTACAACTTAAATACGAATTAAATGGGAATTGGCGAGTATAATATATTTAAGTTTTCATTTATTATTTTGCTGACTAACTTACGAGATCTACACTACAACTCACAGCCACGCCACTAATAGTTACTTAGATCAGTGAATAAATTAATAGTTTAAAAAACTCTAGAAAAACACGCATAAGATGCTTACTTGAAGAGTTTCACTATCTACCTTTGGGATCCTTCATCAGACCCTGGTTAAGTGGTCATCTCACCTCGCCAATATAAAGGTCTTATTTAGACAAATCAAATGATGCCAAATTCGGGGGGTTTACTAGTAGCCGTTAAAGAGTTCCACTATCCATCTTGGTTCCAGCATCAGATCAGCTTGTTTGTGTCAAATTATTGTGTTGTCATCGGAATTACGTAGGTATACATTCCAATTTTCACTACGTTACGACCCTTGGAAGATGGTTAAATTAGTTACCTTAGATTCCATTAGGTAGTAGTTAGTTACATACAAGAGGACCTAATAAAAGCGTGTTAAAAATATATATCAATAGTCTGCTTTACAGCAATTCTCACAATTACATCTATTTTATTTTAATAAACTGACCTGTCCGTGTTACCAGGGGTACAGAAGAGTACTGCGGTGTGCCCGGAGCAGCGGACATCATCTGTTCCACTCTAGGAAAAGCCGTCAGCGGAGCGGCTGGCGGGTACACCACGGGTCCAAAAGAACTGGTCACGCTGCTCAGAAATGTCTCCAGGCCATACCTCTTCTCCAACGCACCTCCTCCACCTGTAGTTGCTGCGTCTTTAAAGGTACTAGGAGACTATGATTTGTATATTCAATGTTTTTTTTTGCAGGTCAGAAAAATGAGAAATTTTGAGCTAAGTAAGTTTAGTAACAAACAACAACATATCAAATGATCATACCCTACAGAATTTAAACTAGCAATCTGAAGACATGCTGAATCAACCAACACAGAATATTTCTTGAAATGAAATGAAATCATTTATTTTAACTTTTGGACACTTTTGATCACTTCATCATCTCAGCCGAAAGACGTCCACTGCTGGACAAAGGCCTCCCCCAAGGATCTCCACAATGATCGGTCCTGCGCTGCCCGCATCCAGCGGCTTTTGATCACTTAGTTAAGTCAAATAAAGTTACATTTAGTGGCGAGTTCAGCAAAGCAAATTATTCTATCGATGTTGACGGAATTTTAAACGCCATCTTTCCCTCACTATAACAAAGAAGCGAGTACCTACCTACTTAGATACTTCGCGAAAAACTGGGAGATCTGCAGGCCAATTCCTCTAAATAACTGCAACGACATTACTGCGCATTATTTTGGTATTCTCGTATGAAGTGCAGTCCTAACGACGTCTGTCTAACAACCAAACGTTTATTGACCGATATATTTCTTTTGTAGTCCCTTGAACTGGTGGAAAGAAGCAGTGAGCTGCGCCAGCGACTCCGGGAGAACACTCGTGCCTTCAGGCAAGGGCTGAAGGCAGCCGGGCTTACTGTCAGTGGAGACGAACATCCGATCTGCCCCGTCATGGTGGGCGAAGCACCCCTAGCCGTGGAACTCGCTACGGGCATGTTAGGTAAGAAGGAAAATGTAATATAAGTACGATGGGACGAATTTACTTCACACCTACCTTTTTGTAGTTCGGAATAACCTGATGTAGTCATGAACATTACCTTCATAATTGGCTAGTTTTTGCCGTAGGCGAATTCTGGCAGATGTTCGTATTAAAGAGCAGAGAAAATATCATAGCGTGTAAACCTCTGAATTGTAGGTAGGTATCTAATTTTTTGTTTCTGGCGATAATTGATTTTTTTATAAAATAGGTCCATTATAGTTCCGTTGAATTTCCAAAGATGGAATAGAGCAGATGTTTTTATTTGTCGAGCCAAGCTCTTTTTGAACATATTCAAAGAATAAAGAAAAAGGTCAATAAAAATATTTGTATTTGTAGAAATAAAGCATTGACTATTAACTTGAGGATATTTACATCTAGTTAAGCCAGTACACGTTCTTTACTGGCGAGTTCAAGAATTTGGCTGTTGAAAATAACTCGAGTTACTTATAGGGGTTGACAAACTCGGGAGGTCTACAGAAAATGGTGTGTTTCAGAGCGCGGCATCTACGTGGTGGCGTTCAGTTACCCGGTGGTGCCGAAGGGCGCGGCGCGCGTGCGCGTGCAGCTGAGCGCTGCGCACACGCACGCGGACGTGCAGCGCGCCGTGCAGGCCTTCGCTGAAGTCGCCACGAACATCGGCCTCGTTAAGTAAAACAATAGAATAGTAAGGATATGATGCGCGAAAGCGAAGCAGTTTATTGACTCCCGGTACCTATAAGCACGTCTAAGCCAGAAGCGAAAGTTATCTACCCTTCCACTATTTGACGACTCACAAAAGACATAGGGTCGAAGGCGCCGTGCAGGCTTTCGCCCAAGGCGGCATGAACCGGCATCCTACATCGGAATAGTTAAGTAAAACAATACATGTAAGACTCTGTTATGACGCGCGAAAGTTTATTTGCACGTCTAAGCCAAAGCCAGAGGCGAAAGTTTTCCACACTTCCGCTATTTGACGTCTCACAAATCCAGGAACATGTAACTGACAAGGGTTCGTTAACAGCTCATATATATCCCTCCGAGGGGCTCGAGCCTCCTGATCAAGGTACAAAATAAGCCCCAATTTTTTTTATTATAACATTCAATCTTAGGAGAACTTCCCACTTCTCTAGAAGCTTCATTGGTCGTACCTTTTCGACACAAGCATAGGTCAATAAAAAAAAAAAACACTTCTCTGTGTTCAATGGGCTTGTAGTTTCGGCATACTGTCTCCGAGAGGCAGACGGGACGATATCAGATCAGATATTATAAATTCAATTTTCTTAAATGTCAGTCTCTTGACTTAAAATACTGTGTGTGTGTGTGGTGTGAGGGCCACTTTGCTTAAACTCAATGAAAATATGACCTTGATTTAGTGTGCATTGCAAAACAATTGTGCAGCTAATATCAGATTTTGTGCAACTCAATTGAGCGAGTTATAAGGTGAAATGTTGGGCTCTCAATCCTCCATTGGAGGATTGAGAGCCCACCTAAAACAGAGAAACTATGCGCACTACAGAATCGGTCTTTACGACAAACTCTAAGTCCAGACGTAACAATAATTGTGTCGTAGAGATATTATCGCAAAACGCTACAGTATTTTGTATATCTTCGGTCAAAATTGGCCCTCAGAAGTATTTTTCGTACTCTGTTTTTGTCAAATATTAAGAAAACCCTTTGCTTTCTGATTAAACAAATTATGTCAGTAATTGTGAAAATAATTGTGCGATTTTGTGCAAGCAAGAAAACTTCGCTACCTCTCGTAGTTTTTAAGTTATGACGTCGCAAAGATTTGGGCCCTCAATCCTCCACTTTTTCCTGTTTTTTGTTAATTACGCCGTAAGTATTAAACATATGACAAACACAAAACCGTCATTAATTGTGAAAATAATTGTGCAACAAATGTGTATAATTTGTTTTTAATAAAAATCATTAATTAAGTAGAAATCTTTAAAAAACACTATTTCTGATGCGGGTATGAGGTAGGGTGACAAGAATTTCGTCCTATTCTACCGTCATATGAAAACTATTATTACTATATTTACTAAATTGTGATAATAAGGAAACACTATTAAAAAAATAATGAAAAGAAATGTAATTAATAAAAAAAAAAAAAACAATTAAAAAAAAGTAAGTCAAAACAATTGAAGTACCTACTAAATAAATCAATAATATTAAATATTTTATAATAAATCTTTGCTTTTTTATTAAATTTAAAAAAAATAAGTTGAATTTAAAATGACATAGTACATAAAACGAAATAAATAAATTAAATGACCATTTTCATTTTGAGTTTCTTTGATCGCATTTTATTTTATTTAATAATATATTTTTAATGTTTTAGTAACTTATTTATTTTTAGCTAATATTATCTTTTTTTTTAATTTCATTAAATTTTTAATTTAAGTATATCAATTTATAATTTTTTAAATTGTCTTTTCTTATAATCACAATTTGGTAAATATAGCAATAATAGTTTTAATATGACGGTAGAATAGGACGAAATTCTTGTCACCCAGGTCACCCTACCTCATACTTGCATCAGAAATAGTATTTTTTTAAGATTTCTACTTAATTAATGACTTTTATTAAAAACAAATTATACACATTTGTTGCACAATTATTTTCACAATTAATGACGGTTTTGTGTTTGTCATATGTTTAATACTTACGGCGTAATTAACAAAAAACAGGAAAAAGTGGAGGATTGAGGGCCCAAATCTTTGCGACGTCATAACTTAAAAACTACGAGAGGTAGCGAAGTTTTCTTGCTTGCACAAAATCGCACAATTATTTTCACAATTACTTACATCATTTGTTTAATCAGAAAGCAAAGGGTTTTCTTAATATTTGACAAAAACAGAGTACGAAAAATACTTCTGAGGGCCAATTTTGACCGAAGATATACAAAATACTGTAGCGTTTTGCGATAATATCTCTACGACACAATTATTGTTACGTCTGGACTTAGAGTTTGCCGTAAAGACCGATTCTGTAGTGCGCATAGTTTCTCTGTTTTAGGTGGGCTCTCAATCCTCCAATGGAGGATTGAGAGCCCAACATTTCACCTTATAACTCGCTCAATTGAGTTGCACAAAATCTGATATTAGCTGCACAATTGTTTTGCAATGCACACTAAATCAAGGTCATATTTTCATCGAGTTTAAGCAAAGTGGCCCTCACACCACACACACACAATACTGTGGTATCATCTTTACCTACTTTTATACTAGTTTACTGAGCTAGAAATTACGAACAATTAAAAATGTAGGTAGGTACTCTATTGATAATTTCTACAATTTCACTCACTAAGTTATGTTTTATATCCTAGTCAATAGCCTGCTTCGCATTCGTACAAACTGTTAAGATATTTTTTAAGAAACATCCAAATCGATCTATTATTGATTTTCAGCGTGTTTCATAGGTTTTGTTGTTATTAAAATTCTTAAATATATAATATAAAGCATATTATACTTATACTTTACTTTGGTAATGTTTACTTTGTTTAAGTATGAATCAAATATCTGGTCATAAACAAAGTTATGTATGACTGATCCAATAATAAATATTTTCTAAGCAATGTGTCTTTTCTTTAACTTGCCTTTTGTAGCAGAGCGTTTACGATATTTTTGTAGGTTTTATTGGTCTAGTGTATGATGCAGGTATGTACTAAATTATAATTAATATTTTAAGTTCGAATGAAACAAAACATGTAATAATAATTGATCTATTAACAATAATTTATTACAAGTAATAAAACACACTCTTATTGACAACATCATAACGCGCGGTGCGACCACGACTTGTACAGAGGTGCGTTAAAATTACTGAACAGATTTTATAAAATTTATATATTTTTAATTTTTAATTTTTTGATTGATAAATTCTTCCACGCAGTTTTCTCTCTTGTTATAAATTAGTCGATTATCAACATTCTTTTATTAATTCATTTAATTCAATAACAATGCAAAATTGAAAAATAAACCAATGGCTCTAAATAAAAGTTTGTTCACAATTTTGACGCACCCTGTAGTTTCCTTACGCTCATATAAAGATATAATTAAATCTATAATTAATTATTTACATTGGTATAGCAAATTCTCACTAGACGCTGTTACATCATTTCGTTCAAAAGAAAAACAAAATCACAATAAAAGTCATTTCGTGATATGATAGTACACAATTAGTAAATAGTTAATACTGAACGAATAAACATAATACCTTCATATATACAAAATTTGAACATTGTTAATTTTTACATTATTACTTAAAACTCGGTTTGTGAATAGTTTCTTTTTTGTGTTAACTGCTTGTCAGTACTCTCAAGGGCGAGGTAAGCTGAACACGAGTGCCGCGATTATCTCCCTTATATAAAGGTCTTAAGAATAATTCATAGTCCAGTGTTCAGTTTAGCATGCTCTTGACTGTCCAACGTAATCATATATGTCACTGGTTAAATCATTACTGTGGATTTGCTGGAAGATATTTCTTTACAAGTAAGTAGACGCGTTCTGTCGTTTCATTTCGTGTAACTGTTCTTCTACTGATTTATCTGTACTATTAACGTTAAATAAATAAATAATACATTATTATTACAAACAAACAAGAAAACGCTCGAGGGGAATTCAAAAATATTACGCAAATTATATAGACATATTTATATATAGCTGCATATTTTTAGATACCAATCTTACGTATAAACTTCTTTTGAGCATATTGGTCAAATCAATAAAAACTATATACTTATTACTAAAATTTGTTTGTAAAAACCTACGTAATTGTGCAACATTGTAGTGCGGTCGACTATGCAATTGGGAAGCCATTAATTAGATTGTCGTGATAACATCTGGCTGACTGAGTATTCATGCTCACTAAAGTGTCCTGACTTGCGGTGGCGTGTGGGCCGGGTCGTTGGGTTCCCTCTAATATGGTTGAGCCCGGCGATGGCTGTCCCATACGTCAAACCCGTGAACGTGGTGCTGCTTGGGGGGACTGGTCTGCTCTAGTCGATTGCCGATTGTTTTATTGTTTGTATAGTTTAGTTTTTCTACTTTGACTGGTTGCCTTCCTTTAATTTCATATTTCGGCTGCACTCTTTGTTATATTAATCAAATTGTATAAAATAATAATTACCTATGTAAAAATATTTTGAAAAGATGCAACGCCTGTGGAGTTTCTTCCGGCGGGTTCTTCTCCACAGAAGACAGCCAAATTGTGAACCCGCCCTGACGTCAAAAAATGATTTGTGAAATCTTACTTTGAATAAACACTATTTGACTTTGACTTTGACTTTGAAAACTTTTCATTAAAATGACGGTTATATTTATGATTTAATTTAACAAATAAAAAGGCTAGCTTTGGAATATAACGCAATGTATATCTAAGAAAAGAATAAGTGAAAAAAAATGCACTTTTTATATAAAAACTTGTTTTAAACCATATTTTTTATGCTTGAGTTCTATTCTTCTTTGGCTGTAGTTTAAGTCCGATTACTATTCGACTACTTAAACTAAGATCGTTGTAAAAAAAAAGAAAAAAGGATAACCATAAATTTAGGAACAGCGAACAAACCACAAATACTTTTTATGACACATCAAAGACTATGTGCAATATAATTAATATAGGTAACTTAGCACAATACTTGCATAGAATGTATAGTGAGAACACAAATCGATTAATTTTCGTTAACAATCACAACTATCATTTATTCCTGCCCTACTATGGCCCAAACTCACAGCTCTACTAGCTTTAGTCCTTAGAAAAATAATTAGCAAATAAACTTTATTTGTTCAAAATGTTTATCATGGTAATTTTTCATTACACGAAAATCTTCTTAAAAACCACTTCTCTAAGGATCAAAGTAGTTTCCTTGTAAAAATACGCCGCTACCTACTGGAGGGTTCCCATTTCGAATCGTCTACGTTTGTATATTTGTCTTGTGGACGAGATCTGAGTGAGCAATCCATACTGTCTAATATCTTCTTACTTCATTGTACGAGTATTCTGTGTTGTTACCTCATTGGAGCACGTTCGGTTTTGAAGGCGGACCTGAAAAAGAAGGTAAGTATCAGGACAATACAAGATAAGCGCTAAGTTATTTTATTTAACTTTATTGCACAACACAATAAAATTGGTGGGCCTAATGCCGTACGGAATTCTCCACCGGCGAATAGAGAAAAATAAACGGGTGCACGCACGCACACTAACTTAAACTATTTTTAAAGAAATAAAACCAAAGAAATAAATATTAATATATAGGTACCGTACACATATAAAGATAAAATATGCCATTTCAAGATAATCATATACACAAATATACCCATGTTATGTTATTGGAATTAGCGAGCCTATTTCCGAAACTCTGCAACAAATGCGCCATTTTTGCGTATGGATGGTATAACTAGTCGTGTCACCCTAATCTCCTCGAAGAACTTTAGCAGGTCTGACCTCGCCGATTTCGAAGCGCTAAAATAATATAAAAACGTGTAACGTGTATTCAATGAGGTATATAATAATAACATAGGGCTACTGGCTAACATATTTGTCAATAAAAACTGTCTATGTGTAGTAGTCGAGCAGAACATTCGCTAATTAATGCCTGACCCATGGTCTAAGAAAACAATGTCTAACCATTAGACCACGTGACTGACACGAGCTACGTCATTTTGCTCATTCATCCTTGTCGAATGCGTGTAATAGACAAGGATGAACAGCGCAAAATGACGTAGGCTTGTGTCAGTCACGTGGTCTAACGGTTAGACCTTGTTTTCTTAGACCATGGCCTGACCAAAGAAATAAGAAACCTGCTCTGGGGGCGCCACGTGTATATTTTTACGACTATGGCAACAATTTCCCTTATAAAATTAGTTCCATTGCAATTCCGCGATATGGCGAGGTTTCTTATTTCTTTGGTCGGGCTTTACTAGTAATTACACGGAGCTTTCGAGTTCTGACTATGACGACCTATATGTAGGTATACTAGGTCGAGATAGTTTCTTCACTTTTCATAGGGGCTGGGCTGGTATATGGAATCTTAGAACTTGGTTTATGCTAGTTTAGTAGTAGAATACATAATATTATAGTCTTTAAAGTTAAGCAAATACGTGGCAAAAGTTCAAACAGGTGAAGAGAAAAAATATTTTTTCAGCTATACACTAGTTGATGAAAAAAAACTAAAGATTTATTGAACTCAATATACAGGATAAATAGTTATTGATCTTTACCAAGGACATGCTCCAATTTAAGAGGTTTCATTAAAGTATAACCACCACCTTCACCTAGTTCGAATACCATGTCCATTACTATCAATCGTGCTAGTTATCCATTATTACGAGTGTACGTACCTACTGATGACAAAAAATATATACAGTTCACGCGCGAGTTGAATGCGTGCGTTTCACTTCATTTTGAGAACTCGAGAACACATTGGAAGTAGACATGTCGGAGATTTATGTGTTCTGTGGTCGGAAACCATGTACGTACATATTATGTACAATAATTGAAAATAGTCAAAATAAACCGACAGATAGCAACCACGTCAATCATATCAAAAAGTAATAAATAAATCAGTTTTGATGTCTTTAAAGAGCTTGAATATTTTGTTATATTCGATTGGCAGGTATGGTTGAGTAGCAAGAAAGGCAGTGCTTCTCCAATAACCAGTTGTGAAACCGCAAGAATAAAGGTAAAAAAAATCGATTCAAGAATAGGCTATCGTTTTTGGCAACTAGTTGGGTAACAAGAACATTTTTTTAAGTTTTATTAAAAAAACTATAGTTTAGCTATAAAATAAACATAAAATGAAGTGAAACGCACTCTGTTATCAACTCGCGCGCGAACTGTATTTAGCTACGAATTTATTTACAGTACGATCGGCAAATATTTCACTACAGTCGAATAGATATATGATTGATTGTTGAAAATTACCATAAACTACATAAAAGTACATAACTGAAACATAACAGATCAATAAGCACATATTGTCACCACGAGTTAATGCGGTGTCACGATTAACTGAGAGACACAAAGATGATGATTTATGACGAAATGGATGAAGAAGGATGTTGATTATCTGTATAAAAAATAAATTAATTGACTAGTTACACCAGCCAGTCACATACATTCATATTTACATTAGCATAACATGCTAAACATGTTTTATTGAAATCACAGGTAATAATAATAAATTCTATTGACCTCTAAAGTAATAAATTGTATTTAAACATGTTGTACAGGTATCTAGCTCTCCTTATTTGCAACTTGTTATCCCTTCGACCACTGGTTGGCCTTGTTTAATAAGTTACTAAACCTTACCATTTGCTAGATATAACAAGATCTTGTTATAGCCTATTACAAGAAATCATAATAATTGACTAGAAATAAGAAATCAAGGTGTTGCTACTGATATTGTCAGAAATAGTCATAAAGCATAACATTAGACCTTATGGAAGGTAATATAAAAGTAGAAATTGGAGGTTATTCAACGTATCGCCTACCTAACATATCACGTTATGCTTTGCTAGGGGATTTAAGTGATTTGAAATTCAAGCAGCCAGTAAATAGAACAGGGAAAACTTGACAAGATGAGACACACACGTAGAAAATTTTGCCCTCAATGTCTCTCAACATTCGATGCTAAAGTAAATATTTTAGCGAATGAATGGAAAAAGAATGACTATACACTAAACAAATTTAATGAAGCTAGAGTTAATCAGTACAATACGTTAGGAAGAGGTCAAGGCGAATAATTCACGATCAAATCAAGATTTAGCTAAAGTACTTCTGATCAAAAAACAGCAACAAAATTGAAAACTTGTTCAGAAATTAGTTACTCTAGAAGTTAAACAAGTGTAAGATGGATTTTAAGAAGGATTAAACTAATCTACATTTCCATATAACAGAAATAAGTACACAATTTTAATTTACAGAAAGCAATATGTAGTATTTGTTTTTTTGTTAACAACCGTCCGTATTGATCGTCTAACATGGTGTAGTATATCAAATTTACGTTTTCCGACACTGTGTTTATGTCTTACTTACAAGGTCTCCTGTCAAAGTCAATGTCATGGCGAGTATTAACGGCCGGGAAATAGCGAACGGCAACCAAATGTATGTGTTTATGTGAGCGAGGTCACTCTTGGTTCTGTGTGGTTCTATGCATATTTAATAAGTCGAACTGACTGAAGAAAGTTCAAATTACTTTACTTCGTATTTAATACTATTTTAATGGAATAAAAACTGTGTTATTATGATCTAGACATTTTGAGATTTATTAAATGTAAATAAAAATAATTGTTTCTTCTAAAATTATGTCTAATACTGAATATAGACGTAATTCCAGAACGAATAAAGTAACTACAGTAGTACTATATTGTACTCGAGCTGATATTGAACGGGGGATACAAACGTATACTTTTTGGACCAAGCAAATTTTAAATGCCAGCAAAGTGTGCGAATATTTGTAAATTCTACCTGAAGGCTTCTAGTGTCATATTTCTGGTTGTGACTGTTTTAGCAGCGATATTTTAAAGTTGGTTGGGGCATCTTTAAACTAGAACATATTAATAGAGGGTAAATATAACTTATGTTAACTTTTTTTTTGGTAAGTTTTGACGAGAGACGAGGCCGGTAAGAAACCTTGGGAAGCATGTTGTTGTCTAAGTAAATTTGTTCGTGTTTACGGATCTATAGTTCAACATAAGCAAATATTACATCACTTAATACATCGTTTGATATTCACTACAGATGTTTAGTTTTAGCTGTCAGTTTTAACTAAATAGTTTTCTTAGCGTTTAGCCCGCTGTGGACTATTAATATTCTTTTGGTGTCATTTTTATTAGAAGACTGTTTAGAAAGAACTAATTCTACCTGATAAAAGTTCAAACAAACCTTGTCCTGTCGACAGCGAACACAACAAAATAAGAATCTAGGCCAGCTGGAAGACATTTCGCGGGAGATAAGCTATGCCTGTTGTGTCTACTTTTTTAATACCTGTATTTGTAAAATGTTTGTGTGCAATAAATAATAAAATAAATAAAATAAATAAAATAAATAAAATAAATAAAATAAATAAAATAAATAAAATAAATAAAATAAATAAAATAAATAAAATAAATAAAATAAATAAAATAAATAAAATAAATAAAATAAATAAAATAAATAAAATAAATAAAATAAATAAAATAAATAAAATAAATAAAATAAATAAAATGAATAAAATGAATAAAATGAATAAAATAAATAAAATAAATAAAATAAATAAAATAAATAAAATAAATAAAATAAACAAAATAAATAATTATCCAATTCGGTGCAGCCGTTTTAAAGTTATGCGTTTATACATATTGGAGCTACATTTTTATTCATGTAGATTTGTTTTCGTTTTTTGATTAAAGTTTTGCTGTGGTGTCATAATATAATATAAATGTTTGTTTATTTGTTAGTTACCTGGTGGGGGTGTGGTGGTGGTGCTGGTGGTGGGGGGGAGGGCGGTGGTGACCAGCGTCGAGCTGGTGCTGGTGGGAGCCGCCGTGCTCGTACTCTTCTGCAACCACAACAAAAACATCACAATCATTAACGAGTGAGAGTTTTCGCGTACGGAGTATATAACTGTAGTAGCGACCCGCCCCGGCTCCGCACGGGAAAATGGTTATTGTGGGTTATCCTTCAGTATATTATGCATGTATTATACATGTAAACCTTCCTCTTGAATCACTCTATCTATTAAAAAAAACCGCATCAAAATCCGTTGCGTAGTTTTAAAGATTTAAGCGTACAAAGGGAGGGACATAGAGAGGGACATAGGGACAGAGAAAGCGACTTTATTTTATACTATGTAGTGATAGATAGTGATACTGTGGCATCGGTTATGCCGTCTCTTTTGCTTTTGGTACTGGCCGCAAGTTTGTTCGAAATTTAAATCTTTTTCGAGTGAATTGATTTGATAGTTTGAGTCAGTTGTAACGCGATTCTTCTCTGGAGCTGATGTAAAACGCTCCAGGATGATCCTGTTTGGGAGTTATATAGCGTATCGGGTTTTTTATGTGATGTGCAATTGTGATTACGTGAAATAAATAGTTAAATTCAGTTTCAGTGAATTTGATTTATATTGTAGGTTGCGCCCGTGCTATAATACCTACACACACATAGAGTGCTTGCAAATTTGCGCATGTTGAGTCAATTAACTTCGTTTAAGAGCACTGAAATAGGCTAGGCACTAAGACATTTCGTGACAGATAAACTGTGCCTGTCGTGTCTACTTTTTTAATACCTGTATTTGTAAAATGTTTGTGTGCAATAAATAATAAAAAATAAAATAAAATTATAAAACATGTCATGGCATTCCTTGAATAATTAAGTGTAGGGCACAGATACACAATTGATTAAATACAGCTAGTGTATGTAGATACTTTGCGCGTCCAAACGAAGTCTTACTCAACATGATCACGAGCTTGATAGGTAAATAATCGTGGTCATAAGATTACAGATTTGTGCTCATTAGTTTGATATTGATGGTTTTTGGCGACTTATCTTTGAAAGCATCTTTCACGCTTATAATTAGCCAAACAGATTGCGAAAACAAATTATGTTTATCGAAATAATCTGTGGAAGATTCCAACTTGCGAAGATAATAATGCAAGAATCTATGCACTTGCTGTTATGGTTATACGTAAAATTATAATACAGGTCTTACTATAAAGCACGTGGCTCAAGTTAACTCAGTAATGCTAGTACACGTGAACCGCGACGTAAACAATATAGTATAATTAATTGATTAATTATAATGCACTTGTTAGTCTCGTTACTAGCTGCAAGACTCAAGGAGTAATAAAATCTGCCTGTAATTATTAGAGCGTACTCTGTCTTACCACACAGAGTTTCAAAGGAATGTATGCAGACTGTTGATTGAATCATATTTTTTTAATATATTTAATGCTTCTCCTGAGGATCTAGCTTACCAAATCAATCTTTAAGCCACTTTTAGAGGGTAAGGTAATCTCTTTCTGTATCACGCCGATTCGCGACTCTCTACTAATACTTTTAGTTTTCTATTCTCGGAGGGAGTATCGACCGATGTTACCTAAACTGCGGAGTGACACACGCCTGATCCTAGTGCCAGAATTACAAAGCTGACTTCTTTAGTCTTTTTAATTTGTTCGTTAACTGCTTATACCTACTATGTTTCCACCGAGGGACTCAAGCCTTCCTTGAAATCAGGGTAAACTTCGCACACAACCACTGAATTACTTCGCAGGTGTGTGCAAGGTTTACTTTCTTCACCGTAAAAGCGGCGAATAAACGTACATATGAATTTGGAAATCGAAAACACATTGGAACGCCGCCGTGCCGTTCGCTTGAACCGGCGAACTTCCGAATTGAAGTCAACGGGCCACCGACTCTGCATAATATTATACATACATAATAACTAAATAAATCTACTTACCGTAAAGTCCTCTATCTTGATCCTTAGATTCTCCACCTTCTCACCGAGCGTGGAGTTGACTGCCGCGATCAGCTGTTTGACCTCGTCTTCCCTTTTACTGTTCGACGTCACGTTGGCAATGGTCTCATTGGTCCGCGCGTCCAGCTGATGCAGCATGGTTTTGACGTCTTCGACGCCAGTCGCCGCCATCACGGCTTGTTTACGCGCTGAAGCTATTGCGCCGTCAAAGCCGTTGATCTGGACAAATAATCGTTATCTATATTCTTCTTTGCGCTAAGGGTGACTGACCTTTTATGAAGGATTAATTTACAGTGATTGAGCCGTTTAAGGCTTCTGACGTCGCCTATCTTATCGGCTCATATTCTTCTCCACATATAAATCAAGTTTAAGTCTAGGGTGATTATAATATGTAGGTTTCCTCACGAATCTTTACTTGATTATAAACTTACGCGTGCAATTGATGATGTGAAATAAACAAAGACCAAAGCTTTTCGACAACGTTTAAATTCGCATCATCAGTTAACCTAAGCTATAAAATTTATAAAATTACTGTCGTACATAAATATGATTGGTTGGTTACGTGCCTATATTAGATTTATCTGTAATAATCTCCAGTGAGTCAGTCAGTACATTATAATGCAAACAATCAAAATATTATTAAATCTTTTATCAAAGCTTAAATACAATTACCATCCACTATCAGTCAAATGGCGTGAGTTTATCACAATGCAACAAAAACATTGGATTTATCCTCAGGACCAACATTTCAAATGAATAATATTTTCATACGGTTTTACTTAATAACATTTTTTTCGAGGAAAAATGATAGCAATTAAATATACCTAACCTAATCTTAAATTGATTTTTAATGAATTAGCTTTAAATAAAGATAACCTAATTAGAATTATCGCAAAATATGTATCGACAAAAATTAGTTCTCAAAAGAGATCATTATGTTAAATTAATAGTCAATGCTGATCGAGATTGTTCGTTTGTGGCATGAAAAAGTACTTCTGGATCTTATAAGTGAATTGGATTTCAACTGAACTGAAGTCTCAACTAAAAATTATAGTTATTTATTTACTGATTAACTTTAGTTTTGAACTTTTCTGTTACTTAAATATTGTAATTTGCTTTGAATTAGATTACATTCTATAAAATATTTATTTGTATCAATGTACTTATTGTAAGCGTAGCGTAGCCTACTAGCGTAATATTAGATATGTACATGGATGGATACAGTTGCTAGCTGCCCTGACCCACTAGCTGCCTGCTAGATACCTCGCTTTTGTGATACAAGCATAAATAAATTAAAATCTGTAACTACCAACACTAGCTTGGTTAATTAGTGGTTTTTGAGGTCACCTACCTCACAAACGCTGGTGTCAGAATCATCAAACTGTAAGGTTTCTACATTGAAACGCTTTCTTTGATCGTTTGCGCGTAGTTTTACCCTTTATAAGGCAAAACAACTTTAAAAAATTTGAATCCAAAACAGAGTTCCGACAAGACTCTGCTCTGACAAGACACTGCTCCGACAAAACATAAAACCTAACCTAACCTATCCTACCGAACTAGTCGGAGTAGTGTCTTGTCGGAACTGACTCTTGTCGGAATTCGGTCATCAAACCATAAAATTCATTTGTTTTCGGCTTTATGTTGAGGGTATAAGGTTAAAATTAAGGTGGCCACTGCCAACATAAACATGTTACCTACCTGTGAGCCAAGCTGGCCGACCGTGCTCTGCAGATTGCTCAGCTTGGCCGGCATATCCCTCAGCTCGGGCGCGGCGGTCAGCTGCCCCGATACAGCGGCTAAGTCTTTCACCGCGTGGTCTACCCTCTTAGCCAACTCCTGGTGGTCTTGTTCTAACTTCATTAGTCTATCGTTTAAAGCTGTAGCGTTCGCGCGCAGCTCCTTAGCAGCTGTGTGGCAAAATTGCAGCGCGTCGCCTACGCTGTCACTGCTCGTTGATACTGTTGACAAGGAAATACAGTATTTTATCAAGTCTCTTTCTCTTTAGAATACAATAGATTTTATTGCTCACGATTAGAAGATATGCAGTCAAAAACAATAGACGTGCACAAATAGGCGCCCTTATTGCTATAGTAGCAATTTCTATATTTTATTGCTCACGATTACAAGAAATAAAGTCAAAAACAATAAACATATACAAATGGGCGACCTTATTGCTATAGTAGCAATTTCTAACAGGCAATCTATTTTTTATTACAGGCTGTAATGATTTACTGTGTAATAGCACAGAATACCAAATGGTAATAGTTCTTCTGTTGTCTCTATGTGATACTAGTGCTCAATATTATTATGTTTGGAGTTCAGGATGCGCGGTAAAAAGTACCTATAGCACATCGAAAGTTGACTTTGTAAAACTTTACCGCTCTTGTCCACGTGACGTCACGTCTCGTCAACGTCATAGAGGAATCGACGAGAGAGAGTGACAGGAACAACGCTTCAAAATTATGTGCAATATTTCTTATGCCTACCAACTAACTGTAAAAGTTTCTTTTCTTTTCGGGTAAATATTTAAACGACTGAGTGTTGCGAAGGCGGGCGGATGACTAGTAAATTATAATCAAATGTCGCTCCAACAAAAAGTAAGATCATTTGGACACAAAAGATAACTGTATATAGAAGTACCTTTAGCAGTAAAAGAGAGCTCTACAAATACTTGTTTTGATCAAAGAGAAAACTCATTAAAGGGAAATGGCGCGGAATGGCAAAATTGCGGGAGAGATTTTTATTAAACCTGCGCAGGGCCGGAAATGTCGGTTTCCGCAATAATTTGTACCAGGAACGCTACAAACGAGATTCTTTAGGTTTACTTCCCTATTATTTCCTGAGGAAAAGCGCTAAATGTTTATGTGAAACTACGGGGTCGAAGCTGGGACAGAAATGCAGAAGTAGGTCGCATGGCATATTCAGGTCAGGTTGGCGTTAAACAACAGAATGGGGTAGCTTTACGGACGCACTTTGTATTTAACTGAAGCGATTTGAAAAGCCCTTCACATTTATAATTACACTCTTGTTCTGTAAGGACTTTTCACGAGGGAATGCTTTTGATGAAAAGTGTAGTACGTCTAAAATAACCTGGATAGCAAAACTAATCAAAAGTCAGGTCGTTTCAGCTCAATTCAATTTATTTTTTTGCATTCATATTGTAACTCTCTTTGGGGCAGAGTCGACGTCACACGTCATGTTTTTCCACCCACAGCATATTCATATCAATTGCTCTACCTAAATTATAAAAATTGTTTTACCTAATTTTACCCTTTTGAGGGCACAGCAAACATGGTACAATTTAAGTTTATATTTTATTTTTTCGTGTTATACCTAATAAAATAAAGAAGGACTAGCTTTTCAACCGTGACTTTCCGTATTTTTATATAGATATAAAACCTGATTTAAATTATTAATAACTAAGATTCCCGCCGCGGCTCCGCCCGCTTTAACAGTTTTTCCCGTGGGAATGAGGCATTTTTCCGCGGTAAAAGGTAGCCTATGTTACTTAGGGTGAATGTAGCTTACTAATGGTGAAAGAATTTTTGAAATCGGTTTATTAGTTTTAGAGTTTATTCATTACAAACATACACACACATACACACAAAAATGCAAATCTTTTCTCTTTATAATATTATTAAGTATGATAAACATGATGTAAAATTTTAAATCACGAAATATAATTTACATACAATCAAATAGTAAAGAAAGATTGGACCCGAGAGCATAATAGAAGAATTAATTTATGAGTTTCGTAGATCCATTGTGTGTAAATAAACATACCTACTTACCTAAATTCAATCGATAAATATTATTTGACATTAAAAACAGGCGAAACCCTTTTAAGGTGAACGCCCGCATACGGATATGCTTAATAAGGTATTTTTTACCAAAACCTCTTTTTATCCAAAAAGTTGTTCGGTTGTTAATTTAGGCATAAAAAAACACGTAAGATGCAAGAAAAAATGTTGTTTGGTGTTTGGCCTTTTGATGGTAACATAGAAAACTGGATTTCCTTCATACAATTATATGACTCATTAGTACACAACAGGAATAATATTTCGAATGTTGAGAAATTACATTATTTACTTTCGAGCGTGCAGGGTACTGCTTATGAGCTTATCAAAAATTACCCACTTTCGGATAAAAGTTACAATGACGCGTATGAAACATTGAAAAAATATTTTGATAAAAAGCGCATAATTACTATGACGTATTATGATAGGCTATTAAATTGTGAACCAATTAAAAAGAAGTCGAGTTCCGAGTTACAGCGGGTTTTTCGCACGTTTTCGGAGAATTTGGCTATTTTGGCGAAATATGGGTTGCCAGATAAAAATTTTATGCTGTTTCATTTATTATGGTCGAAGTTGGATAACCCGACTCGCGAAGCTTTTCTGTTGGAAAACGATTGGGATGATGACATACCTGATTATAAAGAGGTTCAATTATTTTTGGAAAAACATTTTAGAGCGATGGAAATGTCCTACATCAAACCATGCGAAATCAGAAATAGCTCCGCGCCGCCGACTCAAAATAGGAACTTTAGTAAACCCAAAACTCAAAATATAACTAAATCTGCTTTTGTGGTTCCGCCTAGTACTTGCGTCTCTTGTAACGGCAAGCACAGTCTTGAAAATTGTCAGGTATTTTTGAAATTAAATCCTGAATCTCGCTATAAATTTGTGAAAGAAAAGGGACTTTGCATTCTTTGTTTGTCGAATGCTCATAGAGTAACTAAATGCAGTATACCTACTCGTTGCAGTGTGTGTGGATATTCTCATCATACGCTATTGCATTTTAATTGCGTCTGAAAATATACAGAGTGGTAATAATAACACTAATACAGTTTTAACTTCCGTAAATAAGAACGAAAATACTGTTTTATTTGCAACAGCTACGATTCTGCTTAAAGACGCATCAGGGGACTTTCAGCCTGTTCGTGCACTACTTGATTGTGCTAGTGCATGCAACTTCCTTTCAGAATCCTGTGCTAAGCGATTAGGATTGGAAATTAATCGCAAGTCAGAAACCGTTAGCGGAATTGGTAATTCTGTGGCTACCCCGCTCGGGATGTTATCATGTGAGATAAAGTCAACGAAGCCAGGGTTGTCAAACAGTTTTAAAATAAATTCTCTCGTTTTGTCGTCGATTTGTGGTGACCAACCAACACATGTTCTCGATTCTTCGGGTTGGTCCCACATTCAAGGATTGTCACTTGCAGACCCTGATTTTTGTCGTCCAGGGCCTGTTGACATGCTTTTGAATGCCGAGGTTTTCGCTTCGTCTCTCTTGCCTGGTATTAAGCAAGGTATGGTCGGGCAACCAAAAGCTATCAATACTATTTTCGGTTGGATAATTATGAGAGGTTGTGACATTAATCACTTTTTCGTGTCGAATACTTCGCAGCTTTCGAATTTGTCGTTGGAAACTTCTATTAAAAATTTTGGGAGTTAGAAAACGTTGCTCCTCCAAATAATCTATTGTTGTCGAAGGAGGACCAACTTTGCGAAGATTACTTTGTCGAAAATCACTGTCGTAATGAAGATGGTCGTTTTGTAGTGCCATTGCCTTTTGTTGAGCCTACAAACAAACCTGAATTTTCGAATTCTCGTGAAACAGCGCTTAAGCGTTATTTCTCTTTAGAAAGGAAGCTAAAATTGAATCCTGGTTTTCATAAAGCTTATGTTGAATTTATGGAAGATTATGAGTCCCGTGGTCATATGGAAGAAGTAGAGCCCCCCTCCTCTTCAATAGGGAAGTTTTACTACATACCACATCATGGTGTTCTGCGCCCTGATTCTGTCAGTACTCCCCTTCGTGTCGTCTTTAACGCCAGTGCAAAGGATGGTAAAGGAATATCGTTGAATGATACCCTCCTGCCTGGACCTAAATTACAAACCAACATTTTCGATTTGCTTCTTCGTTTTCGGTGGCATGCTGTTGTGTTTACGGGTGATGTTAAACAGATGTATCGGCAGATTCTGGTACCTGAAGAGGACGCAGAATATCAACGAATATTGTGGAGGCCTTCGCCTGTCGGACCTGTGCGTGATTATCGACTGCGTACTGTCACATATGGGGTTTCTTCTGCACCATATCAAGCTCTTCGTACTATGGCACAGTTAGCCAAGGATTCTAGTACAGACTTTCCTTCCGGGTCTACTGTGCTCAGCCGCGATATCTATGTCGATGACATCGTAACTGGCGCAGATTCTGTCGAAGAAGCTCTTCTTTTAAGATCAGAGCTCATTGAAATTTTGTCGTCTGGTGGTTTCCACTTGAGAAAATGGACCTCTAATAATTCAGATTTTCTCGCTGACCTTCCCACTTCTGAATTATATTCCGAGAAGTTCAAAGATTTCGAAGACAATTCTGAAGTGTCACTTAAAGTTCTGGGTTTATTATGGCAACCTCGTTCCGATTGCTTCCAGTTCAAAATAGGATGTCTTGAAGATAGGAGATGCACAAAACGTGTAATTCTTTCAGAGATCGCTCGTATCTACGACCCTTTGGGATTTCTCGGTCCTCTCACGTTCTATGCAAAATATCTCATGCAAGTTCTTTGGACTTCCGGTGTAGCTTGGGATGAAGATGTTCCCCATTCGGTTGCTTTGGAATGGTCAAAGTTTAAATCTCAGTTGTCGTCGTTATCGTCTCTTTCGATTCCTCGTCGTTTGGTTCGCGCTTTTGTCGAGCTACAGCTCCATGGCTTTTGTGACGCCTCTGAGCGTGGCTATTGCGCCGTAATATACTGTCGTGTTGTTGATGCAGAAGGGCACTGTTCCGTAACATTGTGTTGCGCTAAATCCAAAGTTGCGCCTCTTCGCAAATTGTCTGTTCCCAGATTGGAGCTCCAAGCAGCAGTTCTGTTATCAGATCTCATGAAATCTACAGTTGATGCTTTAAAACCGTTCCACATCGTTGACAAGATAATAGCATGGTCTGACTCATCTGTAGCTTTGTCGTGGATTAGGTCTTGTCCGTCCAACTGGAAGACGTTTGTGGCCAATAGGGTCAGTCACATTCAAGAAATTATTGCTCCTGAATGTTGGCGTCATGTTAGTACAACATCAAACCCTGCTGACTGCGGTTCTCGTGGAATGCTTCCAGATGAGCTTGTCCGTCATGAAATCTGGTGGAAAGGGCCTTCGTGGCTCTCTGAAGCAGAATGTACTTGGCCTTTGTCGTCGTTCTCGTCTAATCAGGAAACAGTGCGAGAGGAACAGAAAATTCTCACCCTTCTCACATCACAAAATATTTCTTTTCTTGATGAATTATTAGTCAAGTTTTCGTCGCTGTCGAAATTGAAACATGTCGTTGCGTATTGCCTTCGATTTATTCATAACGCGAAACAATCTTCGCCTGAAACTAAATTTGTTGGGCCTCTGCAGCCATCGGAAATTAATAACGCATTCATGTGTTTAATTAAACACGTACAGGAGAATGTTTTCTCGCAGGAAATTAAGAATTTGAAAAATAATCTCCCCAACGCACTGCCCAAAAGTTTGCGCAAGTTATCGCCATTTCTTGATGACGCGGGTGTTTTGAGGGTGGGCGGTCGCTTGACTTATGCGCATGTTGATTTTAGCGTCAAGCATCCCATTTTATTACCTCGACTTCATCGTTTAACTTTTATGATTATTGACGAATATCATCAAAAGTTTATGCACCCTGGTACACAAACTTTGCAAAATTTGATTGCACAGACTTTTTGGATCTTGTCACCCAAGCGAGCTATTCGTTCTGTGATTTCGGGTTGTTTAAAATGTTTTCGTGCCAATCCGAAACCAGCTCCAGCGCCGTTAATGGGTAATCTCCCTTCGTTTCGTGTGAGCCAGGTGAAGCCATACTCAAGCGTTGTCGTTGACTATGGAGGACCTTTCGATATTGCTCTCAGTCGTGGACGTGGTGCTAAGACCTTTAAAGGCTATATTGCGGTTTTCGTTTGCACCTGCACTAAAGCAGTTCACATTGAACTTGCTTCTGAACTTACTACTGAAGCTTTCTTAGCTGTTCTGAAGCGATTCATAGCCCGTCGCGGTCGTTGCAATCATATAGTCTCCGATCAAGGTAGAAACTTTGTGGGTGCAAGCTCTTACCTTGGGTCAATCATGCAGAATGCTGCAAAATCACAAGAAATTAAGTTCTCGTTTAGTCCACCTGGTAGCCCACATTTTAACGGACTTGCTGAAGCAGGGATAAAGTCAGTTAAGACTCATCTCGCACGGGTAATTGGAAAACAAAGACTCACTTATGAAGAGTTTTATACAGTTTTGACTCAAATAGAGGCGATGTTAAATTCTCGCCCTCTTACCCCAATGAGCTCAGATGCTAATGATTTTAATGCTTTAACTCCTGGGCATTTTTTAACGATGGAACCGTTAACAACCCTCCCAGAAGAGAATTTTGAAAATGTCAAAATTAGTCCTCTTCATCGTTGGAAATTAATCCAACAAATCCACCAAGATGTTTGGCGTCGATGGCATATTGAATATATCCACACGCTTCAACAAAAACTAAAATGGAACAAATCGCACCCGAACCTTGTCGAAGGTGCCTTAGTCCTCATTATTAATGAAAATATGAACCCTTTGAATTGGAATCTGGGTCGTATTATCCAACTACATCCGGGGGCTGATAGGGTGTGTAGGGTCGCAACTATCAAGACTGCTGCTGGCCAGTATAAGAGGCCAATAGTAAAACTTTGTCCTTTGCCTATTCATTAAAATAAAATAAATCTTACAAGTTATTTTCGTATATTCTATGTTTAGTCCATGGAATTGGTACATTTTGGTTTGCATCAAATGGGGTAGTTCTGATTTTTTTATATGTTGTATGTAATGAGGTGGTAATGACAAATATAATTTTTCCACCTCGAAAGCCTTCCGGAACATTGTAAAATTCATGAAAAGCCATAAAATTTTTGATCATTTTTCAGTTTTTGCCATTTTTTACCACCAAGGACCTGTTTTACGGTAGAAGTCACTATGAATTCTTTTAAAGTAGACTAAATTTGCAACAAAATGAGAATAGTTGGGTCGCGATAAGCTGAATAGTTTCAAAGATACAGCAGTTCAAATGTTTGCAAAATTTCAAAAAAAAAAAATTTTGCGAGTGTTTACAAGATCTTGTCAATGTGGTCAATTATTGACCTATTTCACGGCATAAATCAATTAAGATCTAATAGTTCCCTAGCTACATCTGTTCAAAGTTGCTGAGGAGACTAAACAACATGAAATACGACTTATGAAATAAGCATTATCTATACTAATATTATAAAGAGGAAAGGTTCGATTGTTTGTTTGCATCGAATAGGCTCCGAAACTACTGAACCGATTTCAAAAATTCTTTCACTGTTGAGTAGCTACATGATCCCTGAGTAAGATAGGCTATATTTTATTTATTTAAAAAAATTTGGGATCCTTAGTAAAACTGGTAAAACTTCAATAGTGTAACCCTAGGTGTAAAAAAAATCCTAAAATATACCTAATAAATTGAATAGGCTCCGAAACTACTGAACCAATTTCAAACATTCTATCACTGTTGAGAAGCTGCATGATCCCTGAGTAACATAGGCTTTATTTTATGTTAAAAAAAATTAGGGATCCTTACTAAAACTTCAATAATGTAACCCAAGATGTAAAAAAAAATCCTAAAATATACCTAATAAATTGAATAGGCTCCGAAACTACTGAACCGATTTTGGTGAAACTTGGCATAAAGATAGAATTGACCTTGGGAAAGAACATAGGATACGATTTACCGCGGGAAAATTTCTCATTCACAAGGGAAAAATTGTTAAAGCGGGCGTAGTTGGCACAAAGATAGAATAGACCATGCGGAAGAACACAGGCTAACTTTTACCACGGGAAATTATCTTATCTTTGCATGTGGAGGTTGAAGTTGAGGTCGTCACAGGAGTTTCATTATAAGTTTTTAATAAAAAGCACACCTTTAGTAGAAAAATATTTTTGACAGACACCCTAAACTCTAAATTGTATTATTTAAGATATTTTTCCAACATTTGAACAGCTGTATCTTTGAAACTATTCAGCTTATCGAGACCCAACTATTCTCATTTTGTTGCAAATTTAGTCTACTTTAAAAGAATTCATAGTGACTTCTACCGTAAAACAGGTCCTTGGTGGTAAAAAATGGCAAAAACTGAAAAATGATCAAAAATTTTATGGCTTTTCATGAATTTTACAATGTTCCGGAAGGCTTTCGAGGTGGAAAAATTATATTTGTCATTACCACCTCATTACATACAACATATAAAAAAATCAGAACTGCCCGATTTGATGCAAGTGAAGACCCCTTTTATGGTACGATTTCCATGTACTAGTTTTCGTGTTGTTATTTTCTTTTTTCGTGTTAAAAATAAATATTTTCTAAGTATTTCATAAATACGTTGTATTTAGGTGGGCGGAATGTTCGGTTTCTATATTTTTTACTTTTATAAACTGGCAACATTATATGTCACATTTTTAAAATAACTTTTTTTCGAAATACCTGTCGTTATCTTCTTGTTCGAACTTTCGTAAGCGAATGGTCGTTACTACAATTTATTTTAATTTCTCGTTGAATATTAGTAAAACTAAATAACTAAAGCAATAAAAGTGTCGCTTGCCTGCAAATTAAGCTAGATATTCAATAGTCAGTGAAGCTCGGCGCGAGATTGGACATCATCAGTTCGAGAGCCAGGTTAGGTACTTAATGGGAAAGATCAAGGTAAGGCCAAGCCGAGAGAAACCCTGAAGTCCTGAACTGGTTGCGCTTCACATCGCATCGGAATAAGGTTGGTGCCCTTTTTCGCGTTTCTGCAGCTTCATTTTACTTAAATTATTATTATTTTATTGTTCTCGATACAGTCCACTATTTTTCGAATTTCTCTCGTAACCATACATTAAACATTTGGTAACACTTAAGACGTCAATGGGCTCCATTTCGGCATGGCCGCTAAGTTAGAGTACCTATACAAATACGTAAAATCGCGCCTATTGTCATTGTCAATGATTGTTGGAGGAAACAATCAGACAATCATTTCAGTGACAAATCACAAGTTATTACATGTGATTAATGACGTTGAATCGACTACTGTATGTTTATAGGTCGTGATACTCTTATTAAAACTCTACAAGTCATGTTTGACGCATTTACTTATATACGTAACTAACTTGCCATTTATCGCATCTAAATATAAAACATTTACCACTATTGTAGGAAGAATTTATTTATGTATGTTATCATAGAACGAGATTTAAGACATTTAGAATTTAGGGAAACTTTTAAGAGATGAGCCTTATGCAGATATCAAAATATAGCAACATGATTTAAAAGAAAATTTGATCGTTAGTGCAAAACAGTGCCACCGATTTGAATCCAGTGCCATAAATATTTTCCGACAAGAGCCTAAGAAAATTATGTTAAAAACGGGCGATCAAGAGAAATAATTCGTGAAGTTTTAAA
Organism: Teleiodes luculella; assembly: GCA_948473455.1. Taxonomy (NCBI): domain Eukaryota; kingdom Metazoa; phylum Arthropoda; class Insecta; order Lepidoptera; family Gelechiidae; genus Teleiodes; species Teleiodes luculella. The sequence goes on from OX419601.1 coordinate 4,980,817, forward strand.
AATGCAATTAAGAATAAAAAAAAATATAAATATTATCCAACACAATACAAATACTCTTTATTGACAAGAAAGAATCATATTCCTTGAGGTATCCAGATAATCATCAATCAGGCGTAGGCGTAAGGTCTCAAAATGTTAATTTACCATTTGCAATTACTATTGTCTGCCAAAGGCTTTGTTGTCTCGTTCTGGGACAATACAGTGTGACGAAAATAATACTTTGTTTTGTTTATAAGATTATGATAATTGAATGTAGGTATCCTTCTCCTTCTGCTATCTGAGTTAGTACTTAATACGAGCAGATTGGAGAAAGATTTTTGATTTAAATAATTAATTCAGTATCTAAAAAGTAGGAGCTAAGATAAAAAAAAAAAACGGTGAACATGATTCTACGAAATAACTAACGGTTCCTTTATTATAAAATATATTGCTCTTTTTATTTTTAAACAAAAACGAACCTCTATCCATCTCAATCCTGAGTGAGACGATTTGTCTCCTGACGTCGACGAAGAGCCAGAGCACGGTGGCGGCGGATACCACGCAGATAGCGAGCGCGAGCGCAGCAGCGAGCCTCACCACGGGGCGCGAGCGGCGCCTGCGAGTCGTCCGCCGCGCCCACGGCTCACCCTCATCACTTGAAGCGGATAGTAACCGCCCACCGCGCACGCCCCCGCCGCCCACAAGCGCATCGAGCTCCCGTCGCTTGCGCATCTTCTTGCCCACGCGCAGCGGGACAGCTGCATGCACCCCGCTCTCCATCCCGCCGCGTCGCTACCGCGCGTGCATCCGCTCCCCGCTCCTCGCGACACTCGACACTTTACACACACCCGCACTCAATCCGAGCTTTTGATACTTCAACGCGTGCGCCGCGATCGACGTTACACTGACAAATGCGCGAATGTAACACTCAGTTTAAAAATACTGCACAGGTAAAAAACAAAGCACATAAGAATGTATTTTGATTCGATCGATTTTTCAGCGGCTCGTCTGGTCTGTACAAAAGATCACAAAGAATTGTTTTTACGATTGTGACAGACAAGTACAGTTTCCGTTCACTATCAAGTAATGCGATGTGACATTTATTGAGGCGTGAGCGATGGATTTATGACCTGCGAGCTGAGCTACTGACTTTATTCAGGTCAAAGCAGATAAACTAGATAGGTAGTTAGGTATAATAAAAATAGATTATACAGCTAAAGCGATTACTTTACTACTAAAGATAATTTAGTTTGGTAGTATTAGGAGTTGTTATAGAGCCTTGTGATATGTTCGCTCGCGACGACAGAGGTCTATCAACTGAGCGCGTTTAACAAACTAGCGAATATTGTAATAAACACCTATCAAGGTGGACTTCCACGTGAAACGACGTCTAATTGCCGGCAGGTCATTAAGGAACTAGACCAACCTCTGCGTACGTGACCAATCCAACGTTTTGAACATTAAAACTATTGGTACAATGTGGGTACAATCATCAAAATATTATGAGATAAAGTACTTGTTGGTGGTTTAATCCTACACGCAGTAATTTTTAATTTAACAATTAACAATATCTGGCGCTAACTTCAGACGGTACTGAAAGGTTTTAAAAGTAACTGCATTATATGCAACAAAAAAATAATTCTAACTAAAATGTCCGTCTGTCTGTCTGTTTGTACACGCCAATTTCTGGAACTACTGGACGGATTTTAATAAAACTTTACAATAATATAGCTTATACATCAGAATAACACATAGGCTACTTTTTACTGCGGGAAAATATTTCTTTCCCACGGGAAAACCTTTTAACGGGTCGGAAAGCTAGTAAAATAAGCCTCGACTATTAAGTGTAAAGCTGAAGCTTGATAACAATAGTGGTACGTTATATAAAGTAGCAGGCCGATACACCAGTTGGTAGCAAACTAGCAAAGTAAGGTCGTCTACATTACGAGATTGGACTTCGCCGTCCGTAAACCTTGATCTTGCGTTGTTGTCAGTCAAGTTATCGGTCAATATACTTACCCATAATATTACGTACGAATTTATTACTATACATCGTCCGTTAGTAATAATGGAATGATTTGTCCGAGGATTCCCGGAAGTTTCAAAAATTCAGGAAAACTGAAAGAGCTTCTATGAACTGAATTAAATGGCGTAGGTTGCACTGGGAAGTCTGTATTTTTTTATTGAATTTAGATCTTAAAGGCCTACTTAAAGGGCTTGCGATTATTATTATTTTATTTATACATTTATACCTACGTATTATTATTCAACTTTTCAACATCACTTTGTCTCCTAAAAATCTTGGCAACCTAACTAGGTATTGATAAAACTGTGGCATATAATAATAATGACGTATTATTTAGTTTTCTTAAAAGGACTCTTCAACCATTTATTATACTCCTGTACCGCCATATTTACGTCAATTGCGACGGTAGCGATTATTCAACGCGACTGCAGATTAATTAAGTTGACTCCATTTAATAAATTGTTCCATATTAATTATGCAATGAAGATAAATTAAAAAAACACATATACGCAGTGCATGATGAGATGACTGACCGACCATTTCAATTTAAACATTAAATACATAAGTGTGTATGTACAGGAGTCATTCTTTAAAAATTGTTTGATCGATTTGGAGAAAACTGAAATTATCTATTTTGTGTTTTTGTTTTTAATATCTACAGTTTTCTTTTGGTACATTTAATGCTAAGTTATTTTTAAAGTAAACAAAGAATGTTTTATGTCATTCAATAAGGATTATTTTTTTATCAAAGCAATTTATCTCTGTTATTGTGCTATTTTTTAAATGGATTTACGAATTGGTCTGAAAATTAATGTTTTTCCACCAGGCTTTAGGATATAAATATTTATGTTCAAAGAATTTATTATTTAACTGCGAGCTTAACAATTTGGCTGTCTTCTATGGAGATGAACCGGAAGACTCTCCACATAGGCGTCGCATCTTTTAAAAACATTTAAATAATTATTAATACTAATTAAAAAAAATTTAAAAGAGAATTGAAAAAGATTGTCACTCAAGCAAATTGCGTAACTGCGCTGCGTCACGAAATCAGCAGTTCAAAGGAAATAAATCACACTTTTCTAATCAGTCGACAAAACGCTACGCTTCTAACTTTGACCCACTTTATTACTAGTAATAGTGATCTTGATAAGATTAACGCCTGCATGCAACACCTCAGTATTACTCATGGTACGTAACCGGCAAATGCCGCTGGACACTCGCATTAGGAAATTAGACCCTGCTGCTAAGTCATAACGGCATTATCAAGACGAAAGAGTCCATCCACATAATGTAAGCTACTGTACTATGTTGCTAAAACAAAAAGCACGATTATGAGAACATTAGGCTTTATGCAGAGTGCCAATCAAGATTGTTCCATTTACCTACATCCGTCCAATCAGTTTACTATTTGCTATAGGTACTTACTTAGGTAAAAAGCCAGTTTAAGCCAAAAAGTGTTACAAATTATAAAGATTTATACATAAAATAAATAGTCTTATATACCTACATCTTATATGATTTGAACAAAACCGCAAGAGGTTAAATCTAATTTTAGGCACTTTTTCAAACAATGACACTATGGGTGTGATGTTACTGTTACAAAACTGAAAACAAAAACCTGTAACGGAAGCCTTAGTTTTGGTAATGTTGTCAAATACTTTATTAGGTAAAGAAATTAAGCGCATTAAATAAATACAATTGGATTATTTTTCATATTATTTTTTGTACATAATCAGCAATACATACACTAATTTTACAGCACTGGCTGGAATATCAGCGCAACGGATAAAAGAAACGATTAGTTTTTTGTTTATGTCCCTTGCTTAGAGTAAAAAAAAATTGGAAGGCATAGAGCACGCGTGTCACTTCCGCGCCTTTGTGCCAATCGTAAGCAGATATAAAACGCTTTCATAGTGTTTTGACACTGATTGTGCGTGGTGACTGGTGACGAATCGGGGTATTGTGCATACTTGTGCTTACAGTGCATACGTGGTTATGCGTGCTCTATTCCTACCAGCAAAAAATATATATTTATACTCTAAGGTTCCTTGCCAGCCAGTACAGTACCCTAATCTGGTAGAACTGGCTGAAGAGCAGTATCGACCTCGGCACGGGAAGTGAATGAACCGACACATGCGCAGTAAAGCTGCGACACTACACCGCACACGTTGCTAACGACCTTTGTAAAACGTACCAATTTATTATAATAACAAGATCGAGGAACTGAAAGTATGTGATAAATAAGAAAGGCAGACTGAAAAATACCTGTCCCGTTACGTGCATGAATCGCTACTCATAAAGTCATAAAAAGTTGAAATAAAAATAACGGACGCGGATCTTTTCAAAACGGCTGCACCGAATCGGATAATTAAATTTGTCGTGTTGGTTATTAGCAGGATAAAGAATGAACTTTTTGCAGGTGGAGAACAACTCGAGCGCGCGAAGTTGCAGGGCGGTTAGCTAGTTACGTTAATTTAGCATAAACTCTTGCGTAGGTTTATTGTAGCGTTAATTAAAAAAATACTAGAAATACATTTATTTAACGTCATTCGTTATGGATACTTATCGTACGGTAAACTTGAGTTCCCATGAAGTTGAATTCTTTAGTACGAGTTTCGATTATTATCGCAGGGATATTATGGAAAACTATTTAATTATAAAATTGATTCAATTCTAGTACTACACCAGCTTTTTAATTCATAATATATCAGTATAAATACGGACACCATATTTCATAAACGCCTCATAACATGAAAAAAAAAATCATATCGTAGCACATCGTAGATCAATTAAAACACCAAGCCAAACCACAATGAGACCAGACGACCGCAACCGACCGAATTCAAAATACACCTAAACTAAGAAATCTCACACTGGCTTTATATTGTTAGGGTACAATAATATTTTGAATAGGAGCCAACAGGGCTGCCTCCCGAAAGACGTCGGAGTGAAAACTGGCAGTGACGTCACATGGGCGTGCTGAGCATGCGTGTTATGCTCACGCTGAAACAAAGCCACTAGAAGTGTTCTTCACAATCGATTTTGTTTGTTACGCTTGCGAACAAGTAGAGCTACTACCTAATGACGATGTCTAACATTAGAATAAAAAAAAAAAAAATTACAATAAATACAGTTAACAACAATAAACGTGTACAAATGGAAGGCCTTATTGCTAAGGTTGCAATTTCTACCAGGCAACCCAAATCTTCCCGTGCGGATTGTCTGGTCTGTGATCCGGCGGCGCTTAAACGTAGAAGGGGCACAAACGAAGAAAATAATAACACTAATCGATTAAAGAAAATTATTTTATCTATTTATTTGTTATTTTTTATTAAATGTTCGTTCTTATTCGCATAAGCAAAACATTCCCATCATTTACGAGTAAATGATAACGCGGTTATAACTAAACGATAAAAAAGATAACTCCTCAGGGTCGGGCGATAATGTGTTGGTAATTAATTAATCATGGTGCGTGTCTCGATTTTACTAGCTAGACCACAAAATTCGATGGATGCGTCTGCGTCCGCAGTCAAAAAGCAAAGTTTTTTATTTAATTTTAGAATAATTCACGTCTAGTTAACTCTCTCTCTACAACATAAAAATGAGCTGTAATGTGGGGTTTTATTTACAACAGAGAGAAGAAAATGCGAAATTCCGATAAACAGACAAGGACAGTAGGATAAATATAAGCTATTAAAGTCACTGTTACAGCTTTAAGAAATCGGACACTTATGGATAAGCTTAGGATTTCTACAAAGGCTTATTAAATGACGGCTATTCTAGTACGACTATGCCCGTGTCCCCTTGACCGCATCGATGGCAACATCGTACGTATTAAATAAAACTTCGTCAGCTCCCGAGCAGACGCAACGAAACAATCTATGTATGTATGTATAGGTATTATTAATTACTCGTTAATTCGGGCAGTAAGTAACGTAGGGAAATATTCGATGAGGAATTTAGATATATTGTTTTTTGCATTGAATAGGCTACAAAACTACTGAACCGATTTCAATGAAACTTAGTAACAAGTATAGATAGAATAAACATTGGGGAGTAACATAAAAGGGAACCGCGAAAAGCTGGTAGATAAAAATTTAAATTTAGTAGGTATTAATTAATAGACTGGGATGGGACTAACTTTTCGTTTTCCAGTTGAAATGAAGTAGATAGAATCAAAGTACCTATATGTAAAAGAGGCAAAATATAAAAAAATCTACTTATACCTTAGTAAGGGTTTTCTATTAGGTACTGTCTAATCATCATCAGATAGGTGTATTGTATTACACTTATGATACGCGTACGTAATATTATTATTTTTTACCGACTTGCGTATGTTTCACAGAAGCAAACAATTACAAGATGAATGGACACTACTTTCATTGTTATTTTGGTTTTCAAGATCTACTGAAAACTGATAGGTATTCTTCATTGTTATGTATGTACAAAAGGTTTGTTTCTATGTTGATTATTTAAAAATATAAGAAAGACAACTTTGTTCATAATGAACATTTTGTTTAGTTTAAGTAACAATAGGGTTTTTAATGGATGTGGTAATTTTTTAATTACATACTTTTATGATATCTTAGTTCGGGTTAGTTTAGTTACACACATTAAATAAGGATTCTAAATTTTTTTTTCATAACATAGTAAATAACATTTAAAGAGGATGCTTCATTTACAGCTTTTAAACATCCCACTTTGTCAATTTAATTGTTTACACAATATGTGTGTGCATGTTTAAGCTGAAGAGATAAATTACAGAAAAAACTAAAACATACTGATGATCGTTCCCTCTTTTTGCACTAACTATAGAAAGAATAGTTTTCGTAAGAATAGCTCCAACAGTTATCAATAATCTAACTAAGCAATGATCAACATTTTGATCTATTCTGTAGTAGCACCCAATCAAAAGAACCTGCTGTAGTTGAATAAGTAATAGGTACCTATCTAATTTTTTTCTTTTCCACTTTTGTATTTCTTGCTACATTTCGGGGCTCTGTCCTATTTAAATTATTTGATTCTAATCTGTGGTAGGTAACTTATTAATTGGTCTCTGTAATATTAGACATAGAATCATTGTGTAATTAGGCTGTAAGTTTCCCAAATAAAATAAAATAAAATAAAATAGCTACAAAAATTCTTTTTTTTTTAATGGCTATATACTTCTTGTCTTGGGGGATGTATATCGCCAATGACCTTGTGATGACTTACCCTATAAAAAAAAGAGTTAATTAAAGGTTAAATACCTTTGTCAACAACAATCTGCATACTTGTCACTTGGTCGTACAGTGTTGCACATATCCAAGTCAACATTAGGAGCCACAACAGCAATGTACCTCGTACAGCCCACTTCACCGCACATTGCACCTCTTGCCCAATGTTGGGCTCTGATGCTCGGGGAGTGGGATTTCTATTACGGTCCCTCCTGTAACAAAAATATGTATAGTCACTTGACGAAATATAAGTATATATTTTTAAATGCACATTATTACTCTATACATACACATGGCATTTGTAAATGTAAAAGAGCCTGTATCCTAATTAGGTTTAGAGATCACTAAAGCTACTGATATAAAGGAGTAAAGTAAGGAGTTCTTTCTCTTTCATTATATTATGTAAAAAAAAAAACCATAACACATTTGCAAAGTGCTACATTTGAATTCTTATGCTATCTACATCGAGCTCTCCTCTTACGGGTAGGTATTAGAGAATGTTTTTTTAGTTTATTATACTTTTTAGAGAGTAGCTAGGCAATAAAAATAAACGTAAAATACTTCACCTTGTAACTTTTTTCTTCCTACTTGGAATTATTTCTAGCTGTAAGTCTTCTGACTCCTCATCGCTGGATAAGTCAAGAAGGCGGAAGTTTTCCTTATTAATCTTAGTGGGTAAAGACATTGTTGCTCCGTTTTTATAAACATGCTATCCACAATCGGTGGAGTATGTTCACAACTTCAGTACACTATTTCAAGGTTATAAAAAATCTTTACAATACATTATACATCCGTAAGTAATTTTATATATTCTAAGTTATATAAATATCTTACACAAATATAAAAATCTGGGAATAATTCATTGAAGTAGTTATCAGATAATCAAAACACTTATTTCACGTATTTTTTTTTTGGAATGGAAGGAAACTAAGGAAAGGCAATACTTTTTTTAGGTTAATTTATCCCTCATGAGAAAGGCAAAAGGTTTGAAGCCCATACAGTCTAGTCTATATTAATAATAGAAGAAGATCTTCATATGAAGAAGAAGAATCATTTCTTGCATGCATTGACTGACATCGGAGGAGCACCAGAACACCATCGGAGTTTCTGACACTTTTTTATTTACATATTTATTTCTGCCTCCCTCACTTTCTCACTCACTCTGACTGACTGACCGATGGATGACCGACTGACCGACCCATATATTTTAATTTTCAATAATGGCAACACAGTCAGAGAGTGCTTTTAAAAAAAGTAAACTGTCAGTCATTGCTGCGGCGAAAAAGAAAAAAAAAATTGCCAAAGAAAATGTGTTGGCGATCGTTATTTTTTGGGTTTTCCTTTAATTTGAAAGAATCAATGGTTTATTTAAATAAGTGGTGATAAAAGAAAAAAAGTAACATGAGAGAGAAATGGAATTTTATTTTGTATTTAGTGTGGTTTTCTTATTTAGTATTAGCCGCGATTCTTATGTTCGGTCATGGTTTCCTGCTATCTCGTAAGACTTTGAGCGATATTACCGATTGTGTGCCTCTGAAAAATTTTGGCTGTGATGGACGGGAGTTAGCAGATTCCACGCATAAGTCTGGCTGTACTGATGATGCGAAGATTCGTCGAATTCTGGCGAATCCCGCTTCCCCGATAGTTTGCGGGCCCTCTCGCCACAGAGTGTTGTTTGTGCTGGTGGATGCGCTGCGGTATGACTTCACAGATTATGACCCTGGGCTGGAGAAGCCTTTGTTTTACCAGAACAAGCTGCCGGTCATGCGGGAGACGCTGCTCAAACATCCCGATAACACGAGGTTGTTCCGGTTCATGGCCGATCCGCCTACGACCACCTTACAGCGCGTTAAAGCATTGGTGACAGGCTCACTTCCTACTTTCGTTGACGCGAGCTCAAATTTTGCTGCTATGGAGCTGCAGGAGGATAACATTATAGATCAGGTAACTCTTAGTTATATCCCTCCCTCCCACTCAAGTACTAGTAATCAGTGTGTTTGTGGTGTGAAATATAACTTGCATCTCTTCCATATTTCTATTTAGATTTCACTAATACAAACATCAATCCGCAGCAACAATACAAATACAATACAATTCTGGTGTCTTTATTGACACCAGAAATAAATAGTACTGTTACAACAATACCAATAAGTGCTTGGTACAGTTTCATGCACTCTAGAATAACATTCTAAACAGCGTATGTCTTTTAATCTATTACAAAATATAATACATTTATTGCAGGTTAGCAAAGGTGGAGGCCGTATAGTCCTGCTTGGTGATGATACATGGTCCCGACTCATGCCAGACCGCTGGTTAAGGTCTCATGCTCAATATTCCTTCCACACCTGGGATTTGGATACTGTTGACCTAGGTAAGTTTTCATCTTTATGACTTAAAAACCTTTATTTGAACTGTATAATTATTATCTTGAATAACCTTAAAGCTTATTAAGGTAAGGATAAAATAAGGTTTATTTATTTTTGTTTATCATTAGCATTCACTGCCTTTTATAAACTTATCAAATTCTATCTCTAATTTGCAGAAGTAGACTCAAAAATTTACAGTGAGTTAGTGAAGGATGATTGGGATCTTTTGGTGGCCCATTATTTGGGTGTGGACCATGCAGGGCACAGGTATGGTCCGAACCACCCTGAAATGGCTAGAAAATTGAATGAAACCAACCAAAGACTTACTAAGATTATAGAGGTGCTACCTTCAGATGTACTATTGTACGTACTAGGTGATCATGGGATGACTGAATCAGGTAAGAATATACCAGTTACGTAATTTGTTATAGTTTAATATGTTAGTTATCCACTTAAAAATTGTGGCAAGAATTTTCAAACATTTGATTAGATAACAATCTCATTGTTTCAATTATTTCTACATCTATTTAATGTGTACTGGTTTATCAGTTACAACTTTATTTTATATAAAGATTTTACTGTAGTAGATGTTAGACATTATGTACATAATAATCTTAAATCTAAGATTTTACTGTGGTAGATGTTAGACATTATGTACATAATAATCTTAAATTTATATATTGATTATCAACATAGATTCTTAACCAAAGGTTTCCTTAACCAAGACTTAACATATCTTATAATAATTTGTTTTGCTAACCTTGAAAACCTAATCCATTAATCTCAATTATATTACTTAAATTGAATGGTGACTTAGTAAGCCATTTATAAAAGTAATCTTCACAATTTTCACATTATTGTTTTAGACTCACAAGAATGGATCGAGTCGGGTGGTAGGTAGTAGAATTGCTTGAATCGTAGAATTTTAATGTTTATTGTGCTATTAGTTACATGTTTTAACTTTAGTTTTGTGGGTTTTTGGGTTTAATGATTGTGCTAAAATTGTGTGTGATTCTAAAGCATTGATTATATTGTTGATTTGAAATAAGACTTTGAAGCTGAATATCACTTTCAATTAATTTTCCTTTTAATTGGGAGTGTTTTATTTGCTAAAGATTGACCAAAGAAATAAAAAACCTGCTCTGGGGGCGCCACATGTATATTTTTATGTTAATGGCAACAATTTCCATTATAAAATTAGTTCCATTGAAAATCCGCAATATGGCGAGGTTTTTTATTTCTCTGGTCAGGCTTTAAGTTAATTTTGTATATGTCGTAGCCAACTGGTTAAAATAGCCGTTCAATCAAACAGCTAGCCCTTTGATTGAACATCGCCATTCAATCACACGTCTAGCTTTTTAATTGAATATTTGAGGCGCTCAAAACGTTCAACATTACAGCTGACTCAAAAGCCGCCTTTTAATTGAATTAGTTCAGCTTACCACCGCGACGGCGCTAGGTGTGTTTTGTTTTCAATATGGCGTCAACTTACCTGTGTTTTTGATTGTTTCAAGATATTTTTCGGAAAGAAAGTAGTAAATATAGGTACGTTACTAGTGTTGAAGAGCTAGAAATTATGGAGGCACGTACGAGTGATAAGAGTGAATTAAAATTTTAAAAGTTATACGAAGAGAAATCACAGGATTATGAAATGCATCACCAAGGTATTTGAAGTTATTAAAGAACGCTAGGGTGTCCATGACTAACACGGAATGCAGGACTTCTATGTCTTATTATTGGATATCAAGATACGATTTAATGACAACTGGCATTAAAGAATATCTTATTTTAAAAAGAAAGAGTACTGATGATCCTGTGATACGCATTGTACCCCGAAAAGAGTATTTCACCATGCTAAATACTATTCATAAAGATTATGGACATGGAGGCAGAGACAAGATGGTGTATAATATTAAGAGTCAGTTTTATATAGCAAAAAAAGCTGTTAAATTTTTTGTATCGCTCTGCCCAACATGCAACAATAAAGAATATTACGATTATTAATATTTTTCATGTTTACTAATTTGTTCAAACTTTTGGTCACCTCTTAAACCGTCCTTAAACTTAATCCAAGAAAAATCTCCCAAGAAATTACAAAAAGTTTTCCTATTTTTTCAAATCACATGCTAAACTAATGGTCACCCATTTAACCATTTGGCTAAGCGTCGTCAAGCTGTAGTGTTGAACGTTGCAGTCAACAAGTCGGCTAAGCGACGTACAGCCGTGTGATTGAATGGCGATGTTCAGTCAAAGGGCTAGCTGTTTGATTGAACGGCTATTTTAACCACTTGGCTACGACATATATATTTGTTTATTAATATTTTCTGCTAAACATTTTATAAAGCTTCATTATAACTTTAAATTGTTTTTGTAGCTACAAGATCATCAATAATAAGTAGAAAGATTGCTACTTTTTATGGAAGAGAAGAATGATATCTGCATGTGTATAAGAGCAACTTGAGAGATACAGATGATACTTATATGATTTTTTGTGTATTACCAGGAGACCATGGTGGAGAGAGTAAGGCAGAAAGAACGGCTGGGTTTTTCGCGTACAGAAAGTCTGGTTTAGGAGGAACGAAGACGGAGTCAGAGTCGGGGCGGGAGGTGCAACAGACAGATTTGGCGCCAACGTTGAGCGCGGCGTTCGGACGGCCTCCCCCCGCTCCCTCACTAGGAAATTTACTGTTCCCTGTATTGCCTAAAATGTCCACAACCGAATCGATGTTGCATTTAACTAATAATTTAAAACAGGTAATGGTAATTTATATCTTAAATTATCAGATCTAAAGAATTCTTAAAGAACATTTAGTGATTTTACTTCTTGAAGAATCTTTGAAATTTAAACCTTTTTATTAAAGAAACCATTTCATACCCTTTTCAGATAACACATTATTTAGTACGATATGGAGAGGAATCTCAACAAATATCCTTAGACAAGCTAGCTAATCTTATCAACGCTACTCGCGACCAGCTCAGCAAGGCGTCTATTGTAAATACGCCGGAAGAACTTTTTAATTATAGCTCTGATGTGAGGTGAGAAAACTGTGTTCTTAAGCCAAATAAAATATAAGGCTTTTTGTTAGGTTAAGACAAGGGTATTAGTTTAATTAACTTACAATTTTTTTCTTGAGTATATAAAAAATGCGGATGAAAGTATTTAGAGTCTGACAAAAAAGAGTAGAAATTAAAAAGTCGCAACACTGTAGTGTCGTCTCATTTTCACGATTAATTAGTTGGAAGGGGACGACACTACAGTGTTGCTACTTTTTAATTTCTACTTTTTTTGTCAGATTGTAGGTATTCTTACAATAGGGAGTTACTAGACAAGATATCTGACGACATATCCTGTTTGTTTCAGATCGTTAATTGACAACATTCGTGGCGTGTTCAGAGAGGTGTGGGTAGAGTTTGATTCATTGTCAATGCTCAGAGCGCTCCTTCTACTCCTCCTAACTATCTTCTTCAACTGGCTGATCACTGAAGGTCTTCCCATGGAGCGCCTCACTCCAATATTCGCTAGTTCCTTCGTCCCGAGCGGAATGATTTCCATGGCGGCCTGTGTCGCCCTCTGCCTGACCGCGTATTACTTTGAGATGATTGAAGACCTGGAACACGCGATCATTCTCAGCACTAGCTTAGTGTCCGGCGCCGTAGTATGCACATTGATAATAATGCACTGGGATGGGATTACACAGCGATGGTACGAAGGGAGGTCGCAATTTTACGAAAGATTTTCCCGTGCTGCCTTAGTAGCTTCCGCTGCAGGTTTAGTTTCTAATAGCTATGTCATAGAAGAAGGAGCAGTGTTATCATACTTAGCACTAAGCGTGTTATTCCTTATGGCTTGGAATATTAAAACCTTAAAAGCTCTAGCCTTTTGGGTCGCCAGTGGAATCGTGTTGGGAATATCGAGGGTTTACAGAGGTTGCAGGGAAGAGCAAGGCGATTGTTGGACGTCTGGCGGCAACGTTACTACTGGGCAGGCGTCTCGAATAGCGCTGGTGTTAGCTTTAGGGTCTATGGCGGGAGTCGTGGCTGTGACTAGGAGGAATATTGGTTGGAGGGGCTACGGGATAGTTCTGGCGGGGATATTTACGTGCGCGCATTGGGCTGTGGGTTGGGGGTCGCTGGGATCGCCGAGCAGATCAAGGTTGCTTGCTCGTGGGGCGTGGTTTATTTTAGCGATAATGTTTGCGTTGTTATGGCGGAGGGAGAACCAAGGGGCGACTTTACCGCTGAAGGCGTGTGGATTAGTTCTGTACGTGGCGAACACTTTAGTGCTGGGAGCCTCGTTCGCTCCGTCGGCGGCGCTGGCGCTTGTTTCGGCATTCTTGGCGATGAACCTAGTTGCGATACTGAAGAGCGATGGATCTACAAAGTTTTGTAAGTATCAGCTTATAAAGTTTGATATTCTATTGGTTGACTGTAAAATGGTTTTTTTAATAGGCATTATAAACTGGCCACGTTAAATTACGAGAGGAGCCAAGCCAATATTTCTAAATTAAAAAATTAAAACAGTTGGGACAAACAATTTTGAAATATGGATTTCTTAATAAAATTGATTGCATCAATAGCCTTAACGGGTCCGACACTGTATAATATCTAGACAAGGCAAACAAGTGCTTATAACACGAATTTTGCCCTAGGCGGGATTCAAATGCTTTGAAAGCAGACGCACTACCAACTAGGCTACATACAGGGTTGTTGCAGCAGCAGATAATATATTCAGCATTTGTACTGTTCGCGCGCGAGTTAAATGCAGATTGCGTTTCACTTCATTTAGAGCGTATAGCTATACTATTGTTTTTTAATTCGATAAATGTGTTCGGCAGCAATATCGACGCGTTGCAACTCAAGCGTGGCGTGTGTGTGGGCGCTGCTGGCGTCGTACCAGTTCTACGGCATGGGCCACCACGCCACGCTGGGCCACGTGCGCTGGAGCCCCGCCTTCCACGCCGGCGACCCCCACTACCTGCCGCAGCTGCCCATGCTGCCGGTGCACCTCGGCCCTATCGTCTCTGGGGGGCTTGTGTTCCTAGACTTGTTTGGTAAGTCTTTAGTCTATGGCAAGGAAGAAGGCTCTCGACAGGAGTCAAAAATAACGTTCCTGACCTTAACCCCCGCGTTCGTCACAACACAGACATCATCGCCGACCTTCACTTTTCAATAGCGTTGGCTATGTCAAAAGATCTATCACTACAATAAAACTTAAGAATCGGCGTGTCTGTACATAGATTAAAAAAAAAACTGATTGTAGGTGATAAAGGGAGTGTAGCTTAACAGAAAAATATAGGTTTTGAAAAAAAAAACTGTCTGTTTGTACACTCTAATCTCTGGAACTACTGGACGGATTTTAATGAAACTACAATCAGAATAACACATAGGCTACTTTTTACCGCGGGAAAATACTTCTTTCCCAGCCGCGGGGCGGAAAGCCAGTTAACAATACAATTCTTGGAACTAGGAGTCAAACGGTGACGACGTTACGGGATACTATGCGTGCCAAATAAGAATAGGACTGGGAAGGACGCCATCTTGTCAGTCCCTCCTTTTCTAATTTGGCAAATAATTTTTGGCACGCATAGTACAGACGTTAGCGGGGACGAGAGAGGCTTGGTTTCCGCGGGGAAGTGTAGGATGGGGGAGCGAGTACAACTTCTTTAGTTGCCGTTGTTACGCAGCGTTCTACCTGTAAAGTGTCCTGAGAGGCTACACTTGACGGCGATTCCGATCCATCGACATTGAAATTATTTAAGATCGGGCGTTTCGTAGGTACTCTCGAATGCCACACTAGCGCCACCTTGGTTTCATATTAGGCAGATATTGAGTGAACTAAATGAAATCGGACATTTGAAAGAGTAGAGTAGAATTGAGTTCAACAGTAGCGATCTAAAATTGACATTGCTATTGCATTGGGTCGAAATCGGGATCGATATTGATTTCAAGATTAGACCCTCTGTAGGCTTACTATGTAAGAAGCGACAAGCTCGAGAAGCTATCAAACGCGACATAGTGACATTAGAGCTATAGTAGTTCTGTCAATATGTCGCGTTTGACAGCTTCCCGAGCTTGTCGCTTCTTACGTAGTAAGCCTACTTTGTAAACCTACTTTACGACTGTCCACTCTACTCATTTTCCGGTGGCATTACCGAGCTGCATTGTCTCACCCCGGCCGCGGAGGAGTGGTTGAAAAATCTAAAAATTTCTATATAGGATCCATTGCGGTAGCTGCCATACGACATGATGATGAGCCTACTTTGTTTGTTGTATAGGAATGCCGCTGATGTTCGGCGCGATGGTGCCGCTGCTGGCGCTGTGGGGCCGCACGGGGGCTGCGGCCGCCGGCCCGCGCACTCAGCTCGCCGCCGTCTTCTCACTCAGTCTCAAGTTCGCGCTTTGCTTCGCTCTCAGGGTACGAGATTTTTTTTTATTCTTATTCTTGGCACAAGTTAAGTCAGTGCCAAGTTTCAGGTTTTGTTTTTTATTAATTCTAACTTTAACCTACCCATAATCCTGCATACTGACTTGATTTTCATGAAATGCTTGCTTGCTAATTGTGTGGGTTTCGAGGTTGATCTATCTTACAATGCACAAGAGTGAGCGCGGTGTATTTGTATCTCCTTCTGTCTAACGCATAACTGCGTCCCTTAGGATTGGCAAGCCACGGCAAGCGAGTAAACGCGGCATAAAGATTGAGTCTGTTTGTTGTCGGAATTAGTTTCGTAGACAGCCGAAATCCATGGATTCCAGCACATGCGGTTAAATATTTGCAATACGAAATTTACATTTCCCATTACGGAATTGGTCAAAGACTTTTGACTTGAGACACTGCGGTATTTGGGACGAAAAGATATTGCGCAGCTTCCCGAACGCTGCCCAGCCGAGTTGGATTCGACGATTGACCTCCTTCTCGAAGTTGGATCTACCTAATTGGACTGTTTGTCCCAGGTAGACGTAATGATCTACAACCTCGAGAGATGAGTCCCCAACTTTTATTGGAGTGGGTACTACATGGGAGTTCGACATGACTTTTGTCTTCTCCATGTTCATCTTAAGACCCACTTGTTGGGAGACTCTGTTAAGGTCATCGAGCATTGTGCCGAGGTCCTCCAAGGTCTCAGCCATGACTACGATATCATCGGCAAACCGAAGGTGAGAGATGTACTCGCCATTGATATTGATGCCATGTCCTTCCCAGTTCAGAAGCTTAAAGACATCCTCCATTGCAGCGGTGAACAGTTTCGGAGAAATAACGTCTCCCTGTCTCACACCCCGCTGCAGTTGGATTGGTCTGGAGTTCTGATCCTGGAGCCGGACAGACATGGTGGCGTTCTCATACAAACACTTGAGCACCTCAATATATCGGTAGTCGATTTGGCACCTCTGAAGAGACCGCAGCACTGCCCAAGTCTCAATCGAATCGAAGGCCTTCTCATAGTCCACGAACGCTAAGCATAGTGGCTGGTTATACTCCTCAGTCTTCTGTATAACCTGCCGCAGCGTGTGGATGTGGTCTATGGTACTAAAGCCCTTTCGGAAACCGGCTTGTTCGGGAGGCTGGAAGTCGTCGAACCTGCGCGCGAGACGATTCGTGATGACTCTCGAAAACAATTTGTAGATATGGCTCAGAAGCGAGATGGGTCTGTAGTTCTTCAAAAGGGTTTTATCACCCTTTTTAAAGAAGAGGACCACCACGCTTCTAAGCCACGCCTGCGGCGTTGTACCTTCGAGGATGACGGAATTGAACAGTTTCTGAAGGGCTTTCAAGACCGGTGTACCACCTGCCTTCAGAAGCTCAGCAGTTATTCCGTCATCACCCGGTGCCTTATTGTTCTTTAACTGTTTGAGAGCCATCCTAATCTCGTACAGGCTGACGTCCGGGATGTCTTCGGTGTAGTGTCGGGTTAGCCTAGCTCTGGGGTCAGTTGCAGCTTGGCTGACAGGTGTCCGTGTTGTCGTGTACAGCTGTCCATAGAACCCCTCGATTTCCTCCAGTAACTCAGGCTTAGATGACACGGTTCTACCGTCCGAAGTCTTCAGCTTCGTCAGTTGGCTTTGCCCCATAGACAGATCTCTTGCGAACACTTTAGAGCCTTTGTTACGCTCAATGGCCTCCTTAATACGATCTGTATTAAATTGGCGAATGTCGCGGGTCAGAGACTTTGAGATCTGTCTATTGAGCCGCCGGTAGCAGGAAGCATCATCTGCGGACTGCAGAACCATTTTCCGTCTTTCTTCCATGAGCCTGAGCGTGGAATCTGAAATCTTTTTGGTTCCATTTGTGCGGCGGGTCTTAAAGAACTTGGACCCCGCTGTACGGACAGCTTCCACGAACCTGTCATTGTATTCGTCCACTCCCTCGCAATCTGCTAGGCATTCGAATCGGTTTTGCAGTTCGAGCTGAAAGTGTTCGGGGTTCTGAATTTGGATTGGCAATGGACGGAGCGTAGACTTCATCAAACGAGCTCTTTCGAGTCTGACATTGATATTCAATGAGCCTCTAACCAGTCGGTGATCGCTCCCAGTTTTTACTGAGTTGATCACAGAGACATCATTGAATATTTGTCTCCTCGTCGACAAGATGAAGTCTATCTCATTTTTGGTCTTGCCGTCGGGACTAACCCAGGTCCATTTGCGGTGTTCCGACTTCTTGAAGAAGGAATTCATCATGTAGAGTCCTTCCTTCTCCATGAAGTCCACCAGCAGCTGGCCCCGGGGATTTCGGTCTCCGACTCCAAATAACCCCACTCTCAGCTCATTCCCGATTCGTTTGCCCAGCTTCGCGTTGAAGTCCCCCATGACAACAGTGAAGTGAGACTCGGAAGTATGTATGGCTGTTGAGATGTCCTCATACATTTCCTCGACCTCAATATCGGGGTGTGCCGAAGTAGGCGCGTATACCTGTATGACCTTCAACGAATACCTTTTGGTAATTCTGAGTATAAGGTATACTACCCTTGCCGACACACTCTCGACCTTGATCACGTTGTTCACAAGGGACTTGTGGACCAAAAACCCGACACCACCTTGGGACAGATCTTCGCCCTCCCGGAAAAAGAGCAGGTTGCCAGATTTAAGGATTATCGAGTCCTCTCCCTCTCTTCGGACTTCAGATAATCCTAGGATGTCCCACTTAATCCTGCTCAATTCTTCCTCCAGTTCGAGGATCTTTTCATCGGTCCGCAGTGTGCGATTGTTGTATGTTGCCAGGGCCAAAGGTCGTCGGTGTTGGTAACAACGAGCCGCCCGGGGATTCTTAGCACCCCATGCCCCACCGTTACCGCAGCTGTTACCAGGGCTGGGAACAGCGGGGCTGCCGGGGACTAGGGGCCGTTTTCTGGTTGTGTCTGTCATGTTGGGGGGTAGTTGCCATAATCGCCACGCTTGGCATGCGGGTTGGCGATCAACAGTGTGATCTTAAATACACAGAAGGACGCTGCTGCCCATCCTCTGGTAGTTATCCCTCGGTCGCTTTTTACGACCCCCACGGGAAGAGAGGGGGTGACACTATTCTATGCCGGTGCCACACGGCCGTGTGTTGCCAGTGATGACTTATGGATCCG
Source organism: Teleiodes luculella (assembly GCA_948473455.1). NCBI lineage: Eukaryota > Metazoa > Arthropoda > Insecta > Lepidoptera > Gelechiidae > Teleiodes > Teleiodes luculella. Next base: position 4,999,970 of record OX419601.1, read on the forward strand.
AGACGTGGTCGCTTACAATGGGCCTCATAAGAAGGCTTAAAGTCACCCAAAGAGCGATGGAGAGGGCTATGCTTGGAGTTTCCTTGCGTGATCGAATCAGAAATGATGAGATCCGTAGGCGAACCAGAGTCACCGACATAGCCCGAAGAATCGCTAAGCTTAAGTGGCAGTGGGCTGGGCACATTGCGCGTAGAACCGACGGCCGTTGGGGCAAAAAGGTTCTCGAATGGCGACCGCGCGCCGGAAGACGTAGCGTGGGCAGGCCCCCCACAAGGTGGACCGACGATCTGGTGAGGGTCGCGGGAAGCCGCTGGATGCGGGCAGCGCAGGACCGATCGTCGTGGAGATCTTTGGGGGAGGCCTTTGTCCAGCAGTGGACGTCTTTCGGCTGAAATGATGATTACGGAATACTGGCGCTCTCAAGGTCATCATGTCCAACCACATGTGTTGGCTGCTGTAGTACTATCAGCAAAGTTCCCGCTAACCCAATTACCGATGATTTTTGAAGTATATTTCTGAAGAAACGAAGACTCAAAAAAGAATGTTTATAGTTGAGTATGTCAATATAACGTTTAAGACGGGAAAAAAACTAGCGAGGCGGAGCCTAGCATACTTTGTCTAGAACCACTGCACACAATATTACTATAAGGTGGGCTAGCGGCAATTTTGCTGATAGTACATTATGTTAACACTAGCGACCCGCCCCGGCTCCACACGGGAAAATGGTTATTGTGGGTTATCCTTAAGTATATTATGCATGTATTATACATATAAACCTTCCTCTTGAATCACTCTATCTATTAAAAAAAACCGTATCAAAATCCGTTGCGTAGTTTTAAAGATTTAAGCATACATAAGGATATAGGGACATAGGGACAGAGAAAGCGACTTTGTTTTATACTATGTAGTGATATTATTATCGTTAGGTGTTTCTCTGCGCAATCTCGGCGACGATCCACTGCCGGCACCTGATGGTGTGGGGCGTGTTCACACCGAAGCTGCTGTTCGAGAGCGGCGCGGCGGCGGCGGCGCTCATTGGCTGCACGCTCGGCGCCGCGCTGGCCACCGCACACATCGCCACCAACCAACGGCCCAGTTGACACAAACGCAACTAACATTGTACTTGACAAGCTGACACTGATACCACACTACACTCAGAACAGTAAGTTATCTCCATACCAACTGGCCGCATCGCCGTGTAGACACGCGCCGTCTCGCACACGCTTGCATTTAGCCCATACCACTGGGCGGTCACTCCATACAGAAAACGCATTTTGACAACCTACTAGCAACTGAATATCCGCTACAAGTCAATGGCGCTAGGCTCTATGTTAAACACCCCCGAACACCACCGGCGGAGTCTCGCGGTGCCTGCGGGGTGCGGGGCGTGGGGCGCTATATCGGGCGGGGACTCATTTTGGCGCGGGGGCCTTGGCCTTTCTGTACGGGTTAGTACTATTATTTTCTTCTGTGCCCATACTGCCGCCCCCTTATTCTGTGCTAGTGTGTGCGTGACAGCGCGTGCCTACATGGCGCGCGGCTCGGACGCACACATTTAAACCGACAGCGGCTCGTTTGTATGAAGATAACTTATTGGTACTGTGCTAATGCCCCAGCAGCCCCCGTACAGTCTGACAAAAAAGAGTAAAATTAAAAAGTAGCAACACTGTAGTGTCGTCCCTTTCCAACTAATTAATAGACACCGCAGTGTTGCTACTTTTTAATTTCTACTCTTTTTTGTCAGATTGTAGCATGACCACTGCCACAAACAAACTGTATCTTACCTAGCTGTTAAATTACCATGAAACCCGCCATATTGATATATCCTCCAATAGGATGAGAGTATACGCACGACAAAATGATGTCTGTCAAGGTCATCTAGGGGGGCTGATCAAATTTAAGTGTTTTTTTAAGATAACTGTTTGAAACTTTGATTTGTTGAATCAAATAATTTTAATTACCTATATCAATCATGATAAAATGTTTGAGGTAATTACAAGAGTAGTTTTCCATCAAACATGTACAATACACTTTATTACCTATGCATATGCCAAACTAAGTATCACTATGATCAAGTTGAAAAATTGGCATTTTTGTAGGTAGGTATTTGTATCACAGGCAATTTATATCTGAAAACATATTATTTTCATGTGTTCGATTTGTATGACCACAAAGGCGTCCAGTCTTCCATATTAAATCGATTATTTCTCAGCTTGTCAGTAAAATTTGCTTTGATGGACTGTTAAATATGCATTTTTTATATCAAGTGTAGAATATTTTGTCAGAGTTTGGTGTTTTGTTTGAAAAGGAATGTTTAAGTTTGTTTGTGCATCTTATATTGCTTTATGGTTGTGTTACTGAAGTTTTAAAAGACTTCACCAGTATTTATTTTGGATATCATTTGAATATAGTAATTTACCGGTTTCGGTATTTGTAAGTTTATTAAATCATATTTTTTTTTACCAACGTTAAAACGCGCGGTTTATCTTGTTTTGAAACACCGCCATCCACCGTCGTTATTATCTCGATTGAGATTTTAGCTTCCCGGTAAAAATTGCTGATAAATTATTTTTAGAACATTAGGTATTTGGAAAACCCTATACATACTTACAATAAGAGACACCTGTAATATATTATGAACATTCTTAGATTTTCGCAGAGATAATCTGTATGAATGTCTGTTAGTGGAGCAGAATATTATTTCATCCATTGTTATAGGTAATGAAATGAAGGATTTCGTCCACAGAAATCAGTGTGTTTGGTTACTTTAGCTAAATCCTTCACATTTTTTGGAGTAAGTCTATACTGGGTAATTTTTAATCAGTGCGCATATTTTAGTTAAACAGGTTATGAAAAAAAAAATCCTATATATTTATTTCATCACGTTTCATACAAAAAAATATGCCAAATTACGCATAAAATAGGTGTCAAATTTTGTATGTAAAGAAATTTAATTTGCTCCAATTTTCTTGAAACTTCGTATAAACTAGACATAATAATCGTCGTCTAATGTGAGCATCTAGTAACAATACTGACTGGGTGTACACAAAATATGCGCACTGATTAAATGATTTAAAAATAACCCTATATTGGGGCTTTTTGTAACCGCCCGAATAAAGTACATTTATTAATTTTACACGAACAATCACTGCCATTAACAAGCTGTTGAGATTTATTAAATGTTGTTTTTATTGATACTTCGAAATTAGAGTAGTGTTAGATATAAGCAATATAAAATACCAAAAACTATATATACCTACATTGCAATAGGTAAAAATTAGGTACTTGTACTTCTTGTACTTTCAGTCTACTGTAAAAGATTCTTTTCTTTAGCAAATAGTGTGCGTAGCACTTTTTCTTTTAAATCTAAATGACCAATTTTCTGAATAAGTCTTGCGCATAAGATTCCACACCATGTATTATGTATAATATATGCCATTGAGAGTATTATTTGTGTAGATAATTGCCTTAACATTATAGCAATATGTTAGGAAATACGCATTTCATTTAGAAAAGAAGTTTATGAACATTTTCGAGAAATAATGATCGAAAATTATGAAGTTTTAAATTTTTTTATGATTATAAAATAAATATTTATAGCATACAACAACTTTTATTGAAATTAAATACCACCTTCAAGGAATATATACATTTTACAGTATAGTTTTTAAATATTTTACATTTATTCTTGATCGTTTTTTATTAGAAGTTCCTAAAATGTGATTATAAATAAATACAACATCCAAACTAAAGACACCTCGTGCATTTTCCATGGAAATATTTAAAGTTACAGCAGTAGAGAAAGTATGGTTGAATAGCTGTAACCATTAACTAGCACCTTAGTAATAAAATGTAATCAAAGAAACACTAGGCAAAACCATGGGCAGTTTCTCTTCAACCACAGATATTCCATCACCCCACAATTGACAATCACACTGTAAAACAATCATAATCATTATTAAGAGGTTGGTGCTTGCATTGGCGTATAAGGTTGGATCAAGTATTCGGAGAAGGCGCTGACGGCGTCGGCGCCGCGGACTTCTTTATCTAGCAGCGGCAGTTTTGTGACGTGGAAATCCTCGTACAGGTCAGCGATCTGTTCCAAGTACTTCTCTTGGACTTTGTGTCGAGCCGCGCACAGCTCGCATGGCGCGGAAGCTCGCAACAACAGTTGGTTCACTATAATATTGTGCGTATCAATCCCGCAGCGGGTCAACTCTTGAACCAAGCGCTCTGTCTCGTAGAGCGACAGGAATTCCGCGATACAAACACACACGAAAGTCGTCTGGTTAGGGTCTTTGAATTGGGCGTTGACTTGGCGGATCACGGAGAGCATTTCATCCATTTTGTTGCTAAACATGTCCGAGTTGAACTCAGCAAGTCCGAACAGTGTCGCCACTTGGTTAATAAATGGAGCAACCTGTAATTGTTCATGAAACATTGATCATCAAAACACTGTCAAGTGAAGATAGCTCATTTCGGAATTTCTGCTGCAAAATAATATCAGTCTGGGTAAAGTTATAGTTACAGTTTTTGGAAATGTTTATATCCTAGAACTGAGGTATTTCCCAAAGTAAACAAAATACATTGTACTTTATCGCTTGGAAAATTTTTAAAGTGCAACAGTCGGAGTTACTTTCACTATTAAGAAACGTTCGCGCTGGCTTTCGCCTTGTCACGTGGGAATGAGATGTTTTCCAGCCTGATAAAGCCTATGTCACTCTCTGCCTCTGACCTTCAATAAGCGTAACAAACACAAGGAAGAGTTACTTTCGAATTTAACTTAAAATCTGCACACACTCATAGTTTTTTCCGTGGGAATGAGGTATTTTCCCATGGTAAAAAGTAGCCTATGTCTATCCCCAAGGTAGCTAAGCTTAAGCTTGCATAGGCTACTTTTTACCGCGGGAATCAAGATAGAATAGATTCTATCTTTATACCAAGTTTCATCAAAATCGGTTCAGTGGTTTTGGTGTAAAAAAGTAACAAACAGACAGACAGAGTTACTTTCGCATTTATAATATTAAGTAGGAATTAACTAAAAGCAGATGTTTACCTTTGACTTCAACCTCATTAATTTCCCGAGCCCCCTCTCCACTACTTGTGGGAAGGACAGCAGGCGGAGCGTGTGGCCAGTGGGCGCAGTGTCGAACACAACTGCACTGAAGTTCATGCCCTTTACCAGCTTCATCACCTATAACAACAAGATTATGGAGATTGGTATAGTGTTACAAAAAGTCATTTTTGTATTAATTTCAGCTCTAATAAATCCAGCCAAAAATAGTGTTGTAATTCAACTTCTTCTTGTATGGCACTTTCTTAGTGATTTTCTGAACTCTGCATGTAATAAATACAGCAGGGCAGAGACAGTTCTCAGTTTTAATTGCAAATGCCTAGATATAAAACAAAAAATACAAACAATACTATTAAAAACTTTCAAGTGCATATAACAATAAGGCTTCCTGAAATAACAAGCTACTATAAAATTCAACATATCAGTTAGTAACTATAGTATCAGTTCAATTCAATTTGTTATTGTATGGCGCTTCCTTTCTATAGTATCAGAATAATACTGGACCATCTGACACAGTTGTTACAATCACAAGTTATACTTATATTGGAAGGAAGAAGTCTATGATAACCTCTTGAGGAAAGAGGGTGTGACTTTATGTAAGTAGGTATGTATTGCACAGACAAAATATAGTTAAATAAACTGGTTACTTTGTATGATGTACAGTTTATTTTGTTAATAGCATAGCTTACATCTATTCCAAAATAAACCCTATTAATTTTTCTTATAATTTGTGAATACTTTAGATTATTCATGACTAATATGATTATTCATGATGATGATTACTTAAGGGTGCTCCCTCACCGGGAGCATTCGCGTGTAATGTAACATTATAGATTCGTCTTTGAGCATTACATTACAATAATACCTCCCTGACTGACGAGCATTCGCGTGTAATGTAACATTATAGATTCGTCTTTGAGCATTACATTACAATAATACCTCCCTGACTGACGAGCATTCGCGTGTAATGTAACATTATAGATTCGACTTTGAGCATTTCATAGCGGCGGGGGGCTAGGGGAAGTGAAGCGCATTGATGTTACAAGTTGTATCAAGATATTACACATTGTATCATTACAAGGTGCGCATTGTAATTAGTGATGTGCCGCGGGAATATTTCCGTTCCCAGTAACTTCCCAATGGAAATATTCCCGGGAATATTCCCACGTTCCCGGGAACGTTCCCACTTGGTGGGAACATTCAAACACATACATATATTTCTTTGCTTATTATTTTTAGTTAAATTAAATTAGTTTTTATATGTTTTGTAACAAAATATAAGATTAATTTATTTAAAAATGTATGTTTGGACTTTAAATGTGTTGCTAAGAATTCTTAGTAAATTCCTGTAACCGATGAAATTTTTGTTTCTAAACTAATTTCTTTCAAAATTGATATCTGGGGTTCACAGAGGTGTCCGATGGTGAATCTGAGGTCAGAATTGGGAAAAATGGCCGCTGTTTTGAACTTTTTTTGTTTTTAAACCTATTGATTTCAAAATCAAAATTTAGGATCCCGAGAGGTTTCCAATGTCGAATCTGAGGTCAGAATTAGGTATACTTAAAAAATGGGCGCCATTTTTAACCCCCGACAAAAAAGAGGGGTGTCAAGTTTGACGTGTGCCTGTCTGTTTGTCTGTCTGTCTGTCTGTGGCATCTTAGCTCCTAAACGGATGCGCCAATTTTAATCTAGTTTTGTTTTGTTTGCAAGGTGTTACAACCAAGTGTTCCTAGCTATGTTCCAAGAAAATATCTTCAGCCATTTGAAAAAACAACTGACTTTGCACCGTTCTTAATTGTGACACAGAATATTATGACCTTAATATGTTCTTATTACGAGTATGTCCGTTGAATAAAGAATCGTGGTTTCAAAAAAACAACAGTTCTTTAAACAGACTCCGGACACAGGTTGGCCGGAGCAAGGAAAACATGTTCCGGTGGGGGCTCTCCAGTGACCCTAACCTGGACTGCATGTGCGGAGCAGTACAGACCATGGCCCACTTAGTGACCTGTCCTGCCTGCCCTGCCACCTGCTCTCAGCAAGACCTAATGGACGCCTCACACAACGCTGTTGAAATGGCTGAGTTCTGGGCCGCAAATATTTAGGGTTTGTCATCGACTCGCAAAGAAGAAGAAGAAAAAAACAACTAAACTGAACGAAATGTAATTATTTTGTAATTGAATTTGCTAAGTTGAATAACCAATTCAAAGTATATTAATAGGTATACAATAGATTTATTGTTGGAAAAAACTATTTTATGGATTTTCAAATCGATATTGGTTCAAAAACATAAAGTTCAGGATAGCGGCCTTTGTTCATATTATCTGACGATGGAATTATTATCGGAGACTACTTGGACCTCTAGATTTCGAATTTGGAAGTTATCGATCCAGAAACGAAAAAGTTGCCTTTTTGTTATTTTTTTACTTCATTTTAACTGAAATCAGTTATAAGTTCAGCATTGTGCAATAGTGCTATTGGTTTCTAATCAAAACATAGCCATAGACCGAATTTCATAGATATCGGACTATAGACAAAAGATCTGAAAATTCACCGGTTTGTTCCCAGCAATTGGGAATATTCCCGGGCATGGGAATGTTGCTTTTAGCAATATTCCCAATTTTGGGAATATTCCCGGGAACGGCACATCTCTAATTGTAATGCTCGGTTCTCCTCCTTCACTGATGTATGCCCGTTTTGTAACATTACAAGGTGCGCATTGTAATGCTCGGTTCTCCTCCTTCACTGATGTAATGCTCAAATCTGTAACGTTACATTACACGCGAATGCTCCCGGTGAGGGAGCACCTTAAAATTTCAAGGAAGACTAAGTCTTCATTTTTTATCTATATCATAGGATGATGCAAGCCAATAATAAAAGGTTAAAGAATGAATGAATGACGTATAAGCAAAGATGGATTCATGATTTGGTGGAAGTAGACTAAAAACTGTTTGTAGAAACTAACATTGTTCTAAGCTTCCCCACTATACAGATTCATTATGAACATTTTAATGATAAGCTGACATAGTGTTTATGTTGTTGTCCTATGGTACCCCAGGACATAGTGTTTATACTATATAGTAATTCTAAACTTTAATGTGAGGAAGTATATTGTTAATTAAAGATTCTTTATCTCGTGACTTTACCTCAGCATAACTCATAGCCTCATCAATACCAGGGAAGGCGCCTACAATCTCCTGCATGACGCCTTTGCCGAGTCGCATCGCCTCTGTCTCGCCTTCAAAATACTCTTCAGGAAGCTCATTCAAACCAACATTCGGGTCAATTTCCATTGCAAACAGGTTGTCAAAACCCTTCACTTTCGTGGGTACCTGGGGATAGAATTACTACAGTTATTTCAGATTCAAAAATGTATCAATTCATGAAAGAAGTAGGTGCTTAGTTTACTTGCCTTCGAAAATTTCTGATCAAAGGCATCTGAAATATTGTGAGCGGGATCAGTAGAGATAATCAGCACAGACTCTCGAACCTTCGATAATTGGATGGCGAGACTGCAGCTGAAAAAGGGTTAACACGTGGCCTTAGTTTCGTGTTCAACAACGAATACAGCCTAAAAACAAGATAAATGTCTAACCTGCAGGTTGTTTTGCCAACACCGCCCTTACCACCTACAAAGATCCATCGAAGGGACTTTTGGTCAATAACGTTCTTTAGAGAAGGTTCTAGTGTTTCGAATTCTTTGTTCTCGTCCATTTCTTTTCTATTTTTTAGATTTTTCAAGTTCAAGAATACAGAACTAGATACCAAAATTTTTTGTAAAATTGACTGACATTGACATTTCGGTTTTTTATAAAAAAGACACTTACTTTTTTATTTTTGAAGTAGTAAAAAAAATTGAGTCAAAGAGCCTACTCCACAATCCAAAAAAATCTAAACATTTTCATTCTTTCTTTATGGACTGTATGGGCTTTGAACCCTTTGCCTTTCTCATAAGGGATAAAAAATCTTAAAAAACGTTACGGAATCTGTTTTTTAGGATTGGGCTGTACAGGTCAGTGTTATAATGCGTTTCTTTTTCGGTAAAATATAAAAAAAAACAACATTCTGTCACAGACTGTCACTGTCTTCACAGACGTCACAGTTTTTGAATGTTGTGCGCGCGCGTAGTCGTAATAGTCCGGTTCGCTCCAGTACTGAATGAAAAAATTCTATCTGTCATTCCTATAAATGGCAACGACTCATACCGTTGGATTCGTCTTGGTGTCCTGTACGTGGAACTGTCGGTCGTCAAGTTCTAAAGTGGTGGAGGGAGGAGGGGAGGGGTAATCAAAGTTGGCGAATTTGTATTTTTGTTTTTACGCTGTAATTTGAAAACTAGTGGACCGATTTCTTTGTTACTGGTATTATTTGAAAGTGTATAATATTACCTAAAAGACGTTCTTATACATCGAATACGCCAATTCAGCGGTTACCGCGCAATAATACGAAACATTGAAAAAAGAAATTGTGTATAAATAATATCACAGATTACGCTAAATCTATAACGTTTTCGTGGAAACAATGTTTACTACTTTAATTCTAAAACAAATTACCTAATCAAAAAGGTAACAATAATTACTATATGATTTATGGTGCCTGAGCTAGAGCTAATTTACGAAACGTAGTCGTAGGATCACTATACTACGAGTACGCAAATATAAGTAAATGAATGAGAAGAGATGGGTAAGTAATCACCATATTACTTTAATTATATATTTCAAGCTTACATTTTTCAAATAATACCTTGAAAAAAGACTTTACGTCGAAATAAAGAGGATAATTTTTTTTTGTTTTTCACTATTAGTAGTTTTGAATTTGCCTGTAGCATCTGACCCAAGGTACGTGACAAAATAAAACTTTTGTCAGGGGTAGATATTAGTAATACCTACCCATGATAAAAAAATAAAAGAAATCTACGGCGAAATAACCCGAGAAACATTTTTTTAGGTTTTCACTATAGTATTTTTGACTTTCCCTGTAGCATCTGACCCAAGGTACCTGACGAGATTAAACTTATGTCAGGTGATAGATTTTAGTAATCCCTTTCCATGATAAAAAATTAAATGAAATTTACGTCTAAATGACACGGAAAACAATGTTTTAGTTTTCACTATAGTTGTTTTAACTTTGCCTGTAGCACCTGACTCAAGGTACCTGACGGGATAAAACCTACATCAGAAGATAGATATCTGTAACACCTACCTATGATAAAGAAATAAAATAAATTTACGTCAAAATAACGCGGAAAACAATCTTTTAGCTTTTCACTATAGTAGTTTTGACTTTGCCTGTAGCACCTGACCCGAGGTACCTGACAGAATAAAAACTATGTCAGGGGATAGATATTGGTAATATCTAACCATGATAAAAAAATAAAAGAAATTTACGTCGAAATAACGCAGAAAACATTTTTTTAGTTTTCACTATAGTAGTTTTTAATTTGCCTGTAGCACCTGGCCTAAAGTTCCTGACAGGATAAAAACTATGCCAGGGCATATTATATTGGTAATATCTACCCATGATATAAAAATAAAAGAAATTTAGGTCGAAAAAAAAAAAAATAAAAAAAAAAATAATAATTATGTTTATTTTAGACAATTCAGTACATACAATTACATGTTAGTACAGTTTAATTTGTAACAATTAACGCGGAAAACAATTTTTTATTGCGTACTCGTAGTATATTGACCTGCGACTACGTTTAGTTAATTAACTCTAGCTCAGGCACCATAAATCCTATAGTAATTATTGTTACCTTATTGATTAGGTAATTTGTTGTAGAATTAAAGTAAGCAACATTTTTATCACAAAAACTTTATAGATTTAGCGTAATCTGTGATATTATTTAAACACAATTATTTTTTATTATGTTTCGTATTATTACGCGGTAACCACTGCATTGACGTATTCGATGTATATGAACGTGTTGTAGATAATGTTATACCCGTTCAAATAATACTAATAATAAAGAAATCGGTCCACTAGTTTTCAAATTACAACGTAAAATCCAGCGATCTTTGATTACCCCCCCCTCATCCCTCCACCACTTTAGCACTTGACGACCGACAGTTTCACGTTCAGGACATCAAGACGAATCCAACGGTAGGAGTCGTTGCCATTTATAGGAGTGACAGATGAAACTCAAGTTCTAGAGCACTTTTGGTCTAAAATGAACCGGACTATAATAATTAATTCGATTTTTCTGATTTATATAAAATTATCAATGAAATGAGTAATTTTGTGAATGAAAATAATGCTTCATCGTTTTTTCCGATGCCGGTTGACATTCAAGCTTTACGTAATTTTGATCATTATTGTGATTGTTTCAGTAATTTCCTATTTATATCCCCAATTTAAAATTAATGCCCCGACCCTTGTGCCTTCTACGACACCAGTACATTCAAAACCATCGAGGCACCTCTCCAAATTGGTAACAGTGGTGTTTCGTCAGTTCGAAGAGTTCGAGAATGACGTCGCGGATAGTGTGCAGTCTTTCGTTTCCGCGTTCCCCAACATGCCCGTGGTGGTTGTGTGCGATTCGACTCCGTATCCGCCTTTTCCGTACTCGGCTTCGAATGAGACCCTTCGGAACGTGAAGGTTGTGTCGTTAGAGTTGAGGTTGGAAGCTTCGCCGATGGAATTGAAGCCTTTGTCGTATATATCGACGGAATTTGTGTTGTTTGTACCTGACTCCGTGCGAGCGGTTCGTCGCACGATGCAAGCAGCTGCTGCGGCCGTCACCACCTATCCAACTCATGCCATAGCTATCGGGGTAGGCAGCTCTCGCCTTCTTTGCCAGCAAGTAAACTGGAAGTATCAAGATTGGACATTGCAATACAATAAAGACCCATCGGGAAAATTGTGTGATGCTGTGCATGGGCAACATGCATTGCTGATCAGGACATCAATGTTACATTTATTGCCTGACCCTTTTGCTTTGCCATTTCCTGAATCACTGTACTTGCAAACTAGAGTAAAAAATGTTAAGGTGAGAATCACTTTTTGTGTTATTAGAGTATCCTTTATAAAATGTAGATAGATTACAATGATATTGGAAAGTCTTTTGATTTGAGTAGGCTAATGTTAGTATTTCCAATATTTTTCAGGTACAAATATTGGACAGTAAATTGGGAGTTGGCCGCAGTGTGCTTAAGTCCCCTGCAGCCCGGCAGAAAGCATCCCGTCGCAATAGGGACCACAGAGTGGCATTGTATAAGCAAATTGGAGTCAAAGCAGTGATCAGGGAGGATGGAAGAGTGCAGTGGTTTGGATGTAAAAAAGAAACACAGGTACAAAATAAGCCAGCAGACAGACAGACAGCCTCACACAGCTTTCTGAAAAAGGTCAAGAAACAGTCTTTAAATAAATGACCTCTCAGAAATCAACCAGTAGGGAACTATAAAAAAGGACCATGTGCATTGTAAGGTTGTTAGAGAACCGATCTAATTAATATTAGAATTATTGAGCCACTAATAGATTTTCATATGGATCTTGTACCAACTAACAGACCCCCCCTACTAGCGTCTTTCGAGATTCTTTCCAGCGTCGTCAGGGCTGGCCGTCGCGTATACAATCATAGGGAGCAAAGCAAGTGAAAACAAAAAAAGGTTGCAAAAAATTGTGTTCCAAAAAAAGTGTGGCGTTGCGTCGACGACGACGACGCTCGAAAGATGCCAGTTGGGGGGGGTAATACTTATTTATAAAAGTAGCCAGCCAGGACCTTGGTTCTACCCTTTCATAAGAATAATTAAAAACAGAAAAAACATGTTATGTCTCTTCTGATGTATACCTATACATACACACACTGTAATGTACCATAAGTGCCTATTTAAAAAAATAGCAAACTACCAATTAAAAATAGGTTAGAATAAATACCATTTAATTTTTCTTGCAATAGGGAAGTGTCCTGGAAAAAAGAAATTGATTCTAATTAGTCTGTCAGAGATTATCGAAAAAAATTAAAGACATATTTTTTTATTTCAATTTGACGAAGATATATCGCATCAAAATGTAGGAGAAGAGTGCTATGACGTCACCTTTTCCGTACAATTTGTATGGCGGTGTGGTGTGTCGTCACCAGACTAAAAAAACGTGTAGGTACATAATTTCTTTGTTATCTAACTGTCGGACTAATTAGATTTCTTTATTAAATATGGACGTCCAATACAATCATGCAAGAACAATTTAATACTAAATGTAACACGTGTTCCTTCCAGCGTTGTTTCCCCCCCGTGCAAGGCACCCCCTCATACGTCCTGGCGGGTCGCAACACCCCGCCTTGCTGTCGAAGGAACATCCGCCGTTCAGTGGCTCACGTGCTGCAAGCACTCAACCAGGCCGGCGCCCGATGCTGGCTGGAAACCACTTCTCTATTGGGTGCTGTGGTGCAGTAAGTCTAGCACTTTTTGTATTTGAGCCGACCAATGACCGACGAGTTTAAACCTTTACAAGGCAGCGGCCACTATATTGCCACCTTAATTTTAAGTTTTAACCTTATACCCTGAATATAAAGTAGAAAACGAATGAATTTTGTGAAGTTGTTTTGCCTTACAAAGGGTTAAATGAGTACCAAAGTAGTCTCCAGCCTAGACCTATTTCAGTGACCCATCTCGAGCGTAGTCGTGGACGACTCTGTAAGAAATGGCGGGATGAGGTTGACAGTTACTTAAAAAACTGGTCAGAAGTAGACAAGGAGAGAGGCTTTTGTCCAGTAATGGGAACATCTAGGCTAGATAATATAACACTATATCTATGGCTTGGTCCCACTTTGTCGGCCGCTGGGCAGGAAATTTCTCGAAAGCGACCATGCGTCATATCATAAGATAGGAAACGAATTAAATTAGAGGCCACGATATAAAGAACAAGTGCCAACAACTTATCTGCGGGATGGCCGAAACTAAAACTACGTCTCTATATTGAAACGTCAAGTATAGAAATTGGTTCTCTTGACATACAATTTCATAGCTAACTAGCCCTTCAGCTCATAGAGTTGGTAAAAAAAAGACGTTGATATGTAATTTGGGAAGCTGTTGCATGAGGGCTATTCATGTGAAGATCATTGTTACAGACGTTTTTATATATAGACGAAATAAATTATCATACAGAAAAAAAACCTGGTCAGATTTATTTATTGCCTGAAATCTTAGAGCAACGCCGGCAGGAAGGCCGGCGTTGCTCTAAGCCTGAAATAAATGGATTTATTCATGATTTATTATTATTATTATTTATTTACTGTCTTCAAAATGATGCGAACATTTTTATTTCAGTGGCGACTTATTACCCTGGGCGGAGTACGCCGAAGTAGGTATCCACGCGTCCGACGTATCTCGCGTGTCGTGGCTGCAGCGCGGCGGCTCCGACCCGGACGGCTTTGTGTGGGAGCGCGCTACCAAAGGCCATTATTACCGTGTGGCCTTCTCGCCTAACAACCGGCTGTATGTGCTGGTCCTACCCTTCGCCGCTAGGAATGGGACTATGTGGCCCGCCGACTGGGTGCTCGCTCATCAGAAAGAGTTCCCGGAGAGGCATTTGCATCCGCTCGCACAGGTTCGTGTGCATGTTATTCATCGTTGTCATGTATTCCTGTTATATTTAAACACCTAAACTGTAAATAAACCTATTGCTATGTAGTGTTGAAGTACGCTTGTCCTCATTGATAGCCAAAAATGACTAAATTTAATAGTCATCTATTATTTTCTCCGTTTCCTCGTGGTCATACTAGTTTGTCATACCACTGGGCTTACTATATAAGAAGCGACAAGCTCGAGAAGCTGACAAACGCGACATAGTGACATTAGAGCTATAGTAGTTCTGTCAATATGTCGCGTTTGACAGCTTCCCGAGCCTGTCGCTTTTTACGTAGTAAGCCTACAGAATGACTATTCCCCTTTAAATAGAGATAGACAATTATGTAGGACCTGTACGAGTAATTTCTTCTCACTGTTTGTTTTAGGACTACAATAATAAATTTTCAAAAAAACAAAACTTGTTCATAAAACTAAACAAAGAATCAAAAGCGATGAATTACAGCAGCCAGTACATGTGATGTGACTAGATACTCGCAATACGAATATTACTTCTACTGCTACGGAATAAAAACGCTTTCAATTACAAAATATCCAGTTGTATGTCCTGGCTATTGTACATTTAGCTGTTTCCTTGCAGATACAATTCGCAGGGCACGACGCCCCAGCGCCTAACGACGCGCGCGCCTTCCTCGACCTCAAACTAGGCGCCTCCTCTGTCGAGCGATGCGACAAACTTGGACCCAAACTCCTCTACCCGTAACACGCCCGGACACGCCATACAAACCACTCCTTTTCAAAAATGCGCCATTTTGAATAACTGCTGCAAGATTATGTGCTTACTTGTCGTGTGGGTTATGAGGTTAACCTAAAGATCGTTTCAAAGAATAGTACCTACCTAACTATGGCGTTATGTTGGCAGCATTGTTTTTTTAGTGTGTTTTTATGAGGCTGCTTTTGTTTTCTTGGGGCTCGCCCCAAGGGAGCCAATATAACGCCAAAACGCGTTGAAACGATCTCTACCTTTCGTAAGCACGAGGTTTGTATATCATGTATGGTGGAGACAACTGCATACAATCCATATATATAACGCTCTTGATATGTGAAGGGGTGAAGTGGAAGGGGAGAACTCAGTTTTGTACCAACCGTAATGGTGTTGGTTGAACTTTTTTCTTTTATTAATCTTTAATTTTTTTTAGATTAATAATGCTTTTTAGATACTTTTTTGATCTTTGCTGTATTGTATTTATGTCGTGGGCTGATCGTTGAACTGGGCCGATCGTGATATGCCTGGGCACATCGCGATATGCCGGCATATCAAGATTTGGCTGTCTAGTGCCCGCCATATCGTTCAAACCTTAACGTTTGACGATATGCCCGGCCATGCCTGGCCAAATCGAATTTGTAGGGTGACCAAAGCAAATGAAGCTAAATTCAGACAATAATTATCTTACAAGAAAGTATAAAGTCGTTTAAATAATAACGATCAACCAGCCATGCTTGGATAAATAGTTTGTAGGGTGGTTAAAATACTACCAAATAAAAATAAATTTGTGATTTTTATTTTTTATTCAAAAATATTCTGTTTCAATTAAATTAAAAAACAAAGAACAAGGAACATTGTACCGCATTTGGGTTTTTGAAGGTTCTTTACGATAGGACAAAGACAATTTTCTCTGTACCACCATGTCCAAGAGACTTGTGCACTTCCGTTAAAATACTGAAATAGTCATCCATCGAGACTATACGCACTGCGGGATCATCAACAGTATTCTTTTGTTTATTAAAAATTCTTGGCCTGTAATTTCCATTACGTCATATTTACAGCTCCAGTAATAGTCCGAGGAATCCCGTTGCATGGACACCCTACTTCTCTTGATGTGCTCCATAACCTAAAAAAAAAAAATATTTTGTTAGAAATCCCTTACCATTTAAACAAAAAGAAAACAAAACAGTAGTAATATTTATCTGTTTAGTTCAATATTATAAGTAGTAGGTAGAAGACATTTATTTATTAACAAAAACTAACCTGTACGATCTGGTCAGAAGTCCATGGCTTTTTGACATTATGCGTTGAGTTTGCATGACTCGCATAAAAATCTTTTAACTGACGCTCGTAATTCACTTGGAAAGCACTTTTTTCTTCAATTACTTCACTGTTATTGAAATTATTTGCACAGTTCTCGAATTGTTGTGACGCCGCCATCATACTTTCGCACACACAGGTAGGTAGTGCGCTAACAGCGCCACAAGCGTCGCGAAACGGAACTAATTTACGATATGCCCAGCCATATCGCGATGTGGCTAAGCAACTAGATGGCCAAATCGACGAATAGATTGCTCTCATCGATCTGCCCAGCTGAACGTTGGGCATATCATGAAATATTCGGTCAAATCTCGATATGCCGGCATATCGCGATGTGCCCAGGCATATCACGATCGGCCCAGTTCAACGATCAGCCCACGACATTTGTCAAGCCTGACCAAAGAATTAAAAAACCTGCTCTGAGGGCGCCACGTGTATATTTTTGTGTTTATGGCAACAATTTCCATTATAAAATTAGTTCTATTGGAATTCCGCATTATGGCAAGGTTTTTTTATTTCTTTGGTCAGGCTTTACCATGTCGTCACGGTCGAATCACGAAAAAACGTAACTAATTGCAGTACCACATTTTTTTTGTGACTTCTAGTTTGATAGGGTTCTTTTAGTTATACATATTACATAGGGTGCTATATCTGTGCATTTGAGGATGATATTATAAATTATTAGATTTTAACTAGTTTGTTCTGCTATTTGTAAATTGTAAGTAATAACTTTGGTAATAATAACTTTGTGATTCGACCGTAAACTGATATTAAGCATAGTTGGCAAATGTTTAGGTAGGTGACCTAAAGAAAAATATATAGTTCTTTAAGTGGGACGGGCACACTCGCAGATTTTTTGTATGGCTTGCGCCTTAGGTTTATCTAAGTTTGTTAATATAGTACCGGAATGTCCATGACGTCAGAACCAAAGTTGTGTTGCTTGCTTAACTTGTAGGTTAACCTACCTGTTCGAATTATTAAGCCACCAATGGCTTCTGTCATCATGACTCGTATAACGATTACATCCGTAGATAGCAACCAGGATCAACGGCTTTACGTGCCTTCCGAAGCTCGGAATCATCTTTCTTTTCGAGCAATCAGGTGATTCAGCCTACAATGTCCTAAGCAAACTGGGGAAATTAATTCGACAAGCCCCACCGGGATTCGAACCCGGAACCTTCGTAACGTAAGGCGAGTATTTGATCACTCGACCACGGAGGCTGTTGCGTGAGACTATAGAGTGGCATAAAGTAAGAAAGAAGTTATAGAGTAAATAATAATATAATACACAGTTTAAAAAACTAAAAAACACGCTTCCTGTCCGCCATATTGGATTTAAGTCACGTGACTTTTTTATCGTATTCCTGACAGCAAACCCTTTCATTTGATACCCATATCATGGGGGTGGATTTCAAACAGCCAGTTCGCCATCTTAGGGAAGCCGCCATATTGGATTTGTAATGACGTTTCTTAGCTAGTCATGTATTGTCATCAGAACTCAGAGCGTGTGCCAAATTTCATCTTAATCGAAGACCGGGAAGTGGGTCAAATAAAGTTTCTAAGATTTTTTACATAAATATAATGGGGAGGCCGCCATATTGGATTTGTAACGACGTTTCTTTGCTAGTCATGTATTGTCATCAGAACTCAAAGCGTGTGCAAAATTTCATCCTAATCGAAGACCGGGAAGTGGGTCAAATTAAGATTCCAAGATTTTCTTACATACATAGTTACTTACAAGTGAAGCTAATATAAAGCGTGTAAAAATTATTGTCCAACCCGTACCCGCCTAAACAGTTATCTTGCCAACTAGAGTAAGAGTGCAATCTAATGAATTTTTATTGTTTATAGATAAAGTCTTTGATAAAGTTGATATATTTGTTGCTGTGCTGCCTAGTCGATTATTAGTCAATAATTTTATTATAAGTAGTAAATAGTATATTTTTGTAGTTAATAAAATTGAGTCCATGTGTCTTGCAAAATCTAGTCATGCAATTAGATAATTATGTAGTTTAATCGAATAATTGACTTATAATTTATTTCATTGTAGTTCTAAATGCATAAAAAAGATTTTTCTGTTAGTATCTTTCATGTAAAGCATCAGAGAAGAGAGAAAATAACATATTATTCAATAATAAAAAAAAACATTTTTTCCTTAGGATTTACTCCAAGGCACTAATAAGTCGCCGGATTTACAGACCCCTCACACTGGCGTCTTTCAAGTGTCTTTCCAGCATCAACTTCAGCGCTCGCCGTCGTCGCACATACAATCATAGGCAGGAAAGCGAGTGAAACAAAAGAAAATTGTATTCGCGAAAAAATTTTGTATTCCAAAAATACGCAACGCTTGGCGACGACGCTGGATAGGAAAAACGCTCGAAGGACGCCAGTGTGAGGGGTCTGTTATTGGCGTATGCCAAATTTTAGTTCAATCGGACGACGCCAGGAAGTGGATCAAATGATTATCAAATGTAACTTGCAAGCTTAGAGTAAAAAAAATTGTTGGTAGAAATTTTCTTATTTATACCTACTCTAAACTTGCAAGTCAGAGTGAAAAATAATATTGGGAGATATTTTCTTTTTGATTATAGACACACAGATACCGGGACAATAAAAGTTGGCAAAAAAGAAAATTCGGTTTAGATCATCTCTTGCGCCGTTTTCGGCTGTACAATGTTTGGGGTTTTCCCCAATTTACTGTATTTTTTTCCTAGTGTAAAACGCTCTGTACTCACAAACGCCCATAGTTTTGCATTTATAATTTTAATCTTATATTTAAGGAGCACCTCAATTCACTCGCTAGGTATGTGAGAGTTAAATGAATAGTGTAGATACTAGTTTGATTATCGCCTTCGTTCGTGTTTGGTTTTGTAAAAATGTAGAGTCAATGAAGCTTAGGTGCGATTATAGTGCCATTCTGAATGGCATTGTTTGTTATTAAGAGTTTAACTAACATTTGTTATTTTTATTTAACTAAGGTAAATAATAATGCTAAGAAAAAATATAAGCGATAGTTTTCCTGTTTTTCGAAGTGATAAATAAATACCTATAGAAAATACATCTTTAAATTAATGTAATCTAGCTTTACCAGAAATTAAAAACACGCTATGTAATAAAATTTAATAAATCTTTATTTATGTTTTTATTTATAAGTACATAAAATTACTAGTACACATTATTAAATGGTGGTTAAAGATTTAAAAATAATTACAAAATAAACTCATATCATAATCATAACATAAACTTCAATATACCACTACAAGTGATGCATTACGTACAAAAAAAATGTTGGAAAAGGTAACTAAAAAAAAATTTATTCATCCTCAAATTTCTCGTCTATTACTCCTGGCGTAAAAGGAGGGTCGCGAACTAGCGATAACAATTTGTCCAATTTCATAATCTGTAAATAAATACAATAAAATGATTAACTATCAAATCTCTCTTTATAATATGTATGTATAGAACTTGATTGTCCAAGCTCACAATAAACATTAAAAATTTACCTGCAACGTTCTTTGATTCAATCCTTGCTGTTTTTTAGGCGGCTTGCACATAACTCGTAAATTCGGCGATAACTTCACTACATGACTCGTTCCCCTGTAAAAAAAAAACCAAAAAATTAAAAGGTTTCTACCAATGCCCCCAGAGAGATTTGAACTCTCGACCCCTGGTTTACAAGACCAGTGCTCTAACCCCTGAGCTATGGAGGCTACGTGTGGCGCGGCGAAATAGCGGTTCTGTTCCAATATGCGCATCGTACCGCCCCGCGCCGCGCTATGACGTCATCGGATACGGTAAAACCACAGTAGAGTCGGTTTATGATGATTTCGATACCTAGTATTAGTTTTTTCTTTTATAAAACAGCTAATAATGATATTATAGTAGGTATTAATTGTAAATACGTACTTTGTATCACCGCATACGAGGACAGGTAACTTTAAATTAAAATCGATCCGTGTCAATTTCTTTGTCTTCTTGGACACGATCGCTTGGACACAAATCGGCCGATATTTATTCACATTCAGGTCGAACACGTAAACCTGCCGAAATAAACATTAAAGCATATTTTATATTTGTAATTTTAACCTTTAATTTCATCTGAAAGAAGAGTCTCTTAAAACATTTAGGTAGGTACATACCATAATAGGAACAATATAATATATAGAAAAATAGAGTCAAAATCCTTAACTTTTTAATAAAATAACAAAAGCAAATAAATTACTTTGTGGCTTAGTTCTAAGCCACAAAGTATTTTTTAAAGACGTTGCTTTTTTGTTATTTCAGGCGCTTGATATAAATTTTTGTGAAATACTTAGTTTACAAATTTGAAAAAAAAAAAAAAAACTGAACATCTGTAGTTCATAATATGTTTGTAATAATTAATATACCTAACTAATTAATTTGTTTTCGAGGATTCTTCCTTTTATAAAGAAAAAACCTGGTATCCGCGAAACTCTACGTGTCCGTGTCCTGACAACTTATTTTTTTTAACACAGATTTATTTAATTTCATACTAGCTTTCCGCCCCGCGGCTTCGCCCGCGTTAAAATTTTTCCCGTGAGAATGAGGTATTTAAAAAAAAACATGTAAGAACCATCCTTCGACATCAACGAACATAAAAAAAAAGAATTTGTAAAATTGGTCCAGGCGTTGTTGAGTTATGCGCTTACCAATACATTTTAATATTATAGATCAATGGGTATTAATTTGTATAATGAGTAAAGTGATGATTACCTTTCCCTCGGCAGTGCAGGCAGCGAACACTGTGCTTGAGTAGGGTGCCCATTTAACGTCGCCGACTGGAGACCCCAGGTCAAACATAAACAGGGGCTCGCTACGGTAAAAGACAACGGTGGTAAATAAAATGATCTAAAATATCAATATTTTAGATTTTGGGTACCTAACGGAACAGTTGTATTTTTTTAATAACTCGTTATACTTCCACCTAAGTAAAAACATGAGATTTATAGGAACGGATTTAAGAAAAGTGGTTTAGGTATTGCAATTTATGCCCATAACCTATTCACTACTTAAAGAACCTAAACTTGTCTTTTAAGAAGTAGTTTTTATTTTTTTGATTAAGAAATTCAGACATCTTTGGTATCAAAACCACTGAGCATAGCATCTTTGGTATTATCAGTCTTCTTACTTCTTTTATTTTCTACGTTCAAATCTCAATGTTACTCACTCTCGCCCGTCCTCCCAAATCTTGACCCTCCAGTCCCCAGAACAAGACGCGTAGATGGTGTTATTGAAGAAGTTGTAGCTGATCCTGTAAACGGGCATGTGGTGGCCTTTGTTCGAGTGAACGTAGTTGCGATTGTACTTCAACGAACAAGTGTGTATCATCCCGTCCTCTGTGCCGACCATGAAGATTTCTTGCTTCTCTGGATGGAAGCAGATACAGCTTCCGCAACCTTTATTGAAGGAAAGCAGTGAGAGTCAGATATCTGTCAGATATGAAAATAGCAAGCAAGAATCAACGGGTACTTGAAAATCTATAACAATAGACTGAAAAACATTTTCCTGATTACTCGAGCTAAGTACATACAGATTTGTTACAATTAGATACAGAATTTAAGCATATGAGTATGTCGGAAGTAAGGACACAACGATGGTGGTGGGCAAAACAAATAAATAAAGAAAACCCGAAAAGGGGCTACACGCGGAAATACGTTAAGCGTGGGCGTATGCTACAATAACTTATACAGGACCATCGGAATAGGGATGCAAGTACTAGCAGGTAAGTAAATTTCTTACTATTGACTTTGATCAGGGTCCCATCTGGTCCAGCGATGGGCGGCATGTGGGAAGACAGGGTGATGATGGTCGTAGCTTGTAGTTCTCCAGGCATCACTGCCCACTGTACCACGCGACCATCGCCCGATATGGAGAAGAAGCACGCTTCTCCATCTATTAACCGCTTGCCCCACCGAACCTGTATAAAGGTAAAAGTTTTTAAGACAGTTATACCGTTCACTCCAGTACTTACAGCGAAGTCATGTAGAGAACGATGTAATATTTAATAGGTTTTAAAATCTCCTGAAAATCGGTATATTGAAAACAAATTTATTTAGGAAAACGGCCTACCTCCCAAACAATATTGCTGTGCTTGTCGTGTACAGAATCTGATTTGTATTGATACGACGATTCTAGGTTTAATTGGGCATTGTACACGCAAACGTTTCCATCATACAGTCCTGGAAATAATAAATCAGGTTTTAGGTAAAGAATAAAATTTTATTATCCTACGCACAGATGCTACGCCTCCTACTTCAATCATTTTCTGCGCAGGGCCGAGACTTATATTTATTATTCTTATCTTACCAACACATATAAGGTACGGCGTTTCTTTGAACACATCAAAGCTGATGATGGGTGATTCAGTGAACACTGCGTATTCAGGATAAGCCGGATTCTTGATGCTGAAGAGACACAAACAGCCGTCCTTCGCCTGGGCCGAGAAGTCCACTGCAGATTGATACATTTAATACATATTAAAAACATTTGAATACTTTTAAATCTTTAACGGGTACGGGATTTTATGAGATTTTCAAGTTCTTTGCGCTGAGTGCGTGTAGACAGGTGCCCATACGTCAAACAAAATTACAAAGCAAGCTTTTAATAGGTACTTATATTTTTATCTTTCTCAAGGAGATTGGTCCAAGAAAACAAGGTCTAACAATTAGACCACGTGACTGACACAGCCTACGTCATTTTGCGCTGTTCATCCGAGATTGGTCCAAGAAAACAAGGTCTAACAATTAGACCACGTGACTGAAACAGCCTACGTCATTTTGCGCTATTCATCCTTGTCTATTACAACGATAAAATTAATAAGGTTAACCAAAGATCGATGGTTTTTCAAGACTAATTCCACACTATGTGCCTATTATCATTTTGCAGTCGTTTTGGTAGAATGGTATTTACACTTAAAGTTTTCGTATGAAACAAACGCGAGTCACTTACTTATTTTTGTTCAGAAAGAAACATTTCCTTGTGGTGGTCTACTTACAGGATCCGAATCCAACGGCGAAGAGGTCTTGATAGTGAGGGTTCCACTGCACGTCGCAGACGGCGTGGTTCCTCATGGGCTCAAACTGGAACTTCCACAGAGGGAGCAACGACCCCATACCCTCACGGTACTCGTCCGAAGGGTCGTCCCAGTAACGGTAGTCTTGAGCTGGTAACATATTTTCCATAATTTAGATGACTAAGGAATATGCCAACCATTATTACCATTTCACTTGAAAGACGGATATTATTCAACTTCTGCTTCTAAAGAAAGGACCCTCCAAGATCTTTTCAACGATTGCCTGCTTCCAGGAGCGGTTTCCTTCGACCTGCGATCCTCACCTTACGCCACATAGGTGACTGCCACCGTTCAATCATTAAGTAGCAGCCTAGTACATCTTTTTAAAAATTCCTTAAAAATAACAAGAGGCATGTGTGAAATATGCGAATATTTGTAAAAAGAGAATTCAAAATGGTACTGTAATTAACATTGCTTGTCGCATTGCTGATGCCCTAATTTTTGCACACCCGAGGAGTTCAGAGTTTGTTAATATCTATGCCTATTTTTTTAGAATGTTTTAGTTTTTAGTCTGTTTGTACATACATATTATTTAAGTTTACAGTGATATGGCTGTGTGTGCTGTTATGCTGTAAATGTTTTTCTTTAAATAAATAAATAAAATTCATGGAAGCTTCTGAAAAGCTTCTGTATTTCTTAGGCGGTGACTCGTTTACGCGGTCTGCTGTAATTAACACGACGGAAGGAGACTAGAAGATACCAGTGCCCTGGACTGAGATTACCGATGTCATCGTAAATGTTCTGGTTGACGAGTCGCTCCAGGATGACCCAAGCCTCACTCACGCGCTGCGCTAGTTGCTCGTCGTGAATCTGCTGGGCTGACTTCGCGTGCTTTGTTGTTTTCTTACGCAACTGCTCAGTAAACAATACAATTCAGTTATATTTTATTATCACAGAAACATTCAAAAACGGAAATACAATCGTAAAATTATTATTTTTTTAGAACTATAGCACACAGCTTTATATATTTTTTTAGAACTATAGCACACAGCGTTATAACGAACGAACGGACGTTTTTCCTTCCACAGATTCTCGAGCCATTTTCTTCCATTGAAAAAAGGGAGTCTTAAACAACAATGGCGCGAGAGGCAATGTCAAGAAAGTGATTATAATTATACTCGTGAAATTTTAATTTTATATTGGTATAGAAAACGTTACCCTTTTAGGTTTCTCATCCTCCTTCTCCTTCATTTTCCTCTCGTGGTCCTCCTGGTAATAGTCGAAGATGATGCTCTGCAGCGCGGTGGCGCCGTACGTGGCGCGGGCGGGAGGAATGGTTTGTGTCTCCACAGACTGCAGACAGACAAAAGGAACCAATCAAAAAGTTGCTTTCCATCCTGCAGGTCGCCAGTATACCCAAAGCAGAAGCAGGTAAGTTTAATTAAAGCGTTACGTTTCTAATGTTGCAAAATGCTTGCTTATCTTTGACTTGTTTAAACAATGTACGAGTAGGTATAAACCGAGACCGACGACGGCTTTATGTACCATCCAAAGCACACGCTGCGATCACGCGTCATCAAGGAGGATGGCTTAACTTTCAAATTTTACTGAGTCTGGCTGGTACCACTACCAGGGCTTCCAATTGGAGTAATAATAAGCACATTGAATTAAAACTAGTACTACTTTTTTATATGTATAATACACACTGTCCTAACGGGTTCATCCCCGAGCTTACCGTTCCCCGAGCTTACCGTCCCGGAGCTTACCGATTTTGATAAAATTGATTCCATTTAATTTTGTTTTTTTTTCTACTATTTCCAACTTGTACAATAGACGTCAAAAGTGTTTTAAAGTAGGCATGAAATGTGTTTGTTTGGTTACTGCAGGCAGAATTATGTGAACTTAATGATGAAAGTTATAGGACTAAAAATGTATGTGTAATTATTAAATTAAATATAGCAAAACCATATTTTTAAGATAATAATTGCCATCATTATTAATAAAAAAACAAATTATTGTGATGATTAAAACCTGTGATAATTACACCAGCAGATTAATAAACGTGATTATTTAACCGTGGTCTAGAACTTATTATTTATTCCTATAAAGTATAAAATTCGACTTTGCACTTTTGCTGCTAATAGTACTTTAAAGCGAGATTGATATTTTAATCGACTTTTTATAATAATTACAAATCGGTAAGCTCCGGGACGGTAAGCTCGGGGAACGGTAAGCTCGGGGACGAACCCGTCCTAACTGGCGGACGGAACAGAACGGGCTTGAGGCAAGAGGTAGATGAGGGCGAATAAAATATTGGGTGGGTCGGGCATATTTAATTAATACTACCCGTCGTCGTATTGAAGGGAAATTTACCTACCCGCCCCGCAACAAAACGAGTTCCCCGCTATACGCACCGCACCCCACAGGCGCCGCCGGATTCCGCTGGGTGGGGTTGCGTTGAGCGTGGTATTCGATGAAGCGTAAAGGAAATTTTCCTTGATTTTCAATTACGTCTGGCAGTTGTCTAATAGGGTTGACCCTTTGGAATGTCCCGCCAGTGACGAGGGGCAGGGCATCAAATGACTCCCTAACCTTTTGCCCCGTAAGCGTTCCGCCAGTTAAGTGGTTTATCTAATACTAGCTTTCCACCGCGGCCCCGCACGCGTTAACAGTTTTTCCCGCGGGATAGAGGCATTTTTCCGCGGTCTTTGTTACTCAGGATGAATGTAGCTTTCTAATGGTGAAAGAATTTTTGAAATCGGTGCAGTAGTTTTTGAGTTTATTCATTACAAATATACCTACATACAGTACCTACACACACACACACAAAAATACAAATCTTTCCTCTTTATAATATTAGTATGACTAGTATGATGGAGACGAACTCTTCTGGGGTTGTTGTACGTCAGCGCCGCTCGCTCGCAGAAATTGAACTGATTGGCCAACTTCTTGACACGCGGCTTGATGTCGATAATTTCGTCACCCAAAATCTCCATTGCTGGCGCAGCTTCTTTAACTTTAACAATAATATTATGTTGTTTATTTGCTTTTCTTATACAAGAACATGTTTTTATTTTAGGAAACTGCGCCCATTTTTCCTTCTTAGCGAGTTGATGACAAATCAAATTATAATGTTTGTTTGTTTAAATGTGCCCACAATAGGTACATAAAAACCCATATATCTAAGTTACTTAGAAAACTCATCATCATCATCATTTCAGCCGAAAGACGTCCACTGCTGGACAAAGGCCTCCCCCAAAGATCCACGACGATCGGTCCTGCGCTGCCCGCATCCAGCGGCAGCGGCAGCAGCTTAGAAAACTTTTTAACAATAAAATACCTCTTAACTCAAGCAATCCAACGGGATCAGGAGGCATCGGGAAACTTAACGAAGTTTCCGATGAAATTGGCTTTTGTGACTGACGGACGGACAGAGTGGAGTGATTAAAGCAGTAGGACTATTTAGGGTACTACGTTGTTATTTTATTTTATTTTATTTTCTTGGCGAGCAGTATTGTATTGTAATAAAAAAAGAACATTTACTGAGCTTCGTGTGCTCCCCCTGCTATTAAAATTATTCTAGACTAGCTTTCCACTGCGGCTCCGTTAACAGTTTTTGCCACGGTAAAAGGTAGCCAATGTTACTCAGGGTGAATGTAGCTTTCTATGGTGAAAGAATTGTTGAAATCGGTTGAGTACCTACTTAGTTTTTGAGTTTATTCATTATAAACATACTCGTACCTACACACACACACAAATACAAATATTTCCTCTTTATAATATATGTATGAGTATAGTATGATCAACATAACTTTATTTTATTATTTTAGTTTATAGCAGTGGCATGGTCTAAGAAAACAAGGTCTAACCATTAGACCACGTGACTGACACGAGCCTACGTCATTTCTACGTCATTTTGCCTATTCATCCTTGTCGAATGCGTGTAATAGACAAGGATGAACAGCGCAAAATGACGTAGGCTTGTGTAGTCACGTGGTCTTACGGTTAGACCTTGTTTTCTTAGACCATGAGCAGTGGTACCTTTCTCTTCCCCCTCGACCCCTTCTTCCCCCACCTGCTCCCCCTCCACCTGTTCCCCTTCAGCAACTTCGGTTGGTGCTGGTGGTGCTTCCTTCTCTGCTTCTGGTTCGGCCTCCTCTGGCACTTCTGTTGACCCAAAAACGATAATATCCTTTTAGTAAACAAGTTTAAATAGGACTACCTTAGAGTATAAATAGAAAATTGGGAGGGATAGAGTACGCCTGCCTAATCGAGTATGAACCGTAAGCACGGATATGAACAGTCCGAATATCTTCAGCGCGTTCGATTAGGTATCAAATGGTTATCGTAACTGATTTTTTTTTCCCGGTGAACATAAGAAATTTAATAGGAGAACATTTTATAATGTGCAGTGATAAGTTGTAAACATGACTCGAGGAACAAATCCAAAAGAAAAATGTTATTGATTTCACCGCCCATACAAAGGACTACCTACTCTGTTTCTTCTTATCGTTTTTAAAGGAACTATACCATGAATATAACAACAAGTGGCAGGGCTCAGTTCCGGCGTGGCCGCTAAAATCACAAAATTTAAGTTGTTGGTATTTTTCATTTAAATGAGACTTCAGAAGGATGGGAGATGAATTAATCTAATTTTGATTGAATGATATTTTAAATGATAGCGCAGCTGTAAAATTCAGCTTCATTGTAAGTGGGCCGTTTTCGAATGCCTGCCTGCTAAACTAGTGCGGACTACGCGTAAAATCGATGTTTTCTCTTAATTTAAGTTGACAATCACCTGTTGGACTTATGGCTTTTAAATTTAAGTTAGAGCGTAATACGTAAATCGGGCTCAATACAAAAGGCTTCATTTGAACTCGTCGGTAGATGAGCCGTTGTTTCTGAAGATATACTGCGCCTAAACGAGTATAATACAACTAGCTTTCCGCCTCGTGACTCCGCCTGCGTTAACAGTATTTCAAGCAGTTTTGCAGTAAAAGGTACTCCTCAAAGTCTATTTATTCTATCTTTATACCAAGTTTGTTTCTTTCCTTGTTATAATAGGTATTAGTGTAGATTAGGTATAGATTATTACAAGTATTCTTTATTGACACCAAGGATAAAACAAAAGTGGCCTTTTAGTTTACTTCGACCCATCGGACTGCAATAAAATATCTCGACCTACTTGTAGTACCTTTACATTGGTCGAGATAACCAATAATTTATTGGGAGACTAACCTTCGACTTTTGCTTCTTCAACGGGCGCCGTCGGTTCGGGCTCTGGTTCTTCCTCATCTTCATCATCAGCAGCTGCTTTCTTCACCTTCACTTTTTTCGGACCAGCATCGTCAAAGCTCACCTTACCTAGTGACATCGATCAAGAGCTTATTACGTTACCTACATATAAAAGCTAGGCAGTCTTATTTTCAATTCAATTTAATCAAATTCTTTTTTTTATACTAATTTCAACTATTAAGTAGGTACATAGGTTAGTACCTAAATTGACAATGTACAATTTTATGCTTATACCTAACTAAACTGATAATGACTACTTACTACTAATCTATTTATGTATTTTATAATACGTAATCGTTAACAGCTCATAATTTCCCACCGAGAGGTTCGAGCCTACCGAGAATCAGCATGAATAGGCCTTAGTCGACTTCACTGGCCCAGTGAGGGTTGGTCAACTCCACACTTTAGTGCAGGTTTCCTCACGATGTTTTCCTTCACCGTAAGGGCATCGAATAAACGCGTACATAATATGAATTTCAAAAATCGAAATCAATTTTGTACGAGCCGAGGCTAAACACGCGTGCCCCCGAATGCCAGGCCCTTACCACTTCGCCACCGACGCTTTCGTTTATGAAAATATATTTCCTTAATAAATTAAACACTATTTAGAAGAAATAAGTTGTTATAGAAGTAATGTACCAATAGCTGACCCGTTGGTACCTTAAAACCACGCAAAAAGTATTTACATATGAGTGTGAGTGTGATATGAAATGAGGTTATTAGTGGGTTATTATTGTATGCTAGCTATTTTTTTGTTTTATTTTTATTATGGCAAAGTAACGTACGGACATCAGGAAGTCGCTTCCTATTGTTTGAAAAATAAAGGCGGTCATGTATTGGTTCATATTGTTCTTTCAAGTTTGATATTGAGCCGAACGAGACGCCTGTCTGATGTGAAACAATGAAAGTAAAGTTAGTTATGTGATTGCTTCAAGTGGTTTTACAAAAAACCTTACCATATCCTGCAGCAATTTGTGCTTTTGCTTCATCGGAGTCCTTTCTGATAGCTGTGCCTTGGAACGTCCACAGCGGATATGCTTTTCCATATGTAGGTTTTGGCTTAACTTTGAACATTCCTTCTCCATAATGATAGGCAACTTCGTCGGCTTTCCATTGAGGATTGTAGGATGATATTATACGGCCCACTTCTTCTATCAAGTCCTAAAATGTATTTAAATTTGTATGATTGCCATTTTAAAGAATAAAAAAAAATTGATTTATTGAGGTCGGTTAGCGATCTAAGGCGTGAAACACACAGAAGCGACGTGATTCGGATGCACCGTGGATGTGGGACGGATTCGTTATCCCTCAAAATCTTGTTCGTACAAAATGTATGGTAGAGGTGCCTCGTAAACACACAGAGAGGATGCGATTTGCAAGTGATAAATCTGCGCCGTAGCCTTTCTATGATAGTACGAACTAGATTTGAAGGGATAACGTCTCGCATCCACATGGCATCTAATCTCCTGAATCACGTTGCTTCTGTGTGTTTCAAGCCTTACGAATCACGTTATAATGGATAAGTAAGTAACACGAAAAGTTATAAAGCTGAAGAATTCGACAATTTACTTTAAGTGTACAACAAACAAATTCTAAATACTTACTTAAATTGCATGAAATTCTACTTACATTGTTATGATGATAAAAGTAGTCTTCTATTCTATTCTATTCTATTCTTCTTCTTATCGAGTGGATTTCGAGGTTAACCTACCTCACAAACCCTGGTGTCGGAATTGTTGAGCCGCCTCAGGATTCTGACATGGCTCCCATAACGACTACATCCGTAGATAGAAGCCGGGACCAACGGCTTCACGTGCCTTCCGAAGCACGGAATCATCTTTCTTTTCAGACAATCAGGTGATTCAGCCTGCAATGTCCTAACCAAACTGGGGAAAGTCTCACAACGTGATATTTGTTCGACGAGTCCCCACCGGGATTCGAACCCGGAACCTCCGGTGTAGTATAAAAGTAGTGTCTTGATACAGTAATTGAGTATGAGTAGGATCCCTTGTAGCTAGACATAATTTATAATTCTGATATTCGAAGAATCGATTATCACTGACCTACTTAGTTCCAATTGAAATTATGAGTAGGTATCTATCTATTTGAAGAATACTTACAGCTTCGGGTACTTCTTCCTGCTCATCTGGTTTCATCAGGACACGTGGTTTGAGCCAATCCAAGTCATCTTCTGCCAAATTTCCTTTGGACTTCTCACGATCCTTCTGTTAGTGAAAATAATACGTTTATATGAAGAAAAAATATTTTTTATTTAATGTACAAATAATTAGATCGATGAGTCGTATCCTTTTTAATTCCAGAGTACAAAGTTTTGTTCAATAGTAAGCTTTATGCTAAAATTATTGTTACATAAAAAATATTACATTAGAAAAGAAGATTTTCTTCTTTTTTAAACACACGTGAAGCCGCAATGTTCTAATTGACCACCCCATAGATTGTGATTTAAGGCGATCAAGGTTTATGGTATTGCATAGGTAACAGGCTAGCAATCTGCATAAGTTAATGTAAGGAACACAAAAATCTGCGTATTCAAAACCTATTACATGTTTCCAAAATTACGTTTCAGTCTTATGACTAGGGCTTGGCTCACTCCGTTTGGGAAAAGGACATGTTTTATCTATTTACTCACTTGTACGTCTATACAGTTTAATAATGCTCTACTAAGAAGAGATTTCTCCTCTTCCGGTACCAGTACACGCTTAACCGCAGCTTTCAACATGTTCAATGACCACACAAGCCGAAGCTACAGCGGCAAACAGAACACTGATTCTCTAGCTAAATATCACGAATACTACTAGATATAAATATACAGGATATTTGCATATTCCAAGCGAAGACTTTATTGAGCAGGATCATGTAACTTGACTATAAATAAATTGTGGCATTTTTAGGAAGCGTAGCAATCGTAAACAAACGATTAAAGCGTGTTTAAAGCTTGCGGAGCTGACTTTTACGATCTTAATTTGTGGAATCGAGTTTTGTGGGTACTTTTATGAATCACGCAATAGGATTTCTTTTTTGACAAACCAATGTGTCTTTATGTGTCCTAGATTCAACACAACAGACTGGTTTAGCTTTTACTCGTAAAATAACAAGTTAACCAAAGTAGTGAAATTTTAACTGCCAAGCAAGTAAGCATGTAGTCTTTCAAACCTGCCATATGAATAAGTAAGTGACTTTATCAATTAAAACAAAAAATCTGTTCTTTTTTTATTTAAGCACAAAAAAATAGCTATGAAAATAAAATTAAGTTAAATAGGTACTTACGTCAGATTCATCGTCGCTACTAGCGAACGACATTGTCTTAGGCTCTACTTAAAATCTTTGATTACAACCGACTAATAAATGAACAGCCAGGTATTTTCTATGGCACTACAATAAATACTGAAGTAACTAGCAATTTTAATGTTTCAGTCGACTTCCTCGCCAACTTTCCTCGGGGTAACTGATAACTGCAATGCATTTAGCGCCAGTAACATTAATGTAGAGATGGATTACAAATCTGATTTGACTCTGGCAGACAGTTTACTTAGTGATATCAAGTGATTTTATTTATATAATTATTATAATTTATTCAAACTCGATATTTTGTATTACGGAACAAGCAATAACATTTATTCTAAACCTAAACGCACGAAAGCAATGAATTTTCATTTTTTTCAGTAACACGGTGACTCCTAAATAAGTATATAAAGAAGTTGATAAAAGATATTGTTACATGTATGGGTCTAGGTTTGATATTAAATGCATAATTTTTTATATTAGTGTCAAAAAAAATCTATAGAATAAATTGGGAATTTAGTAAAAAAGCCTTTTTATTACTAGATTATATTCAGGGAAGGATTCATTTATGAATGGTAGGTAGGTACTTTAGCTAAATGTTTAGACTAAATTTCTCCAAATTGAACTTCAATGATTTTGTGTTTATTTTAACTAAATAATGTTTTATTTGCGGTCTGTACAAACTTGCGATTTGCGTTTGGGGCGTGTCGCCAATTTATAATTAGCCCGTGTCTGGTGTAAGCCAGCACAGGGACGTCACGACATCGTGCGACAATACATTAAAACCTGCCCCGACAGGGCCGCCATCAGGCTAAAACAAATAAAGGCTAAGTAACGCAAATAGGACAAATAAATTGCTTCAAGTTAATTTCGGCATTCGGTAATAGCCTTAGAAAATAAATATACATAGAGCACGCACATCGCTCCGCTGCCTTTATGTCAAGCGTAAGCAGATGTTGTATGGGCGGTGAAATTAATAACATTTTTCTTTTTGGATTTAATCCTCGAGTCATGTTTGCAACTTATCACTTCACATTTAAAAATGTTCTCCTATTAAATTACTTATTTTCACCGGGAAAAACAATCAGCTCCGATAACCATTTGATACTAAACGAACGCGCTGAAGATATTCGGACTGTTCATATCCGTGCTTACGGTTCATTCAAACTCGATTACGCGTACTCTATCCCTCCCAGATTTTCTTCTATTTATACTCTAAGACAAATAAAGGCTAAGTAACAAATAGGACAATTTGCTTTAAGTTAATTTCGACATTCGGTAATAGCAAATTTTGGCTAAGTAACAAATACGACAAATTGTTTCGAGATACGCTGACACGACACAATATCATTTGGTAATATCAGTATGGTATCTCGAGGCTCAACGGTAACATTTGGACTAAGTGACAAAGTGGCCAGACTGTTTAGGGTAGAGGGTAGCACATAGAGAGTAATGGAACAAGTTGAACTCGGGTTCCGGCCTTTGTCGAGCTTTAAAAAGACGGCTCGAATAGGCTATTTGACAATGCGAAAAATAAAAAATGGATATTTACTATGGGAAGTTGAAAATAATAATTAATTTATGTAAAAATCCGTAAATAAAAATGTATTTTTTTTGGCGTTTGTCACGTGACTCAAAACGCTCCTGTTTGGTCGGGTATAGGACATATGTCACTAGCCAGTAAACATCGTTTTCTACTTAAGCAACTTGTAGTAGTAGTACTGGCTAGTGACGTCACCGATGCCATTGCGACGCCATATTGTCAAAGTAGCGTTTTGGTGCGCTACTTAAATATTGAATTTTTATTTTGATATTTTTCAGGAAATATGTACCAGAATTAAAAAATACAACTATTACTGGGATCCACAAACTCTACTGAATAATAAAAAATATATTTTAAAAACCAGTCAAATAGCCTATTGTAGCATTTGGGCTAAGTGTCAAATTAGGCAGAATGCTCTGCCTACGCTGCCGCAGCTTTTGGTCTAAGTGACTCTTTTGCTAAAAGATAGCAGACTTCATGGGGCTGGCCTAGAAACTAAAATACCTAAATGGATAATTCTAAACATATATTTCAACCCTTTCAAGAGTTTCAGGCTTGGCATCTTTAAAGATTATTCTGTAGTTGTACCTACATGTCTTATGATAATAAGTACCACAAAGTAGAATTTTGTTTTAATAGAAATTGAATTCTAAGTGCGGCTCTGTCTAGAATAATCGCGGTATTTGTTTGTCGAGTACTGAATACCGATTTGCATTTAAAACTTGTGTTTAGTAATTCAGTTAGTCTTTAGTTAACCGGAGGAGTGCACGTCGCATGTAACTACATGAATATTATGTTAATACAGTTACTTTCTTTCATTGAGTGCTGCCCTGCCACAGAGAAATTTATTTAAAAACATGAATTATTTAAGTTTAAACAGATAACAGGTAAATAGCTATATACTAGAAAGCTTTCTTAGATTATCTACTTGTCTTTTTTTAATAATTGGCTTTTAATTAAAACAGCGTAAATGTATTTACTTATATTTCAAATTCATCATTATTATATGCATTAATTAGATGATATTTAATCTCAGCACATGCTACGAAATTGTGTTAAAAAATCGCCGAAATGTATTTACGCGCGTCACTTCAGGATGGCTGCACGAAATTAGGTAATTATTTTTAGTTTAATTTCTCGTTATTGTCGAGAAAAAGTAGGGTTAAACTTTTTTCAGCGAGTAAAAATATGTATAATGCTAGCTAAAGGGCGGACAGCTATAAAAATAATTGGCTTCAATGAAAATGTTAATTCCGAAACAAAGGTTAAATTTTGTATTTGTCAGTAAAGTCGTAACCGGTATTTAAACGATTTACCATAATATTTATGACAAGTTTGTAGGTTATATTCAGTGACCCTAGCAATGACGTCACTACAACATGCGAGGTATATGGTACAGTATGAAACATAAAATTTTATTATCTGTTATGCGTCGCGTGATTGATATCTAACCGGTATCGGATAACCGGTATCGGATCGATGGCCAATACTGCTGTAATGATGGCTGTAATACACAAACGGCAAGGCACGATTACGATCCACGATAATAAAGCCCAGTAATAACTTCCGTGTACTGAATTATCTAAGTACGAGTACAGTAGCTTCGGATTTGTCCTCATAATATGGCGGCAAGTCGATGTAATCGGTTGTATGTATGTGAATTGTTAGTGAATAATAATGAACAGAATCTTAGGTAAGGTACATAATTGATTGTAGTGATGATTGTTTCCGTGAAAATTTATAAGAGGTAGCTAATAGCATACGGTCTTTAAAAAAAAAAATGAAACCTATTTCTTACAAGAAAAGTAAGCATTTTTCTCAAACTAAGCAAGTTTCTGCAAGAGAAAATAAAATAAGACTTCTTTTTATATGTAGTAATTTTTAAGTGCATAAACCAATAAATCGTAGACGCAATGCGTAGCCGACAGCCGTAGCCTAATTCGTAGCAGTATAATTCATTATTCGTAGCACAGACAGAGCGGCGTAGTTTGTAGAGTAGAATGATACATACTTACATATACCATCTGGTTTAAAATACGGTACCAAGAAAAAATACCACCCGAGCGTGACTATATTACTAAAGGTGCTTCTAAACGGGCAATGTTTTTCGGCAATTTGTAGCTGCACCATTGGCTACTTATTGCCGGCTATCACAAAAATATTTGATGGCTGAGCAATCTATGGCCGAGATATGTGCTGCAATATGTCTGCAATAGTATGGCTCATGTTACAGACTCCTAAACGAGCTACACAAACCGACAACAATGGCTGACGAAATCACACTCGTCGCAGCGGCTTATATTGTTTTAAAGGAAAAATCAAAAAAGAAAAAGGAGAGAATGTGGATTAGACCTTATTTAAATAGGCGTGAAACTTTAGATAATTTATGTCAAGAAATAAGTCTTGATAAAAAATTATTTGACAACTTTTCAAGAATGTCAAAGAGTGACACGTATTAGTCATTTTTGACACAGATTACTATATTAGTAGCTAAATGGTAGCTAATGATTTTTGTTTTGTTAACCTAACCTCAATCAATCCCAATTCCCAAAACAAAACAACATGACAACTTTACTGCACAGAGTATAGCAATTAATCACGGCGTCACTCACAAACTTCATGTCGCGTAGAAAAGGACGCACTATACCATAATAATAGAGAGCGACGGAAACAGCAATAGAACTCGCTGGGCAATATTGCAGAAATATCGATCTCTCAGCGATCCTCCGGCAACCTAAAAAACAATATCGGCCATACATGGCCATACCAAACATGTGTGGCTATATGGCTGGGATATTACTGCAATATTGCTTAGTCTGGCTGGTGTTGCTAGCAATGTTGCCAGCCACTGTGTTGCAGCCATAAATTGCCGAAAAACATTGCCCGTTTAGAAGCACCTTAAAGGTGATACTAAACGGGCAATATTTTCCTGCAATATGTAACTGCAATGTATTGCAACAATATTGCCAGCAATGCCAGCTAGACTGTTCAATATTGCAGTATTTTCAGCCCAAACATTTCTGGTATTGCCGAGTCAATATTGTTTTCATGATTGCTGGGCAATGTCGTCATGATAACCCGGCTATATATTGCAGTAAAACTTTAGAAGCGCCCTAAGTACATGAGTTTTTTTTGACGTATAGGTACCTAATGACGTACAGTTTACATGTTTACATTAGCTAAACGGTTTTTTCATGGTCAGAGGGCGTGCGTTGACTTGAATAATTTCTTGACGATAGTAATTGATAGTAATTTTCTAAGCAAACGATCATTTGCATTAAGTTTATATACTAAACTATGACGACGAAAAGACGGCACAAATGGGAGAATTATGTACAGATGTTGGACAACACAACACATACCTAATGTTGGACTAACATATACATAAAATATACATATACACATGTAAATAATAATATACTGTACCTAGGCTAAACAGCACTAGACGGGTTTAAGACAGACAAAACACATAGCCGACAAGAAGAATTCTATACAGTTTCAAAGACTTTTCCCATATTCTACAAAATTACGCAGGTAAGATCACATTGGATACAATACCTAAAACATAATCGGTTGTTGCAATTAGGAAATCATGCAGTAACCCTGGAAAAGACTTGTACTATACCGTAACTGTGCTGATATAAAAATATAACCACACGATTGAATTGAACACGAGCTTGACCAAAATAGGGTGAATATTTTTCTATACTAGGTACTTGCCATGGTCTAAAAAAACAAGGTCTAACACTCCGACCACGTGACTTGACACAGGCCTACGTCATCATGCTGTTTATCCTTGTCGAATAAAACGCATTCGACAATATAATTCGATGATGACGTATGCTTGTGTCAAGTTTGACAGTCCGAGTAGAAGATCTTGTTTTTTAGACCATGCTACTTGCTTCAAATGTTACCCACTTATTGAAGAGAGGTTAGTTTTATTTATGCATTCATAATAGTAGGTGTTTTTTTTTGACCCATATTAATTATTTTTTTTGTATTAAAGTTCATCGGAAAAACAATAAATAAATAAAAACTATTCGCTTTGAAACTGTTAAGAAAACTCGTCGAGGATGTATGTACAATGCTGGACGGACACAAGTTTGGATCTAACACAAGCTGCCTAGATTCCTAGGTGTAAGTACTCACTCCTTTTAGTCGCTTTATCAACAGCTGTCCTATCGTTTTTTCAGCCTGATTACGCCAAAGGTCGGGTAACCTAGCCTTACTGCCTTGGGGGCTAGGAAGCTAAATCAGTTGGCAAACAGTTTATTAAAAGTGTTGGGTATAATATTGTTATATTGAGTCTTCAGACTATAATTAGTTACTATATTTGATAACACTTTCTTATTCACATTATAATACCTGCATATTTTTCGATATCTTTTTTTCATTATTTTTCTTGATGTTGTTTTATTAAGGATGTCTTTTAGGACATAATTATGATAAAAATATTGTGTAAACGGTGGTTGTGTTTACAAATACGTTTTATGTATAAGCGATTTCGTATGCCAATTGTTAGTGTTAGCGTATGTAGTAGTAGCAAGTTATAATTATAATAAAAATTTTGAGGTGTTTATCGTCTTGTGACGGCGATATTAGATTAGTAACCCTAGAAACACTTTGATATGGGTCAATATTGCTTAAATATTTTCTTTATGATAATAACATAATATCATTTAATTGATCACATAATATAACGTTAATCAGATCCATATTTGAAATAAAAATGCATAACCATTTTATAGGAAGACCGAAGAAGTTTAAGTGGATATGTAACAAAAACATACCTGATGAAATGTAGGTATTTTTGTCAGTATGTTAGAGTTTTATCAATAGACCGCTTGTGAATACGTTTGATCGATGTTTCATGGCGTACTTAAGATAATATTATGATAATGTGCAGATACAAACCTTAAAGAGCCAATAGATAACATTTTCTTAGAGAAACTAATGATATATAAGTATAGGAATAAATTTAAATGCTAAGATATGGGGCAATTTTAGCACTTTGTTTAGAAAGTAATTTGATAGAGAACCAATCCTGTTATCTAGTAAAAATACTTATTAAAATACACAATTCAGATCGTACCTTTTTCGGAGCCATTTCAGAAGTTAAATGTTAGAATTAACGCTGTATTTTCAAATAAATAACAAAATTAATTATCCTTCTGCTTTGCAAAGTTTGACAAGTTCGTAAATAAATTTATCGAAATTCGTAGTACATTTGCCAGTGCGCGCGCAGGGCGAGGTTGCCATGACAACGCGGGGGAGCTCCCCTCGGCCGCCCGAGCTCATCTGTACCCTGTGACGTGTTCAGGTCCTGATTTTACCGTCCTTGTGGTTTTTCAGCTAGCATCTACCCATAACTGGTGAGTTTTTGCCAGAAATCTGTCTCTATCTTCCGTTTCAAATATGAGCTTATATTTTTTGGTTAAATCAAATTGGATATGGGATCCGAAATGATAAGGTATACATTCCAATGAAATCTGAAGGTGTTATAATGGCTCTTGTACAAACATCCAATACTTATTAAACCAAAACTAGCATTCCGTTAGTGTTAGCTATCAAGGACTTATTCGTATCGATCGACACCCACAATAATGTAGCAGTGTGTAAGTGTACCTAATCGTTATTTGATATTAGATGCGAATGTGATTGTTTGACCTTAATTTCTTAACGTTTTCTACACAAACATGTTATTATTAGAAGAAAATATTGAGTCGCCCACAGAAATAAATTTCCTTCGCTGTTATGAAATAGGTTGAATGAATCATAACTACACAATTTTTGAGATATACTATACCTAAGTACATAAATTGCAGGGATTTTGTATAAGCCGTATTTATTATAAGTAAATATAATACATACTCGTATAACTAATTTCAATCTGCTTACTTTTAGAAATTCGCAGACTCTACCTGTATACCTATTTATAATAATACTTACCTATTTTGTGACTCCACCAATTAATGTTTAATATCTATGTATAATATCAACTCTGCTTTATTTCGCGGTCAGTCGGCCATGTGTGAGAAATACAATGCTGTAGACAATGCTGTAGACATAAGAAGTTGTTCTTTTTCCAGGGTTGTTTAAAGTTGATTTTCGAGAGTAATCAGGCAAGCTGGAGGGGTTAAACCGACGCCGAGACGAGCTGTTGGTGCCGCTGGAGCTGGAGCGGGAAGACAGCGGCATCGACAGCGACGACGAGCGCTGCCCGCACCACCATGTGAGTATGCTCGCCTGGTACCTCACGACTGCTGGAGGAGAGCTGCTGATGCCGCTTGAACTGGAGCGGGAGACAGCGACGACGAGCGCTGCCCGCACCACCATGTGAGTATGCTCGCCTGGTACCTCACGACTGCTGGAGGAGAGCTGCTGATGCCGCTTGAACTGGAGCGGGAGACAGCGACGACGAGCGCTGCCCGCACCACCATGTGAGTATGCTCGCCTGGTACCTCACGACTGCTGGAGGAGAGCTGCTGATGCCGCTTGAACTGGAGCGGGAGACAGCGACGACGAGCGCTGCCCGCACCACCATGTGAGTATGCTCGCCTGGTACCTCACGACTGCTGGAGGAGAGCTGCT
Organism: Teleiodes luculella; assembly: GCA_948473455.1. NCBI lineage: Eukaryota > Metazoa > Arthropoda > Insecta > Lepidoptera > Gelechiidae > Teleiodes > Teleiodes luculella. Next base: position 5,040,419 of record OX419601.1, read on the forward strand.
GATGCCGCTTGAACTGGAGCGGGAGACAGCGACGACGAGCGCTGCCCGCACCACCATGTGAGTATGCTCGCCTGGTACCTCACGACTGCTGGAGACGAGCTGCTGGTGCCGCTGGAGCTGGAGCGGGAAGACAGCGGCATCGACAGCGACGACGAGCGCTGCCCGCACCACCATGTGAGTATGCTCGCCTGGTACCTCACGACTGCTGGAGACGAGCTGCTGGTGCCGCTGGAGCTGGAGCGGGAAGACAGCGGCATCGACAGCGACGACGAGCGCTGTCCGCACCACCATGTGAGTATGCTCGCCTGGTACCTCACGACTGCTGGAGACGAGCTGCTGGTGCCGCTGGAGCTGGAGCGGGAAGACAGCGGCATCGACAGCGACGACGAGCGCTGCCCGCACCACCATGTGAGTATGCTCGCCTGGTACCTCACGACTGCTGGAGACGAGCTGCTGATGCCGCTTGAACTGGAGCGGGAAGACAGCGGCATCGACAGCGACGACGAGCGCTGTCCGCACCACCATGTGAGTATGCTCGCCTGGTACCTCACGACTGCTGGAGACGAGCTGCTGATGCCGCTTGAACTGGAGCGGGAAGACAGCGGCATCGACAGCGACGACGAGCGCTGCCCGCACCACCATGTGAGTATGCTCGCCTGGTACCTCACGACTGCTGGAGACGAGCTGCTGATGCCGCTTGAACTGGAGCGGGAAGACAGCGGCATCGACAGCGACGACGAGCGCTGTCCGCACCACCATGTGAGTATGCTCGCCTGGTACCTCACGACTGCTGGAGACGAGCTGCTGATGCCGCTTGAACTGGAGCGGGAAGACAGCGGCATCGACAGCGACGACGAGCGCTGTCCGCACCACCATGTGAGTATGCTCGCCTGGTACCTCACGACTGCTGGAGACGAGCTGCTGATGCCGCTTGAACTGGAGCGGGAAGACAGCGGCATCGACAGCGACGACGAGCGCTGTCCGCACCACCATGTGAGTATGCTCGCCTGGTATTTTGAGAATCCGAGTATGTAATCAATCACTAACAACTGCAGGGTTTATGGGAGTATTACTTAAACACACCTCTTTTTACCTGCATTGTCAAATGATCGTAGTGCGAATGTCGGTTTTAGTGCACCTTTATGTGTATTATATCTTTATCATTGTATATTTAATACAAAATAAAGAATATGAAATTATGAATAGGTATGAATATCAATACCTTTTCTGAATTCCAGACTACCGAAGACAGCGCGAGTGACGAGGATCTGGTGGCGAAACAGCCATGGGTTAAATTTGCCAAGAATAAGAACGGTGGAGGAGCTATGGTAAGTTTTATTACTATGTAACAAAATTTGTTTTGGTATGTTTTTATCCTTTGAATTTCATCATACCGGACCTGGGCGATTGATTCTAGTATTTTACGTACAGCCAATACCCATATTTTACTTTTCGAATTTCAGGATTTTTTTTTTCGTCAGCAATATTCGTCTCAATCATACTCGTACAATTTATTACCTCCTGCAATCTTTGTTATTTAAATAAACTTCTTACGAATATGAAAACTATTTCGATTCCAGAAGGATATGGACGACGTACACAGCGATGGCTCTGACATGATGCTTCCGATGCAGCGAAAGAACTCTTTCTACGGAAACTCTTTGGAGCCCGACCGCAACTCGCCGCCTCTCTACGAAGTGGAGCTGACGGCATCTGATGAAGACGATGACGCTTCGGTCCTCGAGCTGGTCATTCCTCTGCAGACTTCCCGGTACCAGCGCGTTCCGACGTCATCACCCAAGAAAGGTCTACATGTCGCTCCTGCTCTATTCTGCAACTTGTTCTGCTGTCTTCGCACTAAGTAAAACGTGGTAAAACTCCTAGACAGTAAGGGTCCAGATACAAAAAAGTTAAACACTCGCTAATCGCATGTCTAAAAGTATTTGTATGAAAAAACTCAATGAAGATTTTTAGACAGGCGCTCAACGCATGTTTAATTGTTTTGTGCTAACACGGAGAATATTTTGCTTTACAACACACCATGTTATCTTCCCCTCAGAAAATCCTAGGCCGAAATCCGAGGGGCAACCCTTATTGTTGTATTATTTGTAAGGGGTATGAGCCATCCAACTTCTTTAAAGTCAGGTTATGCTTTAAGTCGACTTTGCAACACAAGCATTAAATTATTTATTAATAATTAGCTTATTTTAAAGACAATCTAAGTCAATCTAACTAAGGTCAAGGTTTGGTAATAAAAAAAGTCAAAATGTTTTTTCGAAGTAAGATTTTACAAATCACTTTTCGACGTCAAATTTTAAAGAAGTTATTAAGTTTTGCTCAAACCAAGGCTGTCTCTCGTCTCGCTCTAATGAAGAATGAACTCTTAAAAATTTAAAGAGGCGATGCGATATTAGTTTGAACAGAACTGGCACGTTCGCGCAAAGTGTGCGGAGAAAAACCCGCTGAAGAAACTTCACGAAGTAATTCCAAAACAATTTGTCAATTTTGAAACAAATGGATGTTTTCATAAACTTACTTAAACATTAGATTATATAATAATATATGTACAACAATAAAAAGGATTGCATAAAAATGGCGCTAATGAATCTTAAATGGGCTATAATAAGTCGTGTCTTGAAAATATGCTCGTTTTTTGTTCCATTTAATGTTATAAGTGGAATCGTAAAATTTATGAGATATATTCTAATTTGCGAGCGTTATTACTTTTTAATTACCTACTTACAAACGTGTAGCGAAATAGCCAGAATTATACGGTCTACCAATTAGTGTTAATTTATTAGTGAAAATAATATTATCACCTTCTAATAAAACGGCTTTGAACAAATAATTCCTATTTATCGAACGAAATGAGTGTCTGAAAAGGATATATTTTTATATGATTGGTAGGAAGTGAATATTTTATTTTGTGACAGGTATAAAATAATTAAATTTCTACCCTTTTTGTCAAACTCTTATTTATATATTAAAAATAGTTTATTAAGAAAACCATCATACTTAGTTTACATTTTACATGTTTTCCGCGAAACGTAAACATGAACCTTTAAGTCAAATGTTAGATACGGCATTGTTAATACATTTATTATGGACTGCTGAATTATTTATATTACACTTACTATTAAATTGATCCTTATTTATTTATTTATCAATTCATTGGTTTTATTGTTATTAAATGAATTTAATGTATAATAAAGACCACGATTAAATTCATTTAATAACAATAAAACCAATTTGAAAATGTTAAAAGCCTTGGAATGAAATGGAACCTTGGAATTTCTGCATCAAGTCAATTTGTCAAAATGTTTTTAAGTGAAAGATGTCTGGATGGGCAATTGGGCATGGTGACAATTGCATGATGCTTTTCTATGCTGAGTTTTTTCAGTAATCTTAAAAAACGTCCTATCTCCATATACAGTTAGTACTTACTTCTTTGTACAGGTATTTACTTATAGGCCGGGAGATGATGACAGAAATTTTTAGGTCATTTGTTACAGTATGGCGGTTTTACAGGGGTAGTACGCAATGACAAAAAGAAAAATGATGGTCATAGAGCTGGTACTGGCGGCCCAATCGCGAAAAAAAAAATTGCAGATTTTCGGCAGTATGGCGACCATTTGGAGCCGTCCGAAAAGTATGGCATGGTGATTTCCTTAAATGGCTGCACGAAGATGATCAAACTGTGCAAAAATTACCCTGGTACAAATAGTTGAATTTTTATTTTTCGCGTCGGTATGGCGGGCTGTAAGTCACACCGGAGAAGTATGGCATGACACTGTAGTCTAGTTATTTTTTACGGGCTATCGGAAAATACTAAAATTTTTGTGGTAGGTACAAATCGTTTGACTTTCGTAATTTATCCGACTAGTTCACTAACGCCCACGCGATTGGGCCGCCAGTATTCCAGTCCGGTGAAGCTTGATTTGTCGTATCTTTTCGACACAAGCATAGGTCAATTCAAAAAAAAAAAAAAAAAAAGGGCCGCCAGTTCCAGCGCTATGACTATCATTTTTCTTTTTGTCATTGTGTACTAAGACCCCTGTAAAACCGCCATACTGTAACAAATGACCTAAAAATTTCTGTCATCATCTCCCGGCCTATTATTGAGATCATTAGTGAATCTATTAGTCAATTACGCTCCGGCCATTCAGGAAACCGCGGTAAGGAAACCGGTTTCCTAAAAGGCTTTTTTATACTACTATGTAACTGATTATGTTTCAATGATGTAACTATTGGAACCAATTTTTATTGGTACACTAGCATAATGAATGATCCACTGATTATTTTTAAGTATTAATTTGTTTACATACTTTATAGTTTATACAGGAATATATCACACGAAGACTGATATTGTCAAAATATAGTCGTGTATGTCTATCAAAATAATATATATGCTTACTCGTATGTAACTTTCTATTACTATTCAATTGTGTACTGTAATACTAATTAAATAAAGATGAATTTATTGTTCTGTGTCATGGTTGTCACTGTTATATTATATGTTTATGATGATAGATGATGTACATACAATATGTACAGCGATCATTGTCAACTTTTGTCCTATTACAATGTGTATTGACAGTGGAGATATTGTTTTATTTGTATACCTAGGTACAGTTACCCTGTTATTATAGAGAAGCTCAGAAATATTCAGCTATAATCAGCTCTACGACTCCTTCTATCTTTATAAAAATAAAAACTTGGTACATAACAAGTCTGTTGAAATGAATGCAAAATATAATGATTATTTTAAAATTAACTAGCGACCCGCCCCGGCTCCGCTCGGGAAAATGGTTATTGTGGGTTATCCTTCAGTATATTATGCATGTATTATACATATAAACCTTCCTCTTGAATCACTCTATCTATTAAAAAAAACCGCATCAAAATCCGTTGCGTAGTTTTAAAGATTTAAGCGTACAAAGGGACATAGGGACAGAGAAAGCGACTTTGTTTTATACTATGTAGTGAAGTAATAGTATTACTTTTTTTTTCATACATACATATAAAGATCGACGAAAAATTTGGTATATAAATTAATTTAAATAAGTGATTGAAAAAGTCTACTCAAATACCTATACGAGGTCAACCACACTGAAAATTTAAAAAAAACGTGCTAGGAAAAATATATTTAATAAATCAAGCGTGTGCTTTATCAGAAATTTTAAAGAATTAGGCATCTAACTAGAGTACTGCTCGTATTTACTACTACTAATTTACTACTAATTGGTTTACTACTAATTTACTACTAATTGGTTTACTACTAATTTACTACTAATTGGTTCCCAAATTAGGTAGAGCGTAAAATTCTGATGTCCTAATAAAAGAGGTAACTATGTACACCTAACTTAACTACAATACCTGTGGCCTGTGGCGCCTCTTCGGTGAATAGCGGTTATGAAGCGAACTGTTCAAACCTCAGACTAACGAAAAGAGCGGTTTTCCCACCTCTTCTCTCTGGTTCAAACCCTTTCAGTTGAATATCATGAAAAAGACGTTTCGCTACCAGACGGTAGATGGCGGGAAACTGAAATTATTTTCAGAACACAGTGGCGCCCTCGTATACGTTTTCTCTACTCTATTTTACGATAATTATAATCCTTCACGAAAAAATAATACAGCTTATAATTTATCAGATTTGAATACAAAAAGTAGGTAAATCGGTTTTAATATCACATAATATTTCTTTTATCCTTTTTTTTGGTAACTCGAATGAAGTGTTTTGTTGTGTGCTACATTTCAATTCGCACCTACAATACAATGCAATACAATACAAACATTATTTATGAACACCAAGAAATACAAACAAACAAATCACGCAAACAAAGAAAACAACGGGCAGGATTTTATTTTATTTTATCTAAACATAATTCGTAGAGTAGCCCAGATTTGAATCTCGTCGTAATATTCACCATTCTATTTATTTATTTTTTGGACCCCTCACACACGGCCATTTGACCCCAAACTAGGCAGAGCCTGTACTATGGGTGTCAGACAGCTGATATACATACTTATATAAATATACAACATCCAGACACAAGGCAAACACAAGTGCTTATCACACGAATGTTTGCCCTGGGCGGGATTCGAACTCGCGACCTTGTGCTTCGTAGGCAGACGTACTACTAACTAGGCTACGAGGTGTTTAGTTTATAACAAAGAGTTAAGCACAGCATTATGCAACAGTCTCCGTGGTAGAGTGGTCGATTGCTCGGCTCCGTTACGGAGGTTCCGAATTCGAACTTCGGTGGGGCTCTCGTCTCAAAAAAAATATCACTATGCCCTTTTATCAATTTATTGCAGGCTGAATCACCTGATGGTCTGAAAAGAAAGATTCATTACTTCGGAAGGCACGTAAAGCCGTTGGTCCCGGTTACTATCTATGGAAGTCATGTCAGAAGCAGCACAATATAATACAATACAAATATACTTTTTTGCACAAAAAATAAGTTACATATAAAAAACAACACGAAAATAAATTATGCGGCAAATGGCGACCTTATCGCTTTAAGCGATTTCTTCCAGGCAACCTTTAGGCGAGAGTAGAAGACGTACAAAGGAAAAGAAAAGGCGGTTGTGCAAATGACACCAGGGTTTGTGAGGTAGGTTAATCTCGCAACCCAAACGGTAAGCAAGCAAGCATAATAAATAGCCACCACATTTTCCGGCACGTCAGGGGACGGAGCAACTTGTAAACAAAGGGGGAGGAAAAACTGCCGATTTCATTACCTACTATTGATATTTGAGTAAACAAGTATGTTTTGCTATACATATCTGTCCGTGTCACTAGTATTTTTAAGCCTACGACTTATCATGTCTTCTTATTCATAACGATTGAATCCCTACTGGGTTGAAGCAGTCAAAACTTGTAGGAATAATTTGATTATTCCCTACGTCCCTCGCCGTCCCGCAATGGACCTCGCGAGGGACAATGGAAAATAAAACCTGCTGACTCCACATATTTTGTTTGAGGGATAATATTCTTAAGTATTATTAATTCATCATCTTTCGGCTGAGATGATGATGATGATGATTATTAATTCTAATTTTGTTTTATATGTCCGTCCAGCCATAAAAAATGAAAGCTTTCTGTCTTTGCTTCTTCGCTTTCAGGATCTTATAAGTAGCTTCCGAAAAAGTATTTTGTTTTTTTCGCACCAGTGTTTTCCAAAATGATAAACTTTGCTTTCCTGGCATGTGAGCAGAATATATTCATTGAATGTTAAAATAATTGAATAGTTTATGCTTCTAATAACGGCACATGGTGGTCAATCCATAATCATTTTTGGATAAATAGTACATCAAAGAAGTCGCAAATCTGTCAACTAATTGAAAATGTAGATTTTGAAGTGCTTTTTAACGAGCAACAGTAAATAATTCACGATAATTGTGAAGAGCTTCCCGAGCCGGCCATCACAGTGCGATATCAATGTATCGTCGATCAGGCCCTATCGCTATCGCTAATGTGATCGGTATCAAATCAACTACCAACCACCACAGTGCCGCGGCCATTTCAATCACCATAAAGTTACTGCGCGCCGACTGGCGAGTGGCCTTCCCTAATGGCGCTTATGCTAATGGTCTACTCAGAATACTCGAGAGCCAACTTGTACTAACCAGGCAATTAACCTCTCCAAGACGCAAGTAGTTTACTCGCTACGAAGTTTCAGTCTCGCTTTATTTAATCTCGTCACGCAGCCACCCCTATTCTGATTAACCAAATAAATACAGCGAAAGGGGAGCGCTGAAATTGTAAGCCTAATTTTCATAGAGAGGTACATAATTGTCAAATCGACGCGTAGATGGGAGCAGTTTATTAGGCTCGCGTTTGAGCCGTGAGCCGCACACGTGAAGGCTTTAATCGCGTTTGGGTGGCGCGGCGGCGGCGCCCCGCGGGCCTCAATGGGCGCGGGGCGGCGCCCGAGCGGCCGCCAGTCGCGCCTCAAGCCCCAGAGGGGCTGCACGTATCCTCGCTCCCGACTGCGACTTATGTAACCACCCGCACGGTGAGTCCGCAGCCTCCGGCCCCTTCCTCCCCGCTCGACCCCGCGCGCCGACCCACGCGATTGCGACCTCCTTGTCGAGTGCCTATTTTGACCGATAACTAGATAAGCTCCCGTATAGTATGTTGTGCAATCGTCAGCTGAGAGGTGACATAATCGATGCAGTAAGTACCGGTGGTGAGTGTTTCGGCCCGGCGGCATGCAGGTGTGTTATGTAACGGGCCATGCACGCCGCCAATCAGGATCTGCCTCCTCCGCGTGCCAGCTCCAGGAATGTCGCTCGCCTACCTCGAGGTAGCCGCTAGCTTTGCCAAATGTTTTCACTGGGAATTTTGCCAATTTAAGTCGGCAGATAGGTCAAGTTCTGTTTGTGTCTAGCTTTACCTGCGTTTTATTAGATTTTCACTCAAATAGCTAGTAAATAGAGCTGTCGATATCACTTATTTATTCTACATGCCCAACAAAACTGGAACTGAAATGGCATGCGAATAAGACGTAGTAGGGGGACGTCTACGAATTTGTTTTTTCCTGTTATCCGAGCTTAATATTCAATAGCGGTCGGTGCTTTCAGCGAATCATATAATATCGTCTACGATTTACCGCAAATGGATAATATGCTATTTGGCAAGTCCATACACTTAACTCATAAATCGAGCATGTACTTGATTTTATTTATGAAGGAGGGCTAATAAGTTGGGCAAGGAAAGTAAAGTACACACAAAAGGTTATGTAATGTGGGAAGAAAGGACGGTTGTAGGTAATTGGAAGGTCCTGTAAGAACCCGAGTCCCAAAGACGGTTTAGGAGTAAGGATTACGCGATCCCGTAAATGTTTTTATTATTGTCCTCAATCTGAAAACATTTTGCATATAATTACTCACGTAATATAATAAGATATAAAGCTTATTGATTTTTCAGAATAATATTAAAGCTCTAGTATCACTACAAGTTTTGGAGCGCAGTCTGCAAAAGCTACAAAGCTTGTAGCTTGTATAATGTTAATTGTACCAGGTGACTTTTTATTACATTACGCTAAGCTTAAAAGTTTAAATAAAGAACGTTCGTACTTAGAGAGTCACTTGATCGTCCATTAAAATCTTTACATTATTCAACCATCGACGACATAGCCTATCAACACTTAAATGCTCCATAAAAATGAAAAATTTCAAAATTTCTAAGAACAATCTTAGTTTTTCAGTTGAATTACTTCAAAGTTAATAAGAGAAAGATACAAATGCGAAATATAACATTTTCCGGTAATTTTGTGGGTTTCTTAACGATCTTCAGTTCCAACGAATTCCAGTTACTATTCTACGAATCGACCTGCAGACTCATTTTCCCGAGAATTTATCTTAAGACAAAAAAATTCTGTCAAGGAGCGTGACCATTTATCACGATAGGTGGCCCCTGTGTGCGACAGTGAAGCCGAGGTCTTTATCTGCTTTTTGTACTCAGATATTCTACGGATAAATCATTCGGCAGTATATTTGCACGCAAAAACACTTACAAATTATTCTCTTTGTGTTCCGTTTTTCGTAAATTAGTCTCGCTTCCATTAAAATATAGACACATTTAATGTAACAGCGTATAAGCTGGTAAAGAAAAAGGTAAATTGGAATCTCGCAAATCACGCTCGAATCTTTTCTCGCGATAATATCTTTAACAAAAACGCGTTTTTTATGAAAAGACTGTTGTCTGTACTCTGATAACGAAAAAATGTTACGGAGTAAACCTTTTATAGCAATTTAATACGATGTTTTGTGAAGAGCTGGGTACAATGGGAAATATTTGGAAATACGTACATTTTGTGTAAAGCATGGCGAGGTACAATGGCTTTGGTTGACAGTAGCCGCAAGGGCAGGCTCGGGGCAAAAGAACTATTAACCTCAGCCGAGATCAAGTTTTTTGCTGTTTAACTTTTTGCTTAACTTTTTTAGTTTAAATTTAGAACGTATGAGACGCCACGGTTAATGTAACAAAACAAGCTATTAATTGCTGTTCGTGGCGACATAAATGTAATAAAGTAAAAAAAGATATTTGCAAAAGAATACGTAACTTTATTTATTTATAGCATTTCAAAATTATGACAAAAATAGTTAAATTCATAAATAATCATTTAAGAGAGTTGCATGAAGATTCTTATTTTTAAACAAAAATAAAATAAAGGTGCTATAAAAATTGCATTTCTCATTTCTATTTACGCTTTACGTTTATGCGATGACATAGCGTGACTACGACCAATTGAAGTCAAAGTTCTCAATAATCGAACGAAAATCATAGCCAATATCCAACGCTTATTATAGCCTATAGAGGCTCTACATTCATAAATCACACGGAGACATGATCCAAATATATTCAGATATTTTCTACTTATGACACATTGTCGTACTGCTAGGCTGCTATGCTATGTTTAGATTTGTGTTTATTATACTTGTAACCATCTTGTAACCTTTCCATAAAAGTTCAAGAACTTTCAGTACGACATGAAATGAAATGAAATGAAATGAAATGAAATGAAATGAAATTATTTATTTGCAATAATTGTGGTTTTACAAGGTTATTCTTACATAATATTTCAGTCTCACACAATTAACCAGTAGATTACTTGGTATGCAAATTTTGTAAGGAGATTATCATACTTATTTCAATTCTATATCATTTGAATATTTGAGTGAGATGTCAATTTTATTTCACATGCATGTCAATTCAATATAAAAAGTACTTAATAAAATGTAATGCAATCTATGTCAATATAAAATAGTATAAAATAATTTAAACAATCAATAAATAACCCTAGGAAATAATTTTCGTATATTATTATGCTACTTATCGTCTAAATACTCATTCACGCTATAAAAACATTTGTCACACAAGAAATTGAATAAAACGTTTTTGAATTTATTTGTTGGCAGGCTCTTTATATTATTTGGGATTTTATTAAATATTTTTACAGCCATATTGTAGCAGTTCTTTTGGAAGCAAACTGTTTTCCCCTGTAGAGCTACCAACATATCAGGGTATCTGGTCAAAAAAGCGCAGGTTTCCTTTTTCTTTGTGAACAACTCAGAATTATTTTTAACAAATAGGCCTAATTCCAGGATGTACATTGCCGGTAAAGGTAAAATTCGCAATTTTCTAAATAGTGGTTTACAGGAGTCCAAGGGGCCGACTTCACACATTGCTCTTATACACTTCTTTTGGATAAGAAAAGCGTGGGCCATATCAGTTGAGTTCCCCCATAACACTAGACCATACCTCAATATAGAGCTTACGTGACCATGGTATGCCATTTTAGCCGTTGTTGTGTTACAAATTTTCTTCAGGCGATATAGAGCATATGTAAATCTATTGATTTTCTTACATACTTCATCAACGTGATCTTTCCACGTCAAAAAAGAGTCGAGAGTGATGCCTAAGAATTTAGTTGTAGTGACCTCCGTTATAGGTTGATTATCATGAGCCACTGTTAGAATGGGAGTCCTTCCATTTTTGTTTTTAAATTGCATAAATTTTGTTTTGGATATGTTAACATATAAATTATTGTATTTTAGCCAATTTATTACATTATTTATTGTGTCATTTATTTCCTCATTATAGTTACTGTCAGGAGTCTTATTGATTATTATCGATATGTCATCTGCGAATAGGGTACACGAGTATTTTGTAACCGTTGGTAAATCATTTAAATATAAAATAAACAGAAGAGGTGAGAGGATACTGCCTTGTGGCACACCAAATTTATTTGTACAGTATTCTGATTTGTATGTCGTCAGAGTTAGAGATTTATCTAGTTTTTCGATCTCTACTCTCTGGGCTCTTTCGTTTAAGTAGCTTTCAATCCAATTATGAGCGTGTCCGCGTATCCCATATCGCTCCAGCTTAGATAAAAGTATCTCATGGGAAACATAATCAAAAGCTCGGCTAAGGTCGAATAAGACCATACAAGCTGGTATGCGTTTTGTCATAAAGGACGAGATCTGTTGTACAATCCTAAAGCATGCTGATGTAGTAGATTTCCCTTTTTGAAAACCATGTTGTTCTTGCTGAATTAAATTAAATTTTGAACAGAAATTGGATAACCGCTTATGAAATACCTTTTCAAATATTTTTGCTAAAACAGGAATGAGTGTGATTGGCCTGTAATTGTCTACAATATTCCTCTCTCCTTTTTTGAATAAGGGCTTCACTATAGACAATTTAAGGGAGGTTGGAAATTTACCAGTCTCAAATGATTTATTTATTAAAAATACCAGAAGTGGTGCAAGTTCTGATGCACACATTTTTATAATCTTTGTGCATATCTCGTCGTAACCAACTGAACCGGTATTGTTTAGTGACTTTATTACCTTTATTACTTCGGATTCGTCCGTGGGTGTTAAGTAAAAAGTATTAGTATTGACACTTATTTTTGGAGTGATGGTATTAGTCCGACTCGAATAAGAATTTGGCAAATTTATAAAATGATCATTAAACTCCGTTGCCATTAGCTTAGGGTCTTCAATTTTCATGTCAATGTTATTATTTATTTTCGTCAAGTGATCAATAGACTCTAATTTAGTACAGTTTCTGTTATTATTTATAATATTCCATGTCGCTCTACATTTATTTTTAGAATTAACTATATAAATACTATTCTTTTTTGCTTGAGATGCATTTATACACCTTTGCAGTGTTTTTGAATACGTTTTGTAGTATTTTTTGGTATTTTTCGTTTTATTCTTATAATATTTTATTCGTAATTTCCTTTTAGTTAAGCAAGAGATCTTGAGACCTTTGGTTAACCAGTTTGGCTTATCGTTTTTTAAGGTCACTTTTACTCGATACTTCGGAAAGCACAAGTCATAGAGCAAACATAAATTTTCATGAAAATAATTAAATATGCTATCTATATCATCGCCTTGAAACCCATCTGACCAACAATAATTCAATAAGCAATGTTTAAACTTCTTTACATTTTCTGAACTAAAGTCTCTAAGGGTCTTGTAATAATATTGAATTGGCTTAACTCTATTTGGTACAGGTACGGTCAGTATTTGGGCGGTATTATGATCTGACAAATATACAGGTAATGTGTCACCTTTCGCTTCCTTGATGTTGCTGGCAAAATGATCAATACAGGAAAGTTTGCGTGTGGGTTTGTTAATGTGTAAGTCTAGATTATAGCTCTCTAATACTTCCTTTAACTCTCGAGCCATTGTTGTATCCTTCAGTGTATCAATATTCCAATCGCCTGTGAGTATTATAGATTTATTTGTTTTCTTTTTTAATTTGTCAAGTAAGTGGATTAATTTATCATAAAATATGCGCGTGCTAGCCCCCGGAATCCTGTAAATACATACTAGTATAATGTTATACTTCAAGATTTCTACCCCGCAACATTCAAATACGCATTCTGATGATAGATCTTGCAAATAGGACAATTCCCTAACTTCAATAGAACTGTGATGAAAGATAGATACCCCACCTCGTCTTTTTTGTCTGCAGAAACACGCGCTAAGATTATAACCCCTTAGTTGCATATTTAATTTATGAGTCTTAGGTATAAAGGTTTCTGATAGGCATACTAAGTCGATCGGTCGCTTAAACCTATTTGAAAGTTCACACAACGTAACGTCCAATAGATCTCTTTTACTACAAAAACCTGCGATGTTTTGATGTAGTATATTAATAACATTTTTGTCATTCATAAAAAAGGAAACTTATCAGCCGCACTAGAATTATAAGAATTTGGATTTAGGCCAGTTGAGGGAGTGTTTTGTGTATTCGTATAATTGTTTTCTTCTGTTGTTAAGTCTGAAAAATGATTAATTTCAGATATTTGTTCTTTTAGCGCAAGAAATATTTTATTTTGCGCCTTTTTAGTCACATAACCAGACCACGAATACATGTTTTCAGAATTTAACAGTATGGCATTACAATCGAGTATATATGTATATTCATGACATAGATTATCGAGATATAATAGGTGATTAAATACTTCAACTCTTTTGTTGTAGATGTTAGAGAGATTATTTAGTCTGTACATCGGCAAACAGATTATAATATTTGTATGTTGTACTTGTAATATTTGTAACCTAATGTGTTCAATTAGACTGCGATAGTCCTTTGTAGTTTCGAAATCGTTTTCCCCTACAAATATAACGCAATAGTCCCGTAGCGTGAAATCCTTCAGCTTGAAAGGGAGGCCTTGAAGAAGTTGAATGATACCGCCCCCAGGTGTCGTGTAGTGGCATATTTGTTCCTTACAGAAATAGCGTTCAGATGTTTTTAGTTTGTCGTTGTTTTTGTTGCTGATCAGGCATAATTTCGTTTCTGTAGGTTTTTTACACATTACCCCTATTTGTTTAGGCGGCCGTGGAGCCGCTGAAGTATTTTTTTCCTTTACTTGACTCGTCTTATAATCTCCAAACTGCAAGGTGCGGTTCGTTAAGTTATTTGTCACCAAATTAGTGGATGGGTTAGTTTTCGTGCGAGAAGCCTGTGTGAGAGATTTTTTCTTTGAAGTCGATGATGGAGTTTTGATTGTGTTTGTACAAACATCTGTGAGGTGATATATCTTTTTCTTACATTCGTCAACCTTTTTTTTAAGGCTGTAATTTTCCGATAAGAGAATTTCAATTTGTTGCTCGGCTGACTCGTATTTGTGTTGTAGAGTACATAGTTTATTTTTTAGAGTTTCGAAATCTAAATGGCTTTTCATTACAATTTCTGGACAGCTTCTATTTTGCGCTACACTTACTGGTGTTGAAAAGTGTTCATAAGCGTCATTTTCATCATCAGAGTCGTCTAATTCCGAGGATAGATTCTCAAACGAGTTTTCAGTGGGGACGTTGACTATTGTTTTGGACCTTTGTGTTACAAAATCTGTCCTGCTGTCGTCTAATGGGGAGGAACTTCTCGGTGTATCAATAGTCGTGTTGAATGATGCATTTTTGACCGGTGTTTTTGTCAGTGAAGATGTATTAGATGTATTGTTTATATTTTTTTTTGCCTCTCTAATAGCATCTAAACATTCTGTGCATCTCCAGTTTGTTTTGTTTGCGGTGGTCATTATTTTGAAGCGTACAAAAGACACATTTGCGCAATCTAAATCAAAGTGTGATTTACAATTAGAGCAAACTAGGAATTGTCTTCCTTTTATTGATTTATTGCATTTACGACATAGCGGCGCCATCTTCCGACCAGTAGTAAGATTAGCTCGGTAGCGGTTAAGTGATCAAACGATAATTCATTTATGTCATCCTCGAGCTAGCATCAGTTGATAGTGAATTTGTAGCTTTCCGATAGATGGCGTACGTATTTATTTGATGAAGTATTCCAATGTGAGCGTCAAGGTTTTAGCCGTGGTAGTATACCAGCCTTCCGCCGGGCGGCGTTAGTAGTAATACAGTTTAAGTCGACGTTGTATTAGTTTGGTCAGTTTCAATAGATGGCGCTAGTAAATCAATTTGTGTTTCCACTTGCCTGTAGATGTCGGTATGATGTAAAAAACTGCATAATATTTTGTATGTGATTTGAATTTGTCAACGTATCTTGAGTTCGATTTTTCCACTTATTTCGTATTTTTCCATATATTACACTTTATATTTTAGTTAATTACACTTAAACCATAGTCACATTTCGTTCACTCCATTAATTATACTATAAAATTCTCAATGCTATCTTTTCTTACACAAATTAGGTCAATTAGAGAAATGTTCACTTTTCCTACAAAATAATAGTTAGATTTTTTCACAAACACTTGTACGACTGAATTGTGAATATACAGTTCGATATTTAACAAAATTATTGTAATAGTCAAAACTTATGATTTTTACTGAAATAATTACTACGGAGCTGATGCGATACGTGCGCAGGTGGCGCCCTCTCTCATGTTATTTTATTTACCACAATCGTTAACTTTTCTACCTAAGATCTATTTGTTATTACTTATTTAAAATTATCCAACTCATGGCTGTGCCCTCATATATATTTTTCCCAAAAGAAAAGGTTTTAGTATTATATAATATCTGCATTTTTTATCACAATTTGTTCAGCCGGTTAGGTGTAAAATTGTAACGATTAAAAAGATAGAAAAATAGCGTCAAGCGTAACAGACAAACAGAATGTCAGATACAAAAACAAGCGGACGAATAACGTAATTTACAATATTTATCATATGTTTAAGGGATTCCCTGAAAGCTCGCGAGTAGGTTAATTCATATCGCATTTGCCTCAGTTGTCATGGTTGTCACTTGTATGAATGGGCGTTATATCGCCTCTCTGCTTTCATACAATAATATCTACCAAAACACCAATACATACAACCACATGTTTACAGCCGATGATTTATTACATGAAGATGTCAAACGTTCGACTTCGCATTGTTAGTTGCTTCGAGTTAGAGCACGGGTCGGGTTTCGAGAGGGATTCCAAGATTTAGATAATGTTTTGTGAAGCTTTTTTTGTAAATATTATTTGTACGAAAATGTAATATGTTATTGAGGAAATTCGAACAATTTGCGGTTTATTGATGTGTCAAGCAACTTTTCTACAACGATTTGTCAATTGTCAATATTCCATTAACGAATTGTTAAAATTTTCGATAGTTCGTATTTTTATGCGTCGTGTAGGAAAGGAATTTTTGCACATTATATGTTCACGATTCGTATAACTTCTTAATTCTGCCTCGTGTTTCGTGTAATTTGCACAATCATTTGTAGTCTTGTGCTACTTCTTGATGTTTCTTGCCGTTTTGTTGATTTCTGTCAATTTCTTTAAAAGGACCATATTATAGTCAAAACATGCAGCTTGAGCGCTCTTAAACTTTAATTAGAAGTTGACTTCGATAAAGTGCTTCCAACTGCACCATTAACCAATATTATCATTTTTGAATATTATTACTATTAATTAATCACAGAAGTGTTTTTTTATTTCAAGAAACTCTCACAGGTATCCTCAGAACCCTTAACAAAACGTGTATCAAAATCTGATCAATGGATAAAGAAGATACAAACATTGATTTTTATTTATGTAGATAATAATTTCTAATGTGGAGTTTAGAAGGATATTGTGAGCTACAAGATATTGATTGCAGACACTAAGAATACAACCTACATTTTATCGTAGAGGGTTGCGCCGATCAATCACAATGTTCAACCTTGTTCAACATTCCTTTATAGACTGAAAAGAAAAATATCTATAAGAATACATTATAACCCAAGTCAGCCATTGAATTACGTTAGAACGAAGAATCCATTCTAATAAATAGTGTATCTGAAAAAGTAAATCGCAGGAAAAGTCTTGGCGAAGCGGGCAACAGCTATTTATTCAGTAAAAAAATCTTTCATAATAATAATATTTTACTGATAATTAATGAGGTGTCATGAAAAGGGTATAGATCTGCCATTTGTCTAATTTATGGTAGAGACTTGCAATGCAATGCTAGATTTTTCTAGACACGCGTTACACGGATTAACTTTTCCTGTTTGTTTATGTGTTACAAGATGTTTTTTTAGTGTATTAGGTATTAGGTATTGGTGAGTCTGCTGCACACAAAGGCCTAGCATGAATTTATTCTTCACTATTACAGTACTGTTTTACCTTGCAAAGGCAAAACCCTTTTTTTTTTTCAAAATTCAAAATTATTTATTTTCTTACAACAACACTTATCATTCATCGCTTCTATCGATTTCCAGAATACCTACATCGCCTAAGGCTAAGACAGTCTTGGAAGCCTTGAGCCAATATTTTTTAGGTCAGACTTAACATTATCATTGATTAAGGGCCTCGTTTTGTGATATCATTATAGCTAATTTGACCGTTCTGAGAATGTAATTTCCGACGAGGCCCCGAAAAAAAAGGGGAGGGCCACTACAGGGTGGAATTAAGGCACTTAGTGGCCAGCCCTCTGTTCTGACAGGGATTGATTCTGGCCACTTGTTTGTGTGTGGTCGCGTCTTTGCAACAAACGACTGGAAGTGATCTCGGGAGCTTAGACTGTTATGACCGTGCTTATATCCTTATTGAGGGGATTAAGTCTACTCTCATTTAGTGGCTCATGTTTTTATTAACCACTATTGTAGTAGTTATTGTAGTAGTGTCAACCCAACAGTTGCTTGCTTGCTTTGGTTTCAAGGTTTAACTACAAAAATATTGAGGTACCTAGGAATTCAACAGGCTTAGTACTCCTACATTAAGGATCTTTTCGCCGCGGCTTCACCCTCGTTAACAGTTTTTCCTGTGAGAATGAGGCATTTTCCCGCGGTAAAAGGTAGCCTATGTTGCTCAGGGTGAAAGTAGATTTCTAATGGTGTAAGAATTTTTGAAATCGGCACAGTAGTTTTTGAGTTTATTCGTTACAAACATACACACACAAAAAAATACAAATCTTTATTTTTTATAATTACTATGAACACCACACCTCTCATAAAGAGAGACCTGTGAGGAAGGGGTGTTGTCATAGTCTAACATATTACAAGCTGGTTGGATATCATAGTGGTCTTTGGTTACATAGGAGGGAATATCCCTATTCGCTATGTTATTTACCTTTATTTGAAAGAAAGTTGAGTTGGTCTTATTTTCAGCCGGGAAAAGTTCAGAACAAATGAAAACTAAACCCAATAACATTTGTTTATTTTAGGTGACAAAAATAATGTCATTAGAAGTTATAAAGCTTTGCTCAAACTCGAACTGAAGGCTTTGAAATAAATTTTGTTACTTTATAATAACGGATTCGTTTTTTGTCTCTTTTCATGCAGAAATACTTAGAGATTACGATTTAAACACACGTGTAAACACTTGTCTTAAAGAGTTCGTAGAACATTTAGGGGTCAGGTCGGGTAAGTATTTAAGCCACCAGCGCGTTTTTTTTTTAATGTGAAACGTCTAAAGGCGAGGGTCAGGCGAGTGGTGAATCTGATTGTCAGCGTGGCGAGATGGGAAAAAACAGATAGTGCCCATTCTAGTGTGTGTGTTCTGTGTTAATACACCCTGCCAATTTGGCAGACGAGCGCTCGTTACGGTACAAAACTGATGCCTACCACGCCGCCGGCCGCGCCGCGCTGTCATTTCAGGGCCCCAATTGCGCTAACTCGAAAGCCTTAACCATGATATTAAAAAGAAATCCCCGCCACAAAACCGCTACTCGATCCTTTCAACAACAATACAATACAATACAAATATTCTTCAACAACTAGAAAAGAGCTGATAATCTTCAAATGGCTGAAGATATTTTCTTGGATCGTAGCTAAGAACACTTTCGATTGTGGCACATTGCAAACAAAAAAAAATAGATCAAAATCGGCGCATCCGCTTAGGAGCTACGATGCCACAGACAGATAGACAGACACACACGTCAAACTTATAACATCCCTATTACATATTAGTAGGGGGTTAAAAACAAAACTAGGCCTAGGCCAGCTGGAAGACATTTCGCGAGAGATAAGCTTTGCCTGTTGTGTCTACTTTTTTAATACCTGTATTTTGTAAAATGTTTGTGTGCAATAAATAATAAAATAAAATAAAAACAAAACTTGAACCAAATTTACTGTTAAATGCACTATTTCGTACCGCGCTAATTATTTAACTAAATCAAAACTCAAATGTTTCCGTTATAAAGATAAGGAATGTTAACAGCGCGATCGGGGCCCAGATCACTTATGGCAAACTGTCTGTAGAAATGTCTGTTATTTCAATAATCACTAAGAAGAAGACGACAGGTGTAGGTAGTGATGTTGGGGTCGGTGGTACTAAGACCCGGTTTTGGTTCCCGAGCTAAAGAATTTACACTTGCTTTAACCGTTTGCACGCAAGTTACAAAATTGGCGGCGGGATGGATCTTAAAGAATCTTACCCAGTTCAAAGTCCGAATACTTGTTTATTGAATCAAGATATTTAAAAAATCTACCTTTATGGGGTAGACAAAGACGAATTTACCCGCTCTTCAGTCAGCTCGCGACCACAGGTGCAACCCCAACGTCGGGCAGAATAAAGTATTCGTAAAACATACCTATTGAAAATTATTATGAGACCCCTTAAAATACGTTTTAATTTCATGCCTATCTGTATAGAGTTTTTATCGCTATCCGTTCATCTAACTCTCAGTGTCTGTTTCGTAAAATGTGAGGCACGTAAATGACATGACTCGTTTCATGAGCCATGTCAAAAGCCTTTGGTTAGTTTGGCTCAATGGTTCTGACACTAGGGTTAGTGAGGTAGGTTAACCTCGAAACCCACACGCTAAGTAATAATAATGTGAGTTTTCCAAATATGTACTATCTCTTAATCTATCAACACAGGCAGCATTGATAGAATGAGACATATTGAGAACAGTACATTTTAGGAAACAGACATATTAAGTTCATATTCATATTCATATTCATATTCTTTATTTTGTATTAAATATACAATGTCAATATGTAGGTATATAACATGAGAACAGTAAATAACAGAGAACAGTTAACCCTTTAGAGTTTTTATTGTAATAGACTGCGAGCGCAGATGTAGAACGGTACTCTAGTGCTATAACAAAAGCTAATGCAATAAGTATTTTTTAATAGTTTCTTAGTTTAGAAAAGTTTAAACGAAAGCATAAGCTTCTAGTAGAACGGACAGGCTGCTAGAATAAAGGGGCGTTCACAAGAGAGTCAGGTTATTAAAGACGCCGCGCGACTGGCTGCACAAACTTTGGCCGTTATTTATAGCCGGTGTAATTGCGTTCATGAAACGAACGGATACTGAAATTTAAAGATGGAACACAATTTTATAAATATGGCCGCAACCGAATTT
This sequence comes from Teleiodes luculella, assembly GCA_948473455.1. Taxonomy (NCBI): domain Eukaryota; kingdom Metazoa; phylum Arthropoda; class Insecta; order Lepidoptera; family Gelechiidae; genus Teleiodes; species Teleiodes luculella. The sequence goes on from OX419601.1 coordinate 5,061,204, forward strand.
TTCTTCAAGTATTGGTATTGTTTTTAGAAGTCCAACTATACAGGGTGCAATGTAAGTGGTGGCTTTGCAAATACTGATAAAAAGTACTCAGTCCACGTTTCTGAGCGTGTTTCTCAAAGAAACTTTTCTCATCTTCTTATTAATCGAACAATTTGTAAGAAGTAAGATTTATTTTTCGATTCCAGGAGTAGTTTTTGGGAAAATTTATTAGGAAAATCATTGACTAAGCATTACCTTTCAGTTTTTACTGAGCTGTTACTTATACTCTGTGTGTAAAAAGATACCATGAATGTAAACCTTTTGTTTGCAATTTTCGTACCCAATATCATTTCAATTTGTATAGATGTAGAGTCCAAGTTTGCATAATATTTACAAAATATTTCGTACCAAACATCAATATTTTGTCTCCGGCTTATACATTTAAGTTTCAGGGAAGGGATCGGCTCGGTCGTTCTTAAAACAGATTTTGTCCCATGGGTTTGACATATAATTATGTGTAAACACACAAAAAGCAAACAATAAACAATTTGTTTTAAACGTGTTGTTAACAATTCGCTACTTATTACAAATGCACACATTTCCAAATAAATAATACCTATTTATCATTATCATCAGGCAATTTGTAGAATTATGACCGTCTGTTACGATATCCGCTATGATTTTAAACCTATAATTTAAAAAATATCAGAGTGCCAAGTGCGAGTTTTTTACTCACGAAACGCGCTCGATAACTACAACGTAAACGAGCATTTAGTATGGAGAAATTTTAGTTCAGCGAACTGTCTACAGATGGCGTAGTTTCAATTCCATACAAAATCGCGTTTACGGTCTCGCTATCGAGCACGTTTACTTTGGTTGCAAAACTCGCACTCGGCACCCAGCAAAAGAAAGAGAACTATATCGAATTATATTTCTACTTTTTGAACTATTACTTCTTTTTTGTATTTTCCTTGACTACCTATGTTGTTGAGAAATTTAACTGGTTGTTTATCGGCAACGGCAGTACTCATGAAACTGAACATCTTTCCCTAAGGAACAAAGGTTCAAATATCGAAAATATTGTTCATATTTATAAACTTCAGCTACGTGACCGACCACCTTCGTATTTTAAATTTAAAATTTGAACCTTTGTTCCTTAGGGAAAGTTGTTTAGTTTTATGAGCAGTATGTTGCAGATCGCTATCGAATCAGAATCGCTAAACTTAAGTGGCAATGGGCTGGGCACATTGCACGTAGACCGACGGCCGTTGGGGCCGAAAGGTTCTTGAATGGCGACCGGAAGACGTAGTGTGGGCAGGCCCCCCACGAGGTGGACCGACGATCTGGTGAGGGTCGCGGGAAACCGCTGGATGCGGGCAGCGCAGGACCGATCATTGTGGAGATCCTTGGGGGAGGCCTTTGTCCAGCAGTGGACGTCTTTCGGCTGAGATGATGATGTTGCACATAAACAACCATGACGTATATACCAGGTATTTTTTTCAACACTGAAAGTTTTGTGCGTCGCGATCCCTATAAAGTCCTAACACAAAGCAGACCAAAGGGTTGTTTACTTTATATCTTTGTGCCCAATAAGGTTAAATTTACATAAGTGGTAGGTATGACAGTTCCGTGTAATTACCCACCTGATTCATGGACAGTTACAATGACCTGATTATAGCTGATTCGACTCTTCCATTTAAGTACAGCCTGATTTAAAATTAGTTATCTACCCCGGCAATCTATGTAATACTCCGCAACTGCGCCACCTCCTAATTACTTACACCCCGAAATGAACAAAAAAGCACAACAGATTGTCTATTTAAATTTAGAGGGACTTAATATAATGCCGTATTTTAAGATATCATTCATTTTTAATTTACCATCCATTCATCTCCCGTTCTTATCGGTTCTCATAAGAACGAAAAAGATGGGCTACTTATAAGCGTGACTTGTGAGAGTTGGCACCAATGGATCGTGCGGATTGTAACTACTTTTTCGGTTTACAAGGTACACTTAACGTCCACAATTTGTCTCGTAGGTAAACTATAAAGATACAATAGAAGCATTTTTCTCCTTTGTGTTTGTTCACTGGGTCTCTACGAGCCTCGAGGAGTGAGTCAAGTCATCAATCATCCTCGAGACATGCCACTATGTATGTACCGAACTACAAAACCAGGGAGACTCTGTCTCTGACATTTGCATGTTACACTAATGCCTTTTTGGTAAAGAGATTAGCGAGGCGGCTTACGAATATGTAGAGGTTGGGGCCACGTGGCTCTACTATACTGGCGTCAATGTTACGTAATGAACGCAGTCCGTTTGTGGATAGAGAATTTTAAATATGGAAATTGTTAATTGTTGAATGGGCTAAGTGTGAGTTGGACTTAGCCCATTTGTAAATTCCACTCCTCAATTCTAGAATCGAAATTTTAAAATTACCTTTGCTTATATTTCCGGTACTAACTGCTTCTGGAAATGAAATTTATTGAACTAGGAACAAACATTTTGCTTTATTAAACTATGTTGCAGACAACAATTTATATAGGCTTGTGAGCTTGGTTATAAAAATTGTCTTTAAATAATATAAAATCACAAAATGAAAATTCGCTCACAATTTTTGTCCTCATTGTGAGGCTTGTAACCTTCCATATGGTAAGCGGCTATATTTTTTTAATACTGCGGCGGCGGTTTTTTTCGTTTGAAGTTTCAAATTCATTCATTTTTAGCCAACATAAAATAATTTATTTTAGGTACCTAGTATGACTTTCTTTACTAAAGTAACACGGTACGAAATTCGACACAAAAAAAATATCGTTTAAATTGAACTGTTTATGGAAAATTCCAAAACGTTGAGAAATAAAAAAGATTTTTTTAGTCAGTTAAAAGTTATAAAACCTATGGTATGTAGATAGATAAATAAACGTTTATTTATGAGCACAGTACATAGAAATGCTACTCTACTGAATGAAATCTACTTAATATAAGTATACAGTTAAAAGTGTTCAAGTGTTTTACTTACTTACTTACTTAAAAGTTTACTTAGGGATGTGAACTATTTCAGTAAGAGGCTATTCGGTATATCTCTTGAATTAATAAAGTTTAATAATACCTATTCTTCTGAGATATATAATTTACGGCCCAATGGAGGCCCGTTGGATTGGAACTATAACCACTGTCATCTAGGAGCGGCCCCCTTATAATTGAGTTTCTGTGTCCCAACCCTGTTTGTAGTTATACAACGGACATATATTGCTCTCAATGAACCCTAGCGTTCGAATGTTCTGGAATGACAGTATTACGTCGCGTCTCGGGGCGAACAATATTGGGATTTGTAAAGATTTTCAGTGCTCATGTTGGACTGAACAAAATGCTAAAAATTAAAAAGTTTTATCATTATCTACTCATATTTTTTACTCGTATTTAGTATAATTCGAAAATTCTTAAACGCTAGAATGCTAAGTATTTTTTTATGTCTACGTAATTTATTCCAATGTCCTATTTACAAACTAAACCAAGTTATATACTATACCAAACATATTTAAAATACTAAGTATATGTAAATATTGTCTGAAATAAATGGATTTATTACTAAGTATTACTTATGATATTTACAGTAAAAAAAATATTTAAAAAGGTTGATAGTTTTTGGTGACGAACAAACATCAAGTCAATCATTTTTCAAAGGAAAAACGTACAGAAAATGCGTGCTCATGTATTTAAGTAGGTCGCTGGTGTCTTACCATAAACTTTGTCGTTCTCGTGCACTTCTGACTGCGGACAATGGAAACGCACTCCAGTGAGCAAATTGCAGTTGCATCGAAAGTTCCTTGCAATTCTCCACTGTAACAGAACTTGTCGAATTTTGATGCTTCTAGGGTTAAAGCTTTTGATTGAGTTAAATTTATATCAGAACAAAAATTAATTGATATTCATTTTTAACCTCCGACTAAAAAGAGGGGTGTTATAATATAAGTTTGACGTGTGTGTGTCTGTCTGTCTGTCTATCTATGGCATCGTAGCTCCTAAACAGATGCGCCGATTTTGATCTAGTTTTCTTGTTTGCAAGGTGTCACAATCGAGAGTGTTCTTAGCTATGATCCAAGAAAATATCTTCAGCCATAAGATTATCAGCTCTTTTCTAGTTGTTGAAAGGATCAAGTAACGGTTTTGTGTCGGAGGTTATTTTTTTTTTTAATTAGTGTTATAATGCCTTGTTTAGTAACACATCTATAGAAGAGTTTTGTTTATTAGTCAATTTAGAATTGGTAAGCCTTCGTGGTTGAGTGGTCAAAAGCTCGCCTTACGTTACGGACGTTCCGAGTTCGAAAGGATAAAGTTATCCTAGTGTAAATTATAAAAACATGCCGTTCTGTGATCCGCACTGACTCAAAGTCAACGAACCTTGTCGTGTTTTGTACTCAGTCACTAAACCAGTGTTGCCAACCCGTGTGGGCGGTTACAAAAAAGTCTCGTTGCTTGACCGAGGAACGTCAATTTTGAATATTGTAGTTTATCTTTACCTTTCAATGTACGAGTATAAGACGGCCGTACTAACAAATATTGAAAAAACATTTCATATAGGTACGTAAACTCATTTTACTATTCAAGTGCGCACTCAAGGCTACTTTGACGCCGGTAATATATTTTAATTTCACTAACAGGTTCTGTAAATAATTATTCTAAAATCAGCCAAAGACAGACAGAATTTGTGTTTCAAAAGTTAGGTGCCTATCACAATACCAACACCAATCTATTACTTAACCCTTTCATGTATGACCTAAGAACCATGTACCTACCTAATACAGACAGTGTGAATATTGAATAATGTTCGGGGCAGACAGATTAAATCACACTTACCTACTGTCGTTACTTCATCCATATATAACCTTTAAAGGCCCAAATGTGAGTCAAAGGCATTGTGCGAAAGACTCTGGCCGTCTTTGGCATTGTTATGGTAATGTAAAGAAATGCTGACGTCATTCAAACCCGTAATCTATAATATACTATAATAAAAATGAAGAATCGGCGTGTCTGTCCGAACATAGATATTATGTTTTTCAAAAAACTGATTCTAGGTAGGGGAGTGTAGCTGAACACAAAAATACAAGTTTAAAAAAAATATACCGTCTGTCTGTTTGTACACGCTAATCTCTGGAACTACTGAACGGATTTCAATGAAACTTTACAATAATATAGCTTAAATATCAGAATAACACATTGGCTACTTTTTACTCGGGAAAATACTTCTTTCCCACGGGAAAATCAGTTAACAGTGGGCTGTTATTCAATCTATTTTCAGCAGCCTCTGCTTACTCAATAAAGTTCGAATGGAAAAGTTGCATGAATTTATTCACCGTGAAATTTGACTCGTTGTTTGGTGGTATTACTCATGAAACTGAACAACTTTCCCTAAGCAACATAGGTTGAAATCTCAAAATTAAAATTCAACTTGTCGTACAAATAAAGTGGTCGGTTACGTGACTGAAGTTTTTATGAAAAGACTTTTTTTTGGTGATTTTAACCTTAATGTTCCTTTGGGAAAGTTGTTCAGTTTCATGAGTCTACCACTAAATTTCACGGTGTATAGGTACGCCTGTAGCGCGATTGTTCATGCTAGCCGCCTAGTAATAATTATTTAATAGTGAAGCTCATTAAGGTCATTTCTTTAATTTGGATGACAATTGAAGTACAGTAAACCTATTGTTTCTGTTTCCTAATTGCCCCACTTCTATCTATCTATTTCACCAGAATGGAAATAATACCTATTATTAGAATATTATGTACTTTTTTAAATATTACTTTTTTAACTCATTGGTTGGTTGGAATTAATTTACCTGTAGAGATAACTTAATTACAGCTAATGTATTACACTGCTGTTTCTATAATGTACAGTAGCCAGCACAGACATGTTGACATTGAGAACGATCGTATACCGTAGCGGTGTAGGGGTGAATTGCACAGAGATAGTTTGATTGTTGGAGAGTGAGAAGGGCTATTTTTTAAAATATCTTTTCTCGCGGGAATATTTGAAAAACAACGCGAGCGAAGCCACGAGCGGACAGCTAGAAAAGAAAGATATAAAGATTGTTTGCATAGAATAGGATCCGAAACTACTGAAGCAATTTTGATAAAACTTGGCACAAAAAGAGAAAGATTGTAGGAAATAATATCGGCTACCTTTTACCGCGGGAAAATTTCTCATTCCCACGGGAAAAGCCGGATAAAGCGCGGACGATCGCGGGGAGGAATTGCGGTAGGACATAGAATAGAAACATAGGTCTTACCGATTTAAACCAATTGAATCACTGTCGTACATGGCTGAGCATTTGCAATATACAGGACAGTGTATGTTATACCATGATGTTTAACAAAACTTATAATGCTTAGCAATTTGTCAGAGTGCAAGTTGGTAGGGTGAGTGAGCCAGCTCTCGGCACCGTCTCCGAACGGCGGCGAATCCGCGCACAATGGCACGTATTTAGGACAAGACGAGCACCACGAAAATAGACTTAGTGGAAAATCAATAAGATGCCTGCCCCAGCCACTTGCTTAGCTTTTTCTGATTTTCAAAGATTTATTATTCGAATTGACGAGTTTTGCGGAATGAATCGCTTCTAAAACCAATTTTCGGGTTGAACATTTCTTGTCTGGATAAAGTTTAATTTAATCCTTAATGTGGTTAAGGTTGCCCGGGCGGGGCTTTGGCGGAGACATTCGGAGACATCTTTTACTGGGTCCTACATAGATGTTAGATTCGAGGTAAATTATTCAGATTACTGCGGTTTAATTAGGAAATAAGAGTCCAAAGTAATTGTATTGTTTGAAAAACATTCTTGAATGAACCATCAGAAAATAAAAATACGTCACACAAAAAACCAAAAAAAAGTTCACAGTCTTTTTTCCCCTTTTTTTATCTACTGTTAGGAGAAATTTCTTTTCGGCAGCCTGTCTTTAAAAGTGCGTTTTAAAGAAAGTAAAAAAAAAATTGTAAAGTTCTGCGATACTTTCTTAAAAACAATAGCGAAGAAACTATGTCAAAGATTAAGGAAATGGCTGAGCTTCTTGAAATAAACTGTACAGTACTGTCTCAAAATGGCTCCACTCCATGTGACTGTCCACAGTAAATAAATTAAACGAAGTCTCCCTGGAGCAAATCAATCATTCTTCCCGGGCACGATCCTCTCGAACGAGAAATGCGCATTTTGTTTTAAGACGACGATTTCTGGATGGCGCAAATAATTTCGAGTGGATTGAATAGCATAATTAAAAAAAAAAAACTTTTTATATGACAGTTAGGTATAGGATTTAGAAAAAAAAAATACAAATTAAATCATTCTTCATCGTCACAGTCAATCGATTGACCTTTAACAATTAATTGAGATATTCAGTCTTCATCGTGATTTTCAGACAGATCTTGATCATCAGTATTGTTTAGAAAGTCTAAGTTTGAAATTCACTTAACAGAAAAAAATTGCCTAAAATAAATTATTACATTTCCATTTTTCATCGTTAATTGACAAAAAATTATAAGACAAACTAACTGTGCAACCGCGGCTACGCTCGTAGTTTTTCAACTTTTCCTTTCGGAATGAGATATTTTCCCGCTGTAAAAAGTAGCCTTATTTACTCTCCGACCTACACAATAACTCTGTGCAAATAATTTGATCTATCCGTTGCTTAATTACAGTGTGAAAATAGGACAAACAAACACACTTTCGCATATCGACAAGAAACTTCATGAATAAAGCCAGACAACAATGCGGGCGATAGTTTGCCAGTTAATCCAAGTCACTCAAGTTCAGGAATCTGTGACCGTAAGCAGCAGGTAGATATGCGAATTTGCATTTACCCGAACTGACATGACCGCCAACCGGGGTCGACCCACGACCTACCTTCCTCGCCTCTCATTAGCAATTCAGAGACCCAACTCTCTTACTTGTAACTACAGTATAATGTCGAGACCACGCTCACCAGATCTCGCTACATTCATCAAACAACAATTAACACCTTCGCCGACTGCTACTACACTTCAACAAAAAATACTCGATAAACACCGACAAATTAGGTTGAATGCCGTAAAATTAATACGAAGCAATAAAATAAATCATAATTGCTCTAAAAAGCTAACCGCTTCCTTTGGCAAACGTTTGCCGTTCAAATAAATCCCAAGCTCAGTTTCAGGCTCATAAAACAGGCTGAGTTTAATGCAATAATGTCGGCTGAGAGGTTCAGCAATTTCTAACTGTATTTACTGTGACGGCTTGTCAGGTTCGCTTGGCTTGTCCTCCTCTCTATAATATATTTACACGTATATTATATACGTGTAAACAACCAAACCGCGATGGACATTAAAATTTACTACGAAATAAAAATTATTGTATGCAACTTCAATGACTTCTATTTGATGAAGTTACAAAAGTTACATAATATTTATTATTACAAAAGAACTAAAAAATAACTTTTCTCGGTATTATAGAGAATCCACACAGCGGATAATATTGTTGAATAACATTTGTTAGATAACATAAATAACATTTATTTGTTTGAGGCTTTCGCACTTTGTACTGCATTATTTATTTATTGCGTCTAGGACCAGAATAACATTGGTTAGAATAATAAATGGTATCCATGTTATCGTAGATATATAACAAGTTAAGCCATATGTGAGTGAGGACAATAACATTTGTAACATGTTATAGATCTTTACGCATTTTTTCAAACAAATAAATTAACTGCTGTGTGAATGCACCATTATTAGAAAGCAATAAGCAAAAGCTACGAACTATAAATTGTTTTCGTCGTTTTTTGTTTTCAGCTTTTTGGTGTGATCGCAAATTTTTAAAGAACACTTTTTAATATTTTTCAGCTGTTTGTTCTACGTTTGGATATGGAAGAGTAGGAAATTACTCTTATTTTCATGTTGAGGTTGGACAAAGCCTTCGTGATTGAAATGTTGGTTGATGGTTCTCTCTTTCGTTATTAATGCTGGTAGTTTGAAATATTACCATCATTTTAAACTTGCAGCCCAAAGCCGGCCTCGTTCCTGCTTTATTAGGACAGACAGATGTTTCGGTATAAATAAATAGAGAAATATGAAAATTTTATACCTTTATCAAGGAAGGCATTATGAAAAACTATGATTAATGATTACGCCTCAGATATTATGTATGTACGTACAATGTAGGTATGGTTTGCCTGGAAAAGATTGCTACATTAGCAATAAGGCCGCCTGTTGAAACCAAATTTATTTATTATTTATTTATTTTAATAACAACCCTTAACGTTTTCTTTGTTTCTGTTTTTTATCTGTTTTTTTGGTGTCAATAAAGAATGTTTGTACTTGTTGAAGGTAGTTTTGTCTTAGTTTTTTTTTATATTGAAGGACTCAACATTTTATTGCCACTTCTGTAGGTATGTAAATGTAAATAAGCCGTTTATCAACCTCTTATATGGCTTACCAAGTATAGGGACAGAATGTAGGTTATAAAAATAATTAATAATTTTTATTAATAACAGATATAAACTTAATAACAATTAAGATATCTACAAGTCCCTGGCCGTACTTTTAATCGTAAAGTCAAGAAAGAGCACGTTAAACTAAACATTTAGATTTTGCACCATTTGATAAGGAATATAATGACAGTACACGTGTTTAGCTTATTTACCTAGGCATTGCATAAGCTCGAACCTCATTCTCGGTATGGACTTAGTAGCAATAAAAGTATATTTTTGTGTTATCTTTGTATATTTGGTTTGTTTTAAAGGGGCTTGTCAATAGCGAACGGCTGGTGGGATAGGATTGAGTTGGGCGGATCAACTTTTAATGGGAAACTCAACGTGATCGCTAATCTCCTGAACTCCCGCCTAAAGTCCTTACTAAAGTTCAGTTTCTTAATATTATTAATCTGTTTTATGTACTATCTACTGCTTATATCTACTGCTTATTAGCTTGCGTTACAGGTAAATAAAACAAAATAAAAATAAAAAGTCTACATACGGAAAGGAAAATATACTTATTGCAAATAATATTGGTTAAAAGGGTTATGTAGTTGGAAAACAAAATATATCTAAGAATTGAGCCCAAGGGTTGAAGGAGCTTATGGCATTTGGTTTTATCAAGGCAGGATTTTCTTTTTCCGAACAAACTGCCAACACGTTCAAGTACAGTTTCCTTCAACTTGAATCTCCCGCAATATACTGCGAACTTTGCGGGCACTTGCGCGAAAATACATATTTTCTACCTTTGTTCTTTCGAAGTTTCGTGAGAAAGGCGGGCTGCTTTTTGTCATTTGTCACAATTACACTTGACCTATTTCGCTGGGGAACACTCGACTCAATGTAGGTAAAAAGTCTCCGCTGCGCTTGTTTCGTACATCGAAGTGTGGAGATTAGAAGCTTTCAAAGGATTAACTGGGTCGGACCTCCGGCCGCGGCCGCCGGACCCGCCTGCCCGTTTCATTAAAACTTGCTCCACCCAACGATTCTAATTTACTACCTACTCTCAAAACAAAAATCATTCCGTGACTCAATTAACTTAATGATGTGTCATTTGGGCGTATTTCACGATGAGTGAAAATTAGCGTTCAGAACACGAGTTCATACGCGAACCGAATTATTTAATATCCTTTCGCTTTCCACGAAAGCCGGGGTTACTTTTCAGCATAAGTTCACGCACCTAAATCGATTCAGCGTACCGGGGTCGATCAATTCCAATTTCCTCTTGGCACGTTCACGTCGTGAAACGACTTCTGTGATCTAATTACAATTTGTAATTTGTTTCAGATTCTCGGACTGGAGGCGCGAACCTAGCCACTACAATAATTAATTAATTACTAATTTAGTCAAACATTACACAAATCGAGTAAACGACGAAGCGCCTTGAATCGATACTATCAATTACGAGTTAGTTAGCTTAGTAAAGTAGTTTAGTGTACACAAGTGCCAAGCGAGGGTCGACGGTCGGACTGAAGCCAGTGGTAGTGTCAGCGAGGTGAGAGACCAGTACGAGCGGCGCGCGCATCGCGAGGGTGTCGGCGCTCGATGCGTGTGGCGGCGCGCGCGCGTTCGAAAGCGCGTGTGGCGCGAGCGCGGGCGTGAGTGCGTCGAGGCGGGCGCGAGCGGCCGGCAAGATTGAGGTGGTGGGTGGGTGCGGGTGGGGCAGGCGAGCGCGCGTGCGGCCGCTGCACGCGCTGAGCCGCGCGGCCGGCATGTTCTCCTCGCAGCGCTCGCAGTCCTGCAACGAGGAGGGCGCGTTCTTCGGCGCGCGCGCGCTGCGGCGGCCGCGCGGCAAGGGCAGCGGGAGCCCGCCCTGCTAGGGGTACGCCATGTCGCTGCGCAGCCTGCACCGCCGGCTCTCCTCCGCTAACAACACGTGAGTACTATTTATACTACACAACACACAAACACATATGACCTGTCTCAAATTAACGTGCGCACGATTACAAATTTGTTTGCGCTTGTTGTACTCCTTTTATAATACATTGTGGTCGTAGAGCAGTAGCAAAATCAATTTTGCAACACAAACTTATTTTTGCCGCTTCGATAGTCTAATTTGCTTTCGTACTGTTTGTAATGGGTGCGCCCTTGGCTGGAAATAAATTTGGTAATCGTGCGCACGTTAACTTGAGACAATTTACTTATTATAAAGAAAGACAGTCTGCCACCATAACGATCGGTCTAGGCTTGAGCTTCACCTGAGACGCTAATCATTATATTTTTATTCATCCAATGAAGTTATGTATGAAAAATAGATACAATACAATTTAACTTAACTCAACAAATTGATCTTGTAACCGTAAAGAGAAATTTTTACCAACTTTTTTGTAGGTTCTGTACTGCACAGAATATAAGAATCTCATCTCTTAATGATATTCAAAGAGGCCCCAACCTACAAGTTCAAGCTCTGTAAGTAATGCCTGGCTACACTCCTTATCGCGGAGTGTGAAGCAGAACTAATGTCTTTGGGCCAAAGCCAGCGCAAAAGAGCTCTCGCACTGAATAACCGACGACATCCCCCAAAATATTCAAGAAACGAGCTCTTTTAATTTTCATATACTCACTCGTAGATCTATATGAGATGAATTTAATACTTAGGAATTAATTCAGCGCACTTTCAAGTAATAGGCCGGGAGATGATGACAGAAATTTTTAGGACATTTGTTACAGTATGGCGGTTTTACAGGGGTCTTAGTACGCAATGACAAAAAGAAAAATGATGGTCATAGCGCTGGTACTGGCGGCCCAATCGCGAAAAAAAAAATTGCAGATTTTCGGCAGTATGGCGACCATTTGGAGCCGTCCGAAAAGTATGGCATGGTGATTTTCGTAAATGGCTGCACGAAGATGATCAAACTGTGCAAAAATTACCCTGGTACAAATGGTTGAATTTTTATTTTTCGCGTCGGTATGGCGGGCTGTAAGTCACACCGGAGAAGTATGGCATGACACTGTAGTCTAGTTATTTTTTACGGGCTATCGGAAAATACTAAAATTTTTGTGGTAGGTACAAATCGTTTGACTTTCGTAATTTATCCGACTAGTTCACTAACGCCCACGCGATTGGGCCGCCAGTACCAGCGCTATGACTATCATTTTTCTTTTTGTCATTGTGTACTAAGACCCCTGTAAAACCGCCATACTGTAACAAATGACCTAAAAATTTCTGTCATCATCTCCCGGCCTATAATATCTTAGCAATGAGATGAAATTTTCAAAATTATTTCATTTATCCCTAACAACCATCTTTCTTCTTTTCGTGTGGGTTGTAAGATTTATCAGCCAAAAGATGCTGACTGACCACCACCACCGGAAATAGGAGGCTAACCATGAAGGAAGAAAAAATTTTACGCGCCCATATGGGGAGGCTAACTGATTGGACAGTCAATATTACTCTAGATACAAATAAATATTTCATTGGCTCCTCTACTTCAATCTAATTCGGACACGGAATATTTCCATGCATGATTTGACTAATCTGGTGATTTCCATACGGACGCGTGGTATTGCTAGATAATTCAGCAGAAAAGCGATCAGAGCATGGAACGTGCATCGAGATGTGAATATTCAATTAGTGCGCCTCAATCCACGGCAGCACCACAAAACGGAATCAAATGTTCGATATTGCACCTTCAATGTGTTGGAATAGGGACAAAACATGCAAAGTTTCGGGGAACGAAACCACATGAATTGGAAAAGTATCGTTGTTTGTTTAGGAATCCTTGACTTTCGCTTTTCAGCTTATAGAGTGTAGAAAGAAATTAATACATATTTTTGAATTCTCTGATAACACTGAGTACTGTTATATATCTAACTATGATAGATTTTTTAAAATTTTGAGTTATTAGACGTGTCGTCTAACTTTTATCTTATTATTTGTTACGGAGAATGTTAAGGTTGATGTTGCTTATAAAAATGATGTATAATATATGTTTATTATAGGGAATGAGCACACGTAATAGTTATTTTTTATAATAGGAATTAAATTTTGTTAGGTGATATTATCGTTATCACATACAACTTAACGTGTTTTTTTTATAGGTGTTATTGTAATTATATTTTTTCACAATCTCTCTCCATGGCTTCGCCTACTTCTTTGTAAGGTCTGAAGTCGCACGCAAAGGTATAAAAACAATGGAAAGTACGAAATCAATTTTGAGTTACATAAATGTGATTTTTGTTTTCCGTTTCACGTATGGATCTCCAGGATATCGGTTTAGCGAGGCTGACAATATTGGGCGGGGGGAGGTTCCTACAAAACACGAAAAGTAATTTCGCAACTCTTTATTGCGCTCCACCCCTCAACTCACGATTTACGGCAAGAATATAAACGTCTTCAAAGAAAACATTTCGATTCGTATAACAGCATCCTGGAATCCCACGATTTTGTACTATTTTATCAATCTATACTGTAATAAAACTGAAGAATCGGCGTGTCTTTACATTGATTTGTTTTTCAAAAAATTGATTGTAGAAAAAAAATTCTGTCTGTTGGTCTGTCTGTCTGTCTGTCTGTTTGTTCACGCTAATCTCTGGAACTACTGGCTGGACGGATTTTAATGAAACTTTACAGTTATTACTGTAAGCTATATTTAGCTTAAACATCAGAATAACACATATGCTACTTTTTACTATGGGAAAACACTTCTTTCCCACGGGAAAACCTGTTGTATATAATTCCATCAAGTTTTCCATATAGTAAAAAAATAAATTTAAATGAAATAAAATATATAAAAAAATATTTTTCTCAACTTGACTAGCCCACTGCCGCGCGCCCTACATTCAAAATGAACACTTGCGTTCCACTCGATGCGTAATTCATTGGCGGCTTTTGTATTCCTCGAATAAAAAATTGATGGGACATTTTATGGCTTGCGGTTTTATGTTTTATTATAGGAACCAATGAACTCAGAATAATGTAATCCAAATTGAATATTACTCCACAAATAGGTATTGTTGGAAAGGGATTTACATTTTAGTGTCCGTCCATATTTTTTACATAAGTCTATGTCAGAAGCCATAGGCGGCTCAATGATTCTGACACCAGGGTTTGTGAGGTAGGATAACCTCGAAACCCACACGCTAAGAAGAAGACAGTTTGTTGTAAAATAGCTATTTATGCAACTGTTGCATAATGAGGGGTATTTAACACGAGTGTGGTTTATGAAACGAGCGCAGCGAGTCTCATAAAAGTATACACGAGTGTTAAATACTAATTATGTACAGTTGCATACAATAGTTTATCTACACTCATACAACAAATTTAAATTAAAGACAAAATAAAGTAATCATTGTTTATTGTAATAATTATTGACATTTTGTATGGTACAATTATTAAACAAACGTTAATGGCGCGAAAATAAATTTGCAGTAATATCGCACCGCGCCTGCGCGCCGCCAAGGTTGCGTTCCGAAACACGCTAGTGTGCTCAAATAGCAAGAATTTGCGTAAATTTTTTTTTAAAAAAACTTCATTTTGTTACAACTTTGCGATAACGAAATGAAATTTGTATGGATCCTTAGTCACGGCTCCATCGAAAGGTATATCATTTGCTTAGCGTTTCTGATAAGTAAATGAAGGATTTACGACATGAGTGTAGATAAACATTGTTTTTATACATGACGTATGTCTGATTACCAATTTTGGCTGGTGGATTGGGGATCGTAGTCGGAATACTGCTGTCCATTTCCTGATTTTTGTACTATAGGTAAGTGGTCTCGTATGACACCCATAGAGTGATTTAGATTCGTATTTTACGGATAATGTACCAGAGATCGAACCAGCATAACTCAGACAGAAACAATGATCCATGCCATTGACGTACTTAGACAGATTACTTCCCATACTACATATACAGATCTATAGTCAACAGAATGACTGACTATTGCCAACTCATGATGAATTTAGAAATGAATTAGTATGAGAATCTAACTTAATTTAACTTATAACTTGTTTGTGACTAGGAGCGTTTATAACGAACTTTAGTCCAATTTAGCACATTAACTCTGACCTAAGACTATGTAACAAAGTTAGCTAGAAGTAACTAATAAATACGTGATGAACATTAAAAGCGTCGACGTTGGTTGTGCAAGTTTGTTGAAGTTACTATTAAATACGTGGCACAAGGATAATTATTAAAAAAAAGTCGTTCTAGTATTAAATATGAGATTATATTAAGAAAGGAAAGAGGATGGAGTTTGAAAGGTATATGCAAAGTAATCTATCTTTACGCGACTAGGTCAGACAGAAACGAAGAAATTCGAAGAAGAACCCGACTGGTGGACATTGGCTATCGTGCCGCAAAACTCAAATGGGCATGGGCTGGACACCTTTGTCGGCGACAGGATGAGAGATGGAGTAAGTGCGTTTGGAGTTGAGGCCACGTTTGGGCAGAAGAAGTGTGGGCAGACCACCAGCCAGATGGTCAGACGACTTAAGAAGCCACGCAGACAGTCTATGGACCAGAAATACGGAGGATCGCACCTCATGGAGATGCTTTGAGAAGCATATGTCCAACGGTGGGCAATGCTGCTGAAGAAGAAGATGTAAAGTAAAGTTTAAAACGCTTGAAACGCGAAGTTTCTAATCCAAACATATACATCATTCCGATAGGCGTCGTCGTCGTAGAGTTTCGTAGAGCTCTGCTACGCCGTAGCCATTTACGAGCGAAATCTGTAAACGTCAAATTACGACTTTAAAGCGTAAACTTTAGGGCTTTAATCAGTATGAGTAGGTGTATTTCGTCGTAGCAATCCTTGCATGCTTGTAGACCTTTCCCTCAACACCGCAATTGGATTGCTAACCACTGAAATGTATTTCCGGGGGTTTCTAGTTGTTGCTGTTTGCAGAGAGCGTTGTTGTGTTGCAAAGTGATTACAACCCGAGACGGAGCGGTGTTTGTTAATAGCCCTATTATAGTACGAGCTAAATCAAAACAACATACTTAGTATACAATACATCTCACAAATAAATAATACCATAATATATACATTTTTAAATACGTAAGACCATAAAAAGGTACCATTTGATGCCAAATAAAGTAATATTATCTTACAAAATGCAGTGCAAAGATATTTTATTACAACAAACAGTAAGTATGGAAGGCTTTGACGAAGAGGCAAGAATTTTATATTTGCAATTAAAAACGTAATCCGATATTCGATCACATCATGTACATACGTATGCACGAACAGGATATGATTGAATATCAAATTAAGTTTTAGGAACGTTCCCATTAGGAAAATTAATTAAGTACACAAAATTCAAGTACACTCACTTATAATATTATTAGAGTAGGTAGGTACCTACATACATATAACATCACTAACGACAACCAGTCACGTCACGTTATAAGTTGTCAAGTCCGGTGAAACTTAAAAAAGTCATAAAGGAAAATTATGGTCACAAACAAGACCAACCTAGCTGTAAACTTTAGATTTTGCAACTTCATTGAATAAGGAATTCCGATCCGTCGACATTGAGATCGGGCGTTTTGTAGTATCGAATGAATTGACTTTGTTATTGCATTGGGTTGAAATCGGGATCGATATTGATTTCAAGAGTAGAGCCCCTGGGTATAAAGCGTATAACTTAATAAGCTATAAGATAAGCTCACTAAAAGACATAAGGGTTATAGTAGTTCTGTCATTATGTCGCGTTTGACACCTTCTCGAGCTTCCCGCGCGTTACGTAGTGAGTCTACATATAATAATTTTAACAAAATTCAGCAGCAAATAAAAGTAGATCAGTCGTGCGCCATACACTCTAGGGATCTTTTTTAAAGTGACAGCCAACAACAAATTTTCCTACAGACATCGTTCGAACCAGGTATTTGGAGCAATCGTTAATAAGGCATCACAGTTGTTAATCAGCAGAAAGAGTCTAAAATGTATGATCTCCTTTCTACATCTACTGGCTAGGTCAGACAGAGTGACGTCATGGCATCACGTCACAAACATCGGCCGGTATATAAGAGCAAAATATCCTGTTCCAAGTTCAGCTCGAGGCGCATGGTCAATGATATCGACTGAGACAGCCAGGCCGCGTCAGATAGGCCGCTGCCAAGGCTGGGTGACGTCACACGATGACGTCACCGACAAAATGCTTCTATACTTGCGAACTGCACGAGTTCGATTGCCAAAATAAATTTAGAACCTTATGTTGTTGCGGTCAAGGTTTACTAGTGAATTGAAGTACGAATATTGCAGTTTGTCTATTGGATGATGAAATGATTTATAGGTACTCTCAGGAAAGGGGTTAGGCTTGAATTTTTCAGGTCCAAAAGTTACTTTGCCAGCCACACTCGATTTGAATGCATACGTATCTATAAATTGACTTCGCTTCTGTTAAATGGCTTGTTTATTAACAAGGAGGCTTGTACAGTAGCCAGCACATGCGGTTGGACATGTTGACCTTGAGATCGCCCGCATTCCGTAGTGGTAGGGGCGAATTTCGTAGTGCGAATGTTCAACCGCATGTGCTGGATTCTGTACGTTCCCTGGCACATAATAGTGAGATCGATTTTACACGCCTTCTTATCTGGATTATAGGACACTTTCATACCTCAAGAAAATATAGCGAGAAAATATAATAATAAAAAAAGTTTTATGTGAGAGCTAAAATACTTTCCCTATAGATAAACTCCTGCCCATGGATCCACTCAACTCAAAATCTGACCGGAGAAAAGTGTAAAATAACTAAACCAGAAAATGACATTCATGAAACCTGATCTACTTGATATATCTGACCTTGATCACCGAAATCCTTTATTTAATTAATGCTATAAACAAAAACAATAAATGCAGTACCCTCTTACAAAAGAGGTATACCTAAGAAACATCAGTTTTTTAGGTATCTACATACAATACATAAATTTTTAATCCTTCGTTCCATGTAGCTCAATATCGCCTTCAACTAAATCTATTTCCTCACAAAATGTATCAAGTATTTATAACCGAAACCTTGGCATTGAACAATTCAGTAAAGATATAAGAAGAATAACGATGTATGTATGGTTCAAACAATTTCTATTTTCGTTTACGAAAATTGTTTCTGTATCCTTGACTTTGAGTCCATAGACGATGTGAAAGAAATGGAATTACGTACGACTTGTATTTGTAAATAAACAATATTCGACACGAGGCTTACTTATCGTAAAATAGATATCGTTAGTTTATCAGTTTGTTTGTTCTGATTTGAAGTTAAAGATACTGAGCAGATTTGGATTTTTGTCAGGTTAATAGATTAAATATAAAGATTTCGCCTAACTACCACCGCCACCTATTGTGGGCTATATGAGTAATTAATAAAAGTTTTAAAGATAATACAGTGTTGTGAAGAGAGTAAGAAAAATTAGAATAACACAGATTTGAGATTTAAGCAACGGCACAGCAGAAAATAATAGTACTAAGCAACGGTTACGGAAGGAGCGCATAGCCTCGTTACTGTTTAATATCGGATCGCCGCCGCCGCCGCCGGCAGTATGTAAGATGTCCCCTGGTATTCATTATTTATATAATTACTCTGTTATTCAATTCAAAATGCAGGTTGAGCATAAAATGACTTTGATTCTTGACTTTGACTTTGACATTTGCGTCGTGGAGCACGCAAATTTATTCAGAATGCGGTATATTATTTAACGTGCTTTGTTTTCCTACCTTTTACTTGACACAGGCGTCAGGCACAAAGCTAAATGCTAGTTCTACAAAAAAGAAAAAAAAAAGAAAAGAAAAGTGTTACAGTTTTAAAAATGTATTTAAATGAGACTAATCAAACCGCGGAATCGAAAAACATTTTCCAAAAAAATTGGCACAAATCATGAAAAAAAACCTCATACAAACTTGGATCAAGTATTAATACTAGCAATTAGAATGCAAAGTATGCCATAGATATCTTATAACATTAGTAAAGATTCCCTTCATTAAAAGCTTCTACGAGGGATTCGCAATAGATGAAGCCTCGCGGCGCAAGAGTGGTGGGGGGGGACATTAAGTTTCAGCTCACGCACGCCACGACGCTGAAGGTTGTTAGCTGCTTCATCCAGGCAGAAATAAATGCTGCTATTTTTGCCAAAGTTGACCTATTACTCCATAGTGCTTGCTTATATGTAGCGCAGAATAAGCGCTTGACATTTTAGTGCCTAGCTTTCTGAAAAAGGTGAAGGTTTGCAATAATACATACAGACAGGGTTACTTTTTATCAGTGCACATATTTTGCGTACACAGTCAGTATCGTTACTACTTTTTTTTTCCAATATTACACTATTTTTAACCCGTTTAGGGAACGAATTTCAAAAAACGCCGGAACACGTGTCCAATTAATTATGTCAGTATCAAGAAAATTGGCGCGTATTAAATTTCTTCCCATACAAAATTTGATACCAATTTATGCATAAAATGGCGATATTTCGATTTTTTTGTATGAAACGTGATAAAATAAAAATATACGGGATTTATTATTTTCTTTAATCTATGCCTACCTAAAATATGTGCACTGATTAAGAAATAACCCTGTATTTATGGTTGATTGGTAAGATTACAGTATATTTCTTCAACGTGATCAATGATTGGATGGGTGACCGCTCAGTAGTCGTCAATCGAGCGCTTCCGTGCTTTGTAAGACACGTAAAGTGGGATCTTGGGACGTCCAGAAAACTATTACAGTTATGGGATTTACGTTGAGGAAGGTTTAAAAAATCGCCCTAAAGAAAAACATAAATACAGCTCTCCTTTCTGCCTTATTATATTCCGAGCAACAGAAGCTGAAAATAAGGTAGGAGTCGATTTTATCTGCTTCCAAGAAATGTAAGTATTTGTACTATAACTAAAACTATATAACTATAACTATAATTTATTTTTTTATTATGTATGCATGAATGGTGCCTACTTACATAAATTAAAGTATAACGAAACAAAATCAATTCCAAAAAGCGTGTTTTTGAGAACAACGTATTCGTAGAATATCTGAGAGCTGTTGACTAAATTACTTGTATTCGAAGAACTCTATCAAAAAATACATCAATGTTATTAAATCTACCTTAGGAAATATTGATGACTCGAATCGAATAGCAAATAAATACCTAAACGGAAATGTAAAAAACACAGAAAAAGTAATAAAAATGTATTCGTCGACTTCAAACCGAAATTAACTGAAAATTATGAAATAATGGTAACTTTATATTTACAGGAATTCAGCCAACAAGACCTAAATCCTAAGTAGGCGCCTGAAATGTTTTATTTTCTTACATTGGTTTATTAGACGTCAATTTTTAGAAAAAAATAATGTAAAAATACTTTTTTGAAATCAAATTTGAAAACGTTTTTTTTCTATTTATATCGGTTTTTTTTTCATTTAAGATAATGGAACATTATACATACACAACTTTTACGAATGTATTTTCTTTTTCTTAAAATTAATTTCGCCTATCTTATCTTATCACTTTTTTCTTCCTATTTAACTTAACGTTGTGTATTTGACATAACCTTAAATACACAAGAGCAGAGTTCCAAACATTTTCCAAATTATCTTGATTAACTTTCGGCCAAGGAATGTTTTTAAGAAAACCCCGTACTTTCTCTCCATGTTTTTTTATCATACGTCTAGGTATGATATAACAACAGCCTTTATCAGGATATAGCTAAAGTTTAAATCTAAAAGATACCAGATTAAATCGTAGAATAATAACACTTATATATAGGTTTACATCGCAGCGCAAAACTACTCTTATACAAGAGTTTAATTATATTATAGTGAAGTCATGGCGGCACTTCACAATCTTCATATCGCTCTTTGGTATTCGTGTCGTAACCTCATGCGTCTCTTTTTAAATACGTACTTAGATATTTTAATAACATTCTGCCATACACAATTTTTCAATAGAATGCAGAATATGACGGTAATAGCAATGACGTAAAGTGACAAGAGGTTTTGTTTTACCGCAACATGATTCATAAGCATGTCTTTTCAATTTTTGAAAACCCAACCTGTGCCATCTTTTTGTTCGCTATTTTTCTATCCTAAAATTGGTACAGATTGCTACCTTAGCAATAAGGCGCCTTTTGACTCTTGTAACTATGTGTTATTGTATTGTTTTCTTCTGTACTATGTATTTTGGTGTCAATAAAGTATATTATATTTTATTGTATCTGGTAAACCGCCAGTTAAACCCATTTTAACAATAAACAAATCCATTCGCGGGTACTTTCATTTTATAGCCAGAGTAACGACTACGATTACCCGGATGTACGTTCCACGAACCCAGCCGAGCTCCATCTTAATCGAATCATCTTTAACTGTTTCATCATACGTAAAAACATGCTCCTTAAACTTAATTCGTTCTGAAATTAAACAGGTGGGGTCGCTGGTTGGGCGGAGAGAGATAGCAAGATTTGTTAAGATTACAAGTTAGAAAGGGATAAGGAAGTTATTTGACTGAGGTTAAGAGGGTATCTGAAGACGCTCGATCGCGGCTTCCTTCTTCAGTTTATGTTATTTAATAATAATAGGTGTTACGTTTCAATTTATTTTGTGATTACTAAACTCTCACCACAGGTGGATAGGTATATTTTACAAGGCGTAAATGACGGTTTAGCTAAATATTTTAAATTACATTCCCAAAGAACTACCCCCTTCACTATCACTACATACATAGTATAAACAAGAAATCGCTTTCTCTGTTCCTATTTCCCTATGTATGCTTTAATCTTTAAAACTACGCAACGGATATTGTTGCAGTTTTTTTAATAGATAGAGTGATGCAAGAGGATGGTTTATATGTATAATACATACAGAATATTTACTTAAGCATAACCCACAATATATAGCCCGAAGTATCGCTAAGCTTAAGTGGCAGTGGGCTGGGCACATTGCGCGTAGAACCGACGGCCGTTGGGGCAAAAAGGTTCTCGAATGGCGACCGCGCACCGGAAGACGTAGCGTGGGCAGGCCCCCCACAAGGTGGACCGACGATCTGGTGAGGGTCGTGGGAAGCCGCTGGATGCGGGCAGCGCAGGACCGATCGTCGTGGAGATCTTTGGGGGAGGCCTTTGTCCAGCAGTGGACGTCTTTCGGCTGAAATGATGAACCCACAATAACCATTTTCCCGTGCGGAGCTGGGGCGGGTCGCTAGTAATAAAAAAAAATCCCGTGCAAATTGTCCGATTAGAAATTACTATTTTGTATTGTAAATGATTCAATGACCTATCAGTGTCAAACTGTGTAATTGTTTTAAAATTACGCAGAGAAACGTTCTTAATGTATGGTAGCCAGCACATGAGAGCGCCCGTATTCCGTAGCGGTAATAGGAATACATTTCGTTTCGTAGAAGCCGCATGTGCGGGCTTCTGTACGTAGTGATGGAAAATGTTGGTACATATATTTCTAGATATTCGATTAGGATTACGACACAGCAACAAAATTTATTAGCTCTTAAAAAGGGCTCGGTTCGTGGCCATAATTTAAAGCTAATTTAAACGTATAACCGTAATATGATAATCTCTTGAAAAAATGCCGGTTTCAAAGTCCTGACACGTTTTAAGGGATTAAGTATTCATAAACACCCCTTTGTGGGAGTGTTTATTCAGGTTATTATTCGAATGAAAATACGGACGGTTCCGGTTTAGTCGCCATATCATTGAAAAAAGAAAATCACCGTTTTCACATTCAATCTTATGGAAATAACAGTCTGTCCACGAAACTGCCGCTTTAAGTTCTGCCAAGCTGGTGGGGTTCAAATTTAAATTATTTATTGCTAGTCACAATTGGAAGAGCACAGTAATAAAGCTAGAGAGCGCAGTATTAAAAAAAACGCAGTATTAAGTATTACTTATTATAACATTACGAGTATAATAATCACCTTTTCTTGCGTCAAATTAAGTCTATTTCTTTCAATGAAATATATCTAAATTATAGACATTGATCTATTAAAGAAGAATATCTCTAGCTAGATAGATACTAGGTATAGCAAATTTAGAGGTAGTATTTCTGTCATTTAAATATCAGACTTATAGCGTATCAATATACATAGGTTCTTAGTAAACTATACTTTGGCTTAGTGGTAAAAAACTGTTCCCTAAGCTCTTGCCCCTTCTTACTGTGTTTGCGACCGAGATTACGCGAAATACGCTTGAAATTCCACCTTATAGCTTTTTATTATTACTTTTTGTACAGAACCTCCGGATTTAAGTTCGGAATTACAATTTCTTATTCCCCTTTTTATTCGACATGCTATGTGTTATAACGTACTTAACTGAAAGAACATTTCAAAAAAAACTTGGGACTGAGAACTAAGAGTAGTTTAGTGGATAGGTACTTCAGTATTAGCTAGTGTGCGATTGCGACATAATTGCTAAATTTTCTTCAACAATATTATATTCATGTAAATAAATCTTACCCGATGTTAGAGATAGGGCTCAACTGAGTTAATTTCATACTTACTGAATGAATGTATCGTAGAACGTGGTAGAACTGCAAAAATCTTGAAATTAATGGTTGAAAGTCACCCAATCAATCAGTATAGGTTTTATTTGCTTTATCTCCAGCAATATGCTCGAAAATCCATGGGAACAAAACAGCAACTACCGTAGTATATCTTAATTCAGTCGATATTCATTACACCAGCGATAACCTACACGCCTCCTAAAAGGCATTTGAATTTCGGCAAATTTGTTTTTTCTCATATTAAAATATCTCCCAACCAAAGTTATAAATAATTATATAAACCCATTATAATTACGCACCGATTATAATTACGACCATAACGCCACGACTGCTTCAATGTGTTTGTAAATAATTTCAATGATTGTGGTTCACCGCTTATTGCTTCTAAATATTCATGGCCGGCCGAATGAAAACGATAAATTTTTCCAAGTGTACAGTCGCGGCCGCTCGCAAAAGTTAACGACTTACACATACGATGCGGTATGAGTGCGTCGGGATAAGCGACGTGTTTATGAAAATACCCGAGATTACTGCGTTCATATTTAATGAAGGGATTTTTTGACGACGACGGCAGGATTTTTCCGCTGTCGCCGCTGCCACAAATTCGTCCTCAATTGTTTCATCTTCTCATACGTCACATGACAGATAACATACTTGGAAATAAATTTTGTTGTTACGTTTTACGAGTATGTTTCTAGCTGATCGCGTTGTATTTTGTCTTTTTCTGTGGGAAAGAGATATGTTCATGCGGTAAAAAGTTGCCTCTGTCACCATCCGGCCCTTTATCTTTTCCTTTGTCATCAGGTCAATTCGTTGTTTAGTTAATAAAAACTGTAAAAGGAGACCAAACAAGCACATTTGCGCATTTGTAATATTAGTATGGATTAGTATAAAAAATCCTTGATGTTCTCTAAATGACTCTTGATTAGAATTAAACAGCTCTATTTGGAAATTAATTTAACAAATAATGTCATTTTTTAAGTAGATTCTTCTGTGCCATAGGTTATTACCTATTATTTACCTAAAGTTCTTCAACAGGACAATATTGATTTTTTAAAGGCCTTTGCCTAGCAGTGGGAACAAGTGGGCTGATATTATTATCTTCGTTAGATGAAAATACTGCGTGAAAATGTTCTTAAAAAAAGGATGGAGCATTTTCACTTAATTGGTCACACAAAAGTTATTCTTACCCCACATCTGGGCAACTTCCTCAAAATTTTTCTTGCTGAATAAAGCCTTATTATAAATAATTCGGTGTGCACAATGCAAAGTTGAGAACCCTTACCCGAGGGATCCATCTACAAAGGGCAGCCCTGCAGAGGAACTCGACTACTACATTAAAGATTCCCTTTAGTTTTCTATTGTAGAACATTTTTATTGCCATCCGAGGTGTACTTGCTGTTTAATTTACTGCGATTGAGGATCCTACTGGTTTCTCTTTGGTAAAAGTAATGAAATTAATGAAACTAAAATAGTTAGTGGAATAAAAGGTCCAGCTTTTAAATGTGGGTCGAGCCCCTTGGTGGGGACAATATTGTATGAGCTGTTAACGAACTACTTTAACACAGTATCATGTATTTTACTTTTAAATGTGACTATTTTATGAATTTGACAACACATACACGGTTAAGGTTGCTTAATAAGGCCGCCTACATGTACACTTTCTTTATTATTTTTTACTATTTTTGTGAATTTTACTGTTCTGTTTTTTTCTGATGTGCAATAAAGTATATTCTATTCTATTCTATACGCTTACAATTCACATGCTTTTATTTCTACATTATTTTTGACTTTTCTCTACTTGTGTCGGAGGCCAAGTCCCACTTCGGGTGTAAGTGAATTAAAAATATATAAACATATTTTAAAATATACGTACCGCGTACTTATATATTTCTTGAGTTAAGTATCCAACCTATGTAAAATAAATCAATTTATCTTTAAAAACTATAGACGACCAATATTCAAAAATATTATTCATAACATTATGAATATAAAACATAGTCTTTGAATTTCTTTTGAAAATAAATGTATTATTTAAGCTATGAATATAATAGAGAGTTGATAGGGACCCTTAAGGGCCCTCTACTCTAGATTCTGTCAAACCGGGCTCGTAGGCTGTTATACAAGCATAATGAAGCTCATTTACATCCGCCTAATAGGTTTACCGGTTGCCTGGGGCCGTGCCAAAATTTCACATCGTAATAATCAATACTCGTACATAGGTCCTGAGTATACGAGCTAGATTTGATTGTCACTGAGTATTTCATTGGTGGCCTGATTGGCAATGACTAAAGACCTCTGTGAAGTAATTCGCATTCCATTGTTTTTATATGTTTTGATGTTCTTTGGATTCACGAAAATGTATTTCAATAATACGAGCAAAAAGTGTAATGACCGCTCTTAATTTAATAATATTAACACCGATTTGTATAACAAATGGTATCTAAAATAGATGAATGTTATATGATTGGTTACTTACCCAATAACTTTATGTATTGGTAACGCTGACAATCAAAATTCGCCCTAAACGCGTCTTCCGAACGACTAAATTAGAATCAACCAGTATTTGGAAAGGTTACCTCCCAATTTTCTTCGTATTTTACGCTACAAGTAACCTAACGAAATCAGTTTACAGCCGCTGCATCGACTCATGATAAAACCGTCACGTTATCATTTGTAGTAAAAACGGAAAAGTGAAAAAAGCCTAGTATCGAACGCCCCAGATGCCTAGGGCTGGCTGCTAGCCAAAACAAGTTATCTACAGAACATGAGAGCGAAACACTATCCAATTTTTGCTTTTTAATCACGAAGCTCTTGACTTTGATATCGAAATTGGGATATAACATTCAATTTAAGTAACCATGACACAGTTTTTATTGAATAACATAAAAAGAGGTCGAGTGCTTTTGAAGTAGGAACTGAATTTTTATAGTCGCGAAAATAATTCAAAAAACTACGAAATAACCTTATACTATGAGTGTCAGACAACTGATATAGATAAATATACAACATCCAGACGCAAGGCTCGTCACACCTGTGCTTCGAAGGCAGACGTACCTACTACCAACTAGGCTACGGGGGGCATCAACCAGAAATCCAGCGTAAATCTATTAAGCTTTTTTAACGTTCTAATAAAACAAAGTTACCTAAGCTAAATAAGTGCTCAAAAACAAGTATCTATTAGAATAGGTACATCGGTGAAGTGAAAGGCTATTCATAACATAATAATATAATATATTTTTACATTTACGGGAGTTTTTCTAAAAATGTTCAGAAGGCTATTCATGTTTTACCTACAATTTGTGTTTTTTATATTGTATTTTTACTCCAGTATTATGTGAATGCGATCAAATAAAAGAAACCTTTTTATTCTAAAGAGTTTAAAACTAATACTACTACCTATTTAAAAATAATACTTAACCGTTTAAAAAATATTTACCTACTCTTGCACAAAAGAGAGCACAAAACGGCCAAGTTAAAGGCTTTGCATAAAAATGCAGATTGTATTATTGTCTGCGAAAGGAGAAGGCGAGAGGTTCTTCGATGAATAAAAAATTGTTTATACTTCATAGCTTTTTGTCATTTCAATGGACTGAATAACGTGTTATTAATTTAATATTATTTACACTTTTAGATATTTTCTGATATAAAATATGAAATTAATTTAGATAATATTACGTTGAAGGTAAGTTAAAGTCCAGAGAGGTTTAATTCGTTTCTTTCTATCTTTTATAGTGTGTAACTTGGTGGGCTGGAAGAGTGGAAGAAGGGTTTTTATTACTGAATATAATCTAAACTTACAGTGCGAAATGTTTAATTATAACGCGGGTTTAGATTATTACATTCTCTCTCTAAAAATCTGTCTATTATATGTCTATCGGGCAACTCTATTAAGAATAACAGCTGAAGATCAATACGGAAAAACATTCTTCGATCGAAACATTCCACATCAATATTCCAACTCTGAGTAGAATTAGTATCTAAGACCATGAACCCAAGTTAGGAATAGTATCTGGCATGCATCCAGGATCTAACGGACCGAGGCACACGCCTAACTTTATGGGCGAATCTGTTCTCAAAATGATTCACCTGGCAACTGTATTCAAGCATAGATCTTATTGCAACTTACGAAGATTCCAACTTGTGATCCAACATGGAAGTACTTAAACCATTTACTACATGGGTGTGTGATGAAGGCAGTCAGACCTTCTCTTCTTATCTTAAAATGATTGAAATATGATGGTGAATTATTGATTGGTGGATAACAACTGTAGGTGGTAACAATTTTAGAAGTCACAGACATCGTGTTTTTTTTTCTGCTTAGTTTTTTAGACGAAACATTTAGAGAGTCTTTTAAGGAAGGCCTTTTGAACCTCTAGAAAATTACACGTCAAAACAACAGTGCTGTCTCGCGTGTGACTAACACAAGAGTTCAAAAGACTTTAAAAGATAAAGTATTTTCATGTTCAGATTTTTTCTGTTAAAATTACGTTATAATCTTCATTTCACGCTTAGAATTCGCGTACAAAAATCACGGGGCGTACAATTCAGAATTCAGAGTGTGAACACATGAGTGAGCGCACGTTTAATTATATCGCCATGCCCATTCATGTATAAATTGTCGCTGCAAAGCTGTTTTAATACTATGTTTAATGCTTCGAGTTGCTGACGGGCTGACGTAGGCAATGGATTAAAATTGAGGTGACCACTTCAGTGCCCTATGATAATTGCGACTTAATTAAAGCTACTAATCTATTATAATTTACTAGCTGTTCGCCCGCGGCTTCGCCCGCGTTGATTTTCGACTTTTTCCGTGGGAATGAGATGTTTTCCAACCTGAAAAAATTGCCTGTCACTCTCTGCCTCTGACCTTCAATAAACGTAACAAACATAGAGTTACTTTCGCATTTAACTTAAACTCCACACACACTCACAGATTTTTCCGTGGAAATGTGGTATTTGAGGTTAACTATAGGCTACTTTTATAGCCTATATCTATCCTCAAAATCTATTTTATCTCTGTACCTAGTTTCACTTAACCTTTCCGCCCGAACTGACAATTTTCCCGTAGGAATAAGGTGTTTTCCCATGGTAACAGGTAGCCTATATCCTTCCCCAAGGTCTATTATATCTCCGTATCAAGTCTCATTAAAATTCGGTTCTGTGATTTTGGCGTGAAAACGTAACATACAGACAGAGTTACTTTCGCATTTATAATATTAGTAGGGAAGTAAGGATTAGTAGGATAGGGGATTTTACTCAATAAAAGACTAGGAATTAAAAAGGGTTGTTTATGTATCTATTATTATAAATGTTTAAATCGACGGCCTCTGTTTCCGCATAAATTTTTCATACTAAGGATAATATCACATTCCGTTCGAGACGGTAAACTAGTAGTCGCATTATCTTCTCTCGTTACGCAATTCTATCTACGTTTTAGACTTCATGTTACAGAACAAGTTTCTCTTAACCCCGAAGTTTTATAATAGAACCTTGGATGTCTGTATTCTGTCGAGCAGTTTGCGAGCACAATGCAGCTCTTATGCCTTAAACTGCTCACAACAAGTAATCTTCCAGCGAGATTGCGTCTGGCGATAGGCGGCTGCGATCGAGGGCTGATCGATCGGCCGCTCTGCGCCTCTGCCTCGGGTGAAAGGCCAAGCTTCTACCCCCTGCTTATCTAGTTTCCATCTGGAAAAGAGCAAACTCAAACTCAAACCTCAAACTCAATAGATAAATCATAAATCATGAATTTTATTGCGAATTTCAATTTAGGCTACATTGCAGATGTTATCGCTAATATAATAAATGGTCTCTAAATTGTACCTTTACAGGCATATTCACAAAATTAATAATACATTTCAAAAACTTACATCAAATTAAAATTACAGTGAAGTCAGATTACATTATTATAAATCTAAATTTTGACCAACCCGCACTGGGCCAGCGTGGTCGACTAAGGCCTATTCACCCTGGTATCAGGGTAGGCTCGAGCCCCTCGGTGGGGACATATATGAGCTGTTATCGAAATCTAAATTAATTGTCAATTTCAATCATTAATCAAATACCTTGTTAAATACACATTAAATGTCAATCCTACTAACATATTATTCATTGACACTGTAAAAGCAGCGTTGCAATAGCCATTCTGATAACCTGGATTTAAAAGACCTATTGTCAAGCAACAATATATTATGTTATTCATTATAGGCTCCCTCAGAACACTTAATGACGTCATATAAGAAGCTAAAAGGACTTTAAATTTAGTCAATAGTCAATAGAGATATCTATCTCTTTAAGTCTAAAGTTTAAGAAACAAATAGGAGAAGCAGAGCTAGAAACATGTATGTGTTATCAAAGTCTATAAAAAAGTTCTAAAAAATATACTATTTCAACCTACCTACCTACTGCACAGAATACCAAATAGTAGTCCCTACCTACTGTCAAATTCGACTATTAAAAAAATTCATAACAGATTTTTTAGAAAAAATACTCTGCGCTTACTTAGGTATCAGCTATATATTGTAGTAAAGTTTCAGAAAATCAGTCCAGTAGATTTTATGTGAAGGAGTAATAAATATCCATTCATTAAATTCTTACACACTTCACTTATAAGTAAGATATGAAAAAAGGCTATGCTTTCTATTTTAATTGTTTTCTTTTCATGTCAGGTTAGTTTCGTCTGCGATTAAAATATTTCATACATTTTATTCCATTTCATAACTATAGTAGGTACGAGTAAAACGCGTTACAATAAAAACGTATACTTAGGTATTGTTGTAAGGATCACAATGGATTCATATTGTAATTACTTGTAAAATGTATACGTTAACATAGCATTCCGTTCGAATAAAACTCGAAGCGCGAACTAAAGCTGTGTTTTCCAATTTCTTTTCTCTATTTTAGTTGACGCTCCGAGCGAACTTGTCGCTAAACCATCTAGCGTGAGAGCTCTTCCCACAGGATAAAAGAAATCCAGAAAACCCTCAAACTGCGGGTTAGCAAGATCCAGTAGATTATATACTATTCCGACATTTCCAGAACTACTCATTTCGATGTAAACAGAACAATTTCAAAGGTTTTTCAGCGAAACCGCTCCGTCTCGCCAAGACTCCGCCGCAATTATTTCTGCTAAATCAGCATTCAAAAGAAAACCGCTGCTACAGTCACATTTAAAACTGAATTTAATGAATATTTTCTTGCCCATTTTCTTCTGTTTGAGGCCGCCCGCGCAAAAATTGGAACAATCTTCGGAGCCTTTGTCCACCGAAGTCGAATAACTCAATTATACAAATTTGAATGGTAGCGTCGCGAAAAATGTTGACGATTACGCTTTGTTGCTGTGGCGTTGAAGTAAGAAAAGTCTGCTCGAGACCACGTCATTTTCAGTGGAACAAATATTCCAGTTAAAAGCTATTAAGGACATTTCTACAAAAGGGTCTATATTTTCACAATTCGGTGGGTAAATTAATATTTGGGTTTCATCAATAGTTTGATAACAAAGATTGAAGTTTATTCCATCTTGAGTCTAATGACGACATTTAGCACCAGATATTGTGAGTGGTTTATGTGAAAAGTCAGTCACCGAATTGAGACACCACCGAATTCAGAAAACTAGTCACCGAATTCAGAAACGGCTTAGGAAATATAGAAAATGAACGACTAAATTTATATCCAGCGGCTTCCCGCAACCCTCACCAGATTGTCGGTCCACCTTGTAGGGGGCCTGCCCACGCTACGTCTTCCGGCGCGTGGCCGCCATTCAAGAACCTTTTTTCACTGTTTGTCCCAGGTAGATGTAATGGTTTACAACTTCGAGAACAGAGTCCCCAACTTTTATTGGAGTGGGTACTACATGGGCGTTTGAAATTACTTTTGCTTTCTCCATGTTCATCATCAGACCCACCTATTGGGAAACTCTATTAAGGACATTGAGCATTTTACCGAGGTCCTCCAAGGTCTCAGCCATGACTACGATATCGTCGATAAACCGAAGGTGAGTGATGTACTCGCCATTGATATTGATGCCATGTCCTTTCCAGTCCAGAAGCTTAAAGATATCCTCCAGTACAGTGGTGAACAGTTTCGAAAAAAAACGTCTCCCTGTCTCACACCTCGCTGCAGCTAGATTGGTCTGGAGTTCTGATCCTGGAGTCGGACTGACATAGTGGCTTTCTCGTACAAACACTTCATCACCTCGATATACCGGTAATCAATTTGGCACCTCTGAAGAGACTGCAGCACTGCCCAAGTCTCAATCAAATCGAAGGCTTTCTAATAGTCCACGAACGCTAAGCATAGTGGCTAGTTATTTTCTTTGGTCTTCTGTATAACCTGCCGCAGCATATGGATATGGTCTTTGGTACTATACTGCCGTACTAAGCGCAAAGGCGGTATCTCAAAAAAATCGCAAAACTGTTTTTTATACCGTTGTATAGCTTAGAAAAATACGCGTCTAATTCACAAAGCAAAATAGTGGTATCTTATTCAAAACATTAAGAAAAACAGTCAAGAAAGTTTTTTCTATCTCAGTTTTACCTAAATTTACTAAGCCAGTGAGAGGTATATCAATATTAAGAAGGTGAATAGCCCTATATTTGCATACCGCCAAATCGCTTAAGAAAACGATGGATATGCACTGCAGCAGTAAAGCCTGACGCGTACGGCAAACATTGAGTTGCCGCCATGCCCTAAGGCGTTAAAATATAACCTACCCCCCGATAGGAGAAAACTATTGTATGGCCAATTTTCTTAAATAACTTCAAAACTATTTATTTTGAAATTGTAAAAAAATAATGGATAATTGTTTCATTTGATATGCAACACGATAATATATATTATAGTTTGAAATAATTATGTTTTAGTCTAATTTATCACCCAAAAGTGGGCTCCATGTTTCAAATTTATTATTTAATGCACACGCCCGTCTTTGGGTCATGGATTTACATAGGTGTACTAAATTTTATCTAAATCGGTCCAGTAGTTTCGGATAAAATAAGCGTTGACAGACGGTCCGACAGGCACCCGAGTAGGATTATAAAGGCTCCCTTTTTCGTTTTTGAGATACAGACCCAGAAAAAGACTTCAGCACATGGTATTTTCTACGACAGAAGGGAAAATATTTTAAAATCTTTGAAAAAATATCATTTTTGGCAGGAACT
The DNA here is from genome assembly GCA_948473455.1 of Teleiodes luculella. Classification (NCBI taxonomy): domain Eukaryota; kingdom Metazoa; phylum Arthropoda; class Insecta; order Lepidoptera; family Gelechiidae; genus Teleiodes; species Teleiodes luculella. Next base: position 5,094,276 of record OX419601.1, read on the forward strand.
TCCAACTTTTAACTAGGAAGATGTGAGTAAGAGTTTTGTTTCGAAAATGTGTTATTATTCCGTTTTTTTTCCTATAATATTCAACAAATATAACAAACGATAAAAAAAAATTGGTTTATTTGTTTATTCTTTTTTATTTTTAAGTATTTTATTCAATAGAAAATTCATGTTTTTTTTGTATGCTAACGTGTGTGTACTAGGAAAGTTAATAAAAAGACGGTAACTCAATTATTATTTCTAAAAACACTAAGCAAAATAGCAGTATCTCATAAAAAAGGTATAAACACATGTTTTTACGGTATTTTGACTGTATGACAAGAAACAACACTTAATATATTGTTATAATTCATTTTAATAAGTACAAAAATTAATCTGTAAACAAAAGAGAAAACGAGATTTACAAATCTTCAATTTACTCGAAACTAGCTTTTTTGAGATACCGCTTTTGCCTTTAGTGCGGCAGTATAGCCCTTTCGGAAACCGGCTTGTTCGGGAAGCTGGAAGTTGTCAAAGTTGTGATGACTCTCGAAAACAATTTTTGGATATGGCTCAGAAGCGAGATGGGTGGGTCTGTAGTTCTTCAAAAGGGTTTTATCACCCTTTTTAAAAGAGGACCACCACGCTTCTAAGCCATGTCATTGTTCCTTCGAGGAAGACGGAATAAAACAGTTTCTAGAGAGCTTTTAAGACTGCCTCCAGAAGCTCAGCGGTTAATCCGTCATCACCCGGCACCTTATTTCTCAACTGTTAGAGAGCCATCCTAATCCCCTGACAGGCTGACGTCCTGAGTGTCTTCTGTATAGTGTTGAGTGCTTCCTACATTTCGTATAAATATGAACAGATAAGAAGCCGATAGGAGGATTATTGAATCCGGAAAGCTGCCCAGCCTACAATTAAGCTGGGCAGCTTTCCGGAGGTTGCGTCACGTTTTCTCGGTGCCCATACCGCAGAGCCTAAAGACAAAAGTCTTTGACCAGGTGCGTCCTACCTGTGGTGGTGCTAAAACGTGGGCACTGACTGTGGGAGTGGTCCACAAATTTAAAGTTGCTCAGCGAGCTATGAAGAAGAATAAGCTCGGAGTCTCTCTAATGGATAAAATCCGGAACAAATAAATCCGTCGGAGAATCAATGTAACCGGCATAGCCACTCGAATAAGCAAACTGAAGTGGCAGTGGGCTGGTAAGGTTTATCGCAGAAACGATAATCGCTGGAGTAACCGGCTTCTGCAGTGAAGATCACGTCTAGGAAAACGAAATGTAGGACGCACCTCAGCTAAATGGAGTGACGATCTGCAGAAAGTGGCTGGCAGCAGGTGGATGCGTACAGCCGAAGATCGGGCCAAATGGCGCGCCTAATGATGATGATGATGAAATATATACAAACTTCCAGATACAAGGCAAACACAAGTGCTGACCACACATATGTTTACCCTGGGCTGGGTTCGAACCCGCGACCCTTAGGTTGGAAGGCAGGTGCACTACTGACTAGGCTACGGGACCACAATAATACATACGTATAGCACAATTCATAACATTATTGAAAAATTCTGAATTCAGTGGAAGATTTCTGAATTCGGTGCACCATTTTACAGGTAATTGAGATCCACGAAATTGAGAAAAAACCACATTTCATCAAATAACTTGTAAATGTTACAAATTAAAGTATTTTTTTCAAAACGTACTGGTAGATATCACTTAAATATTCAATAGATTTAGCTCAAATTTAATATAAGACTTCACAAACAAAATGAATTCCGTCCACAGTTTTCAGAAATTACCCGACCCCAAATTCTCGGAAGAGTTTTGAACCCTCGAAAAATGCTCCTCAATGCAGCTATCCTCAAGTTTATACTGCTCAGCCGCTCGGGCTCATCTAGTAGATTGCGGGAACCAGCTAGTTGCATTCATACTTCGCGAAGTTAGTGATATAATTAAATAAAACTATTTGGCACGGGATTGAGGCAGAAGCTTCGGACAAAATTTAAATGTGTTATTGTGTCAAACTCCAATGATTTACAATAAATATTATTACTTATACGGCTTTGTTGTTTATCTCATGGTATGTGAACATTGGAATCATAATGAACTAGTTATTATTTAAAAAGTTATGAAGCAATAAAGAGTCAATTCTGGAAATCGGACACGCCATTTTAAGCCAAATTCTGCCCGTTTTTGAACTTTGAAAATTTTTTTTGGCGCTGTTTAAAACGTCCCGATTTTTCAGATATGCTCTCCATCAGGCCAATAGTCCTGTAAATATATGTGTTTTTTTTCGATAACTTAATGAGCTGTTAGAGGTCCTTTTTTCGATACAGTAGCTGATTCGCATCTTCCCGTAGAAATGCCCTTAAATCAATTTAAGTTACAATCTGTCGAGTTCAGAATAATTAACTCCGGTCCACGCAGCCTCAATTAATTGTTTTTTACTTTTCGATATTTTTTGTAACTGATCGTTTTTTGTTGGATCGTTTATCTTCAAGCTCAATAATTCTGAAACCACAAGACAAGATAACATAAAGTTTAATCGTGTTTATAATCTGATTGAAAGAAATTTTATTAACACACAGCATCATATTATACGAAACACAGCATTTGACAGTTACTCGTAAATGTGAGGTGAACTCCTGTAACAGTGCTTAAAGCTCCGAGTGGGTTGCTTGATATCACAAGATCAGTTTTCGGGAAATTGTCTTTAAATAATAAAATTGTGGAAGGAATTTCCTCGGTAATTAGTGTTGAATGGTTTGATATAATTAATGAGAGGCATGGCTACCGTGGGTAGAGACCCCGAGTGTTCAATGGCGGCACATCCACGGGGCTACACCGCCTGACACGTAATTAATCAATTATTTTACTTCATTAGTCTCGGTTTATACTGATTCACCATTTTGGCTCCTTAGCAAATTGAAATGGTTTGATAACTGTGAGATTAAACTGAAGGTAATTTTGACTGAGTAGGTATTATATGTACAAAGTCCAAATTTATTATTTTGTAAACCTGTCTAAAATATTGACTCTTGTTTCTTTATTTTTAGTTTTAGTTGTGTCAATTTGATTCCGCAATATATCGATGTATTTTTTTCATTGGGCTTTATATTTTTATTCTTGATTGTGGATTGTTCCTTCTCACATATATGTACGCAATAATTATGGTACTATTCAATTGGTATCGCAATAATAGTTGTCCGCATTTTAAACGTTATTTAATTTCGTTTGAGAATGTCCAATTTCCAAAATTTTCATTCGATTTAATCGTGAGAGTTGGCGACCGAATTCAAAAACCTACTGCCATTTAATATAACGTACGTGGTATTTCAATTTCCCCAACTGTATTAGGTAGAAACCCTGAACCTTTCTCAGTTATATTATTGTAATTCTTTGGGAATAACGCCTAGGGATTCCACGTTACACCTAGAGCTCTATTTCTCAAACGTTCGTGTCGCTAAGATCGCTCGATTTCTACTGATTTACGCCCGTCTAACGAAAAACGGCATTTTTGGATCGTTCGATTGTAACGAGTGGTCACAAGCACTCGTTGCAGCAAGCGAGTGATAGATTAAAAGCCAAGCAATAACATCTATATTCCAACAATGACGTTCTCGCTCGATTGACATTAGGATCACACACTACTACAATACTACACTAAGTCATACGAAGTCATACGAAAATAAGTTTGAGAAATAGACCTCCTAGACCCAGTCTGATTTCGCGAGCGGGCCGTATTCCCCACTCGACTCATTCGCTGAATATTTTAAACATTGTCAGCAAATGCTCGCGCGTGCCAGCGTCCGTGTAAAAAATAATGCGAACCCTGTGTTTCTCGCTTGCAATTCCAGAATGGACATCTCCATTCTCCGGTAGTTTTATGCATCAAATTTATATGCAGAATGTATTTTAATAAACATGCAGAGTTGTTGGATTTGTTTTGTGATGCTTCGTGGAAACACAAGTACATACAGTCCAGTGTGGTCCAGTTATATCTAATCTGTTTGACACCCTTAGCACAGGCTCTGCCTAGTTTGGGTACAGATGGCCGTGTGTGAGATGACCCCGCATTTTTTTTTATATAAACAGACAGAGTGTTTTATAAATAATATAAGAGAATGCTCATTAAAAATTGAAAGGACATGCTCAGTCAATGAACCTGCTTAACTGTCACAAAGAAACTTTTCTCGGAAACAGAAATAAAGTTTGACTTCTCCATACTAACTGTCCGATATTCATTTAGACTGGAATTGTGAGAGAGTAAATTCTTTTTTCGGTTCCGAGAAAAAATCTTTGGGAAAATTGGCAATAAAAAAACCGTTGACTAATCATGTTCGCTCAGTATTTGCTAAAACGACACTCTCCTATTGCTTACACATTGCATAATTTTTTACCAAAACATTAGACAATATTAAAATTATTAAACTAAACTACGCATTAATACAGCTGTAGCCGACATGACTTGTCAATAAGTTGACGAGCGGCCTTGATATTGATCTTACTACCCACCATCTGTTTTCACCATCGCGCCAAGTCAACATGACTGAGCTATATCACCGAGAAATTAGAAAAAAAAAACATCTGTGAAAATTTTCTAGCATTTCGCAACATTAAACGCGAAGCCGACGTCAGCCATTCATTCCACAATTCACTCAGCCTCCGGAAGCTACATTAGTTATTTAGCATTACGAGGAAGCCAGACGGCCTGACAGACAGTACTGCTGCTAAATCATTCAACCAGCCCCCGAGTGTGAAACTCTTACCGTCTTATTCACTCCACCATTTAAAAGTGCCCAAGAAAAGGAGGGATGAAGATGCCCGATTAACTTGATTAAAGGCCTGCTTTTTAAAATTAATGGCCGGGAAAGTTTTTGAGCGTTTGATATTTTAATTTGTACAGGAAAATGTTTATTGTAGATGATTAAAGTAAACCCGTATTTAAACCTTTTTCTTTTTCTACGTAGAAAGTAATCTATTAGATTTCTCCGATGGCAAACAATAAAATGGCAACCTGAGAAGAATAAAAAATCCATTATATTTTATGACATTATTAGAGAAAGCTTCTTCTGCATTTACAATTTGTACTAAATTCAAACGACATTTTTATTTTCAACCTACCTAGTGACCCAAAATTACAAACCACACCTGAAACTAGTAGGAAAACTGTCTACAAAATTATAGTCCAGCGTGTATACACTTCAGTAGTGTCTACAAACAAACTAATAGAGGAACTGGTGTGACGGGCGCGCAACTTTATATGGGTGAGCGCAAGTTTGGAGCGACACGGCACGCCAGAGGTGGCTCGCTGTGTTTGTCTTGATTTATTATTTACCTACACACTGAAGGAATATTCACTAAGTACCTACTCGTTATATAAGGCATCTATCCCTACTAATGTTTCTATTAATATTCTAAATGCCTGTCTGTCTTTTGGTTACGCTTTCACGCCAAATCTACTAAACCGATGTTTTTCAACTTGGTAGACACGATCCACGTGATATATCTAGCTAGACAAAATATTTAAAAACTTTTTGAATTTAAACAATTTATTTATCCTAAACTAATCCAATTTAATCGTATTTGAACTATTGTGAAAGTCTATTCAACCATTCTCTAGAAGTATATTCTGTGGTGAAGAGCCTAAGTCAACTTTGTAGGGCAATATTATATTATACTATTCATAATTTTTGTACACAGGAACTTTACAATATACAGAAACTTTGGAATACAGAGAACACGAATTTGAAAACGAGCGAACAAGTTTGACGCTGCGCTGTGGGTTATACTTATAACATCCTTGTTCCTGACTATGCTATCAATCATTCCGTAGCCGTCAACAGCAGCAGCATACATCGTCACCTCAAAGCCACTCTACGTGTTATTGATCTATACAGATCTATCGATGTATAACAGTCTTGTTTATTTGAAGAATAATGATCGAAGATAAAATAGAAACTAGAATCTTTCCTAGCGTATAGAAGTAATTATTCTTTCAAACGCTACAAAACATACGTGAGTATTAAATTTTCTTGGTAACATTTAAAATGGGATTGTAATTTATGTTTCATAAAGTAGTTGAGGGTTAGTTTTAATTTATATATTCTCAGTATCGTCATCTCATCTCGCTAGATTTGCGTTGGACCTAAAGTTACCTGGGAATGAGCGATAATATTCTTCTGTGTAAACAACAACTGCGATTCCCTACAAGGGAGATTTACGCTGTAGTCCAGTAATGCTATCGACTTTTGTATGTGTAGTTTTGTAACTTCTGGCTCTGTAAATAATGCCGCTTGAATTTCAAATTTTCATCTCTACACCAATTTTCGGATTGCCCTTTACAACGAATGGCATCGCGCACGCGCGGACTTGTGAATTCCAAGCGAGCTGCTTTGCAAATTATGCGCTGAATCATGCATGGGATCGTATCCGAAATACTATAGCAAATTTTACTTTGAGAGTTTGGTTCTAAACTGGTTCGGTTTCGATAGTAACAGAATCTGCAGTGACCAACACCGGTAGAAAATTATGAAAATCCAACACTTTTTCCCTCAACGCGGCGCTTATTACTTTTAAATTAAAGAAGAATTATCAAAAGTTTATAGTTTCGGAGATATGCGCGGACATACATCCATAATATACAAACATACATCTACCTGTACATTTGCTTGTAGTTTCAACAATATCACATACATACGTATAGAAATTGAGAACCTCCTTTTTTGAAATAGGTAAAAACAATGTTTTCTGACGTTATGCCCTACGTGGCTCTATCAAACATGAATACTTTTTAAAATTCCTAGTTAAAATAGGGTCAAAATTTTCTTTAACTTATTTACGAGTATGTGCGTACAATTAGTAGGTAGGTAATTTATAACAGACAATTCATTAGACGAGAAAAAATAAATAAATAAACATTTCTTCTGCACTGCCGAATAATTTTTCACAAAAAAAGCTCTGGACTTTTTTTATAAAATTAACTTTTATATCATTACTCTGTCATCAATCAGGATAAAATTAAGTAAGGATAAAAGTAAAAGATATTCATTTTTATTCAACGAATCAATAGTTTTCAAAAACTCGGAGACGTTTAGTTACGTTCGAGAACCAATAGTACCACCGCGTTCCCGTGTCAGCTATTTGTCTCATCATTGCTCTGGTTAATTAAGCCTTAGTCTATAAACGGAGGAGGCAAAGGGCGATGCATGTTTTACTAAAGGTCGTACGTACATTTATAGTAACACCAATAGCTACTAGAGAATCAGAGCGCTTCTGACAGAAAGTTTTTATCCATCTAAAGCTTGAATATTTTACATCAATTTTGCGATATGAGCGTAGCGTAGATCAAATCAATTGTTTAAATAATCTTGGGTTTAATTCAACATTTTGGTGCACAAGAATAGTATAATATTATTTTGATTGGTTTTTTTGCCGTTGCTACTGATACAAAATGTTCCTTTCATATTATGGAAAAGAAGTATATATTTTTTCTAAAACTTTCCTCTTGCTCATTTATACGGCTATCGTTATAATAAATTAGCTTCGCCACTAGGTGACTGGAGCGTCAGCAATTTGTCAACCGCGTCATTGCGCGATTTGCGCGTTCATTCAGCTTATGGCGGGAGGGAGGGGTGTATGCGTAGAGATAGAGAGAGAAAAAAAGAACTGAGATAATAATATCTTATTACAAAAAAAAAGATGTACCAAAAAAAGTACAAAGCGACGTTCTTGAGAATAAAACTCCTAGTAGGGAAACCTAGTATACCCCGGGAAGTAATTTTAAAGATACTTGTAGAGTCAACCAACTCAAAAAATTGCGAAGTTGCCTAGCATCTTTTTTCTTGTATTTTTTTAGTTTTTTTAAGTTTAGCACATCGGACGTTTTTAGCTAAGGTCAATTAAAAAAAATAAAAATAAATTGACTTGCTTGCTTACACAAGTTAAGAAGTAAGTCTACCTCACAAACCCTAGTGTCAGAAATTGTAGATTTGTTATAATGTGACCAATGTTTAGTACATAATAAGCAATACTATTGAACTGTGGTAGGTACTTGCATATTTGGTATTCTGTGGTACTGGCACGTGGCTTACTCCTCTCGTCAGCAATTAGTCACCCGCGTCATTGAGCGCGTTGGCTCGGTTTATGACCCGCCAGCGCCATTCGCCGGGGAGGGATGCACTCGCACATTTCTTATTATTTATTTCCCTTGTAATAGAAGGAAAAATAAAGGAAATATCGTCGTGTTCGTTCTCTGTAGGGATAAAGATTCTTTTTAAAATTAACGCATTAAGTAAAGGTTCCATAGTTGTCACGAAGTTTCTTAGAAAAAAATAATTAGACCGTTTAGTAAAATTGTTGTACAAAAATAATGTTACTTTACTTGCTTATAGTCCCAGCATAAATTTATTTTGTAAATATTATCTCATGATTTATTAATACGTTTAGATACGTAGATACCTAGATACGTTTTTCACTGATGGTTTTAACCGACCATTGCTAACAAAAGAAATTGTATGTTGTAAGTAGTGCCTCAAAAGAACATTAAATTAACTAAATTAGGCAATCCTTGATCTTACTATTAAATATTTACAGACGCTGAGTTTATCTTTAATAAATAATATATCACTCTTTTACGGTTACGTACTCAACAAGAATAAAATACTCTTTTCTGTTTCTGTTTTTTGGCGCTAGTTATAGCTGCATTACTCGTGTATCTGCCCGTCCATCATCCAGCCGTCTGTCAGCGTCGAAGATACAACTAAGAGTAGATCGATCAGAGAAGTAGGAATATACTAGCGGCTTTCTAACCTTTATTACATCGATTGAGTTGAAATTTGTTTTAGTTTTAAACCACTCGATCCGTCTCTGTACAATAATCGGCGAGCAACATAAACTTAATTTTTATGTGGGGTAATACTAGCTGGGTATGGCGGGTGCTGGGTCGCCGGCTTAGCTTGTGCTACACGCCGATAAAAATTTAATGGCCAGTAGTACCTCGCTCTTTGTCACCGAAATATCCCCAATTTATGGCGGTTCTCAACCATTACTACATTAGTATTATCTAGGCCGTAACTTGACAAATTTCTTTAGGTTAATATTTGTTTATACTTTTTTGTACACAGAAACAAAATTTTATAGGAATCATTTGTCGCATTTTTTGACGTTATACCAAAGCGAAAGCGATGACCTATAAAAATTTCGGTAAAGGGATCAAATACTTTTGTTAGGTACCTTCATGGAAAAGGGTAACAACAGCTAGTCGGTAAAATTTATAATTTAACTCATAACGATCGAATTTGAATTAAAATCTTCCTACCAAACCAGTGACGTACACTGTGTGAACAACGTATGTTTTCTTTTTGTATTTTCTAAAAAAATTTGTTGTGATGTCAAAATCAAATTTTTTTTTTGTTTTGTTCTGTGATTTCTGTTTAAAACACATCAATGTATCACTAAAATTTTCTCATTTATTTATATCGATCGACCGTAGAGTTACAGAAATTATGTTATATGCGGCCATGATGTGGTTTCAGGACGCCGATTTTATATTTGAATTTCGAACCCGATGTTTCGGCGGGAAGCCACAATTCAAACCGCGCCAAACCGTTAAAATATCCACGTGGTAGTTCAGTTTCGCTTTTGAAATAGGTAAACATTCGGTGATTTTGCTATGTGGTCGAATCATGAATGATTGTGTTCATACCGCGGTCGAGGGTTGCAACAGTATCATTGAAAATACAACCGGACATGCGACCGATAGCCACAAATACAACCGTGACATGATTGACAAATTTGTGAATTCATACTTAAATGGGGTATGAAAATAACATTAAAATTTGATGAAGTAATTTTTTTATGCGTTACTTTAACTCTTTAGTTCTGGATGATATAAAAGGATAACTTTACGCCTATTCTATTTACGTTTTCAATGTTTGGTACATACATTCTGTTTCTTCTTAAATTTAACTTTATGCATTTTGTTTAGAACAGTAAGTACTTAAAAACGTATTCTCAGAAATTGGAAATCACTGTTTAAAAAATAGGCCAAAAATAATGGTATCACAAAACATACCTATTGACAATAATCGCGTAAAGACCCGTAGATATAAAAAATAATGTTGGAAATCACTGATTGTACATCATAGATTTTTATTTCATTAAATTATAAGTAAGTAAGCAACCTAAAACTCGAGTCGCCGATTCTCAAAAATACAACTCACGTCCATTTTGACCAATAAAATGACGTTAGAAAAAAACACCTAGACAACACAAACAAGTGATCCAATTTACGCAATTAATTGACGAGACATCCGACATAAGCACATGAGTCACAGCAAGCGAGAAGCCAAACTGGGAACATGCCAATTTAGTTCTGTAACAGGCTTCACACACCCCCCTAAATAGTTGGCGATAAAACAATTACTGGCCACTTTGAAGCCCACTTTACATTCTCGACGAGTATTTCGGTACTTCGCTTCGCTACTCCGATTTCCAATTTGATTGTAATGCCTGCTCTTTTGGAACTAGAAGGATCGTTCAAACTCGGTTCAACGGCAGCGATTCAATTGTGATATTAACGAAAAAATTTCGGTGTTTTGATTGGCTGTTTACTGGTGTTCTGTGTTTTCTTTATTAGATGCATCGCTTACTAAGTAGCAAAATGTGTGCGCTTGTTATTCGTGAACATACCTATATAACAATGTTTAATTTTAATATGTATATTATACTGTATCTATATCTATCACTGTAGGTGTGCCATCTTAAATAAAAAAATAATTCATTCGATTTTTCCTTTACTTGCGACCAAAGTCAACTTTTCAGGGATTGTTTTTGTCTAACATCGCAAATCCAAATATTTTATAACTCTATTCAATAAAACTTACTCAAAACGTTTTGCGGCGATGTTGCGAGTTCTCGGAAAGTTCCCTAAATTCCGTTCCGGTGAGTTAAGGGTCGTTAAAAACAACCCGCCGGCGGCGCCGCTGCCCGCCAGCTGTTAGGCCTCGGTCGGCTTGGAAATATATCTACCCTCACATACACAAGCCCTACAAAGCCAGCGAATACGACGGAAAATTGACAACAAGAATATGTGTCGGTGTTTTCTTTCCAATCAAACTTTTTAATAAACCTGTGTAAAACTAAAAGTTTTTTTTTATGTGGCGCCTACTAAGTCAGGTTTTAGTATTTTTTTTAGTCAGCAGTCTTATCTTCAAATCTCCAAAACATTATTTATTTTAAGGAATAATTATTTTTGGGACATTACATACAACACAACAGATTAAACTAATATGAAAACTGATTGAGTGGTTTTATTTATAGAAAACATGAAAAATTTTATGTTCCACGTTAAATGGCAATCTGATTATTTTATTTTTATTTAACGAAAAATATAATCTTAAATACTCAGAAATTCAATTTATTTATTTGAAAAATGCCACCTAAGTGGACCAAGTATCACGAATTGAAACATCAAAAATAGTATTTTTTATTCATAATTCATAAACACATTAAAATTTCATCTATTTAGACTTAATACGTGTTTTCACTATTTACTTATTACCTTAAAGCCTAGGTTATACATATACAGTCAAAACCGTTTACGACGACACCGTTTAGAACAACATACCGGTTATATTGACTAAAATCATAGGTCTCGGCTGAATGCTATAGGATCGCCTTATAAAAAATACTGCTTTTTACGACATTGCTTATTACGACATACCGCATTAAGCGACTTTATTTAACTAATATTTGAGAATTTATATTTGTTATAACGACCAGTTGTCTTGTTAACAATTTGAATGAGTAACACTATCCACATCTGGTCCTAGTATAATGGGCAATGGCCATTAAGATCGCAAAAAGAAAGATGAGTTTAGGGTCTTTTGTAATTCTCCGAAACAAAATACACGTGCAAGCAGTATGCAATGGCCAAAATCCGCTTCCTCATAATATCTATTCAGTCAGTTGGTAACTTTTCTGTCTTACACAATTTGGAGCGCCAAAGCATTTTGTTGAGTTAATTGTGAACTTATATACTGAACGTGTGACTTTATTAATACAGAACAATTATAATTATACTATAAGTTTTTGTGATTTAATAAAACTACATATACTTACTTAACTAATAAAAATTACTTTGTATTGTACCTCAATAATATCACCGGATGTTACGACTATCGGTTTTTACGACCAAATATGAGTAGTCCCTTCGATGTCGTTATAACAGATTTTGACTGTATATAACTATTAAGATTTAAAATGCATGATGCAAGTTGCATGCATCATGATCACGGGACGACATGATCATGGTGCATGCAACTGCATCGAAATATCGGGCACTCAAACAAAACAAATACCACGGTAAATATCCCGTTTTAAATGTAAATAGTTATTAAAGTAAAAGGTAAGTAAAATTTTAAAAAGTATATACATATTCTTGTTGATTTACTAACGAGAGTACTACGTGATACAGTTCACCTCAGTCAACATGTGTTACGTAAAGCTCTTCCCAAGTGGCGGTGTTATAAATAACGCCTCCTGATAATTAACCAGCCCCTTAATCTGCGATCCGATGATTACTCTCACTAAATTGGCTTTGCTACCGTGCAACTTACATATACTATAACAGACAATTTGAATTTGTGATCTATGTGGTTTTAATACGGTTTTGAATCCATCGACTTCATGACAATAGATGATCTGAAAAATATAAAATTATGTTTTATTATTCTATCTCTTCATGTGATATACAGTTTTATAAGATTAACAAAAGGTTAATATATAATAAGGGACTAAGGCTTACTAGAGATGCTTTGAATGTTAAATATCGTTTCTTATTTCATCAGGAAACGAAAATATATATATGTTTTCCCATTAAATGTCTGGTGTTGTATGCGTATACTTTGATACGAGGTTTAGGAGGAAGCGGAAGTCCCCGAACCCCTTTATGACAAGTCAAGGGACACCGGTACTATTATACAAAGACGAGATCGCTGTAGATAATATACTCACACATAGGTACGTAAAGATACGATATAGATAGGTATTACAGCATTGGTCATGCCATCTCTTTTGCTTGTCGGCCTGGCTGCAATTACATTCTATATTTAAACCTTTTTCGAAATTTATTTTATATTCATTCATTCGTGTCAGTTGGATTTTGACATCTTCCTGCTCCAGGTTACGCCTGGACAGGATAGTTCATGATAGTGAAGAGTTAAGGGAAAGATCCTTTTTTAACATTGATGTTATTTTAGTAGTTTGCTGTGTTAAGTGAATAAAGGAAGTGTCTTTAAAGTAACAAGGTCTTGTGATTCTGAGGCTGCCACGCCAACTCCCTTTAGTATACATAATAGAGTTTCCTGCCAATCCTGTCACCTGCGAATCCGGGATGGTTCTTGGAAAGCCGGCAGGCGGTCACGTGCGTTATATATAACAGCTGTTAATCGATGTGTCCGACTTCGGAACGCCAAAGGCCTTAATTAGGTGGGAGGGTTTTACAAATGGCATCCGGTCACTCGGATTCAGGCTGCTTTTCCACCAGAGCTGTGCGAGGCAGCTAAGCAGTGTGCGAGGAAAAAATCCTCCAATAGAATCACTAGGCTAGGAAAATGAAGTGATTCTATTGGTGGTTTTTTAGGGTTCCGTACCTCAAAAGGAAAAAACGGAACCCTTATAGGATCACTTTGTTGTCCGTCTGTCCGTCTGTCAAGACCCTTTTTCTCAGGAACGCGTGGAGGTATGAAGCTGAAATTTATATCAATTACTCAGGTCTACTGTCCCTTGAAGCTGTGAAAAAATCAAACTTCTAAGCCAACGCAATCAAAAGATACAGCCGTTTATGCCGCAAATTTTCGACACTTGCAAGGGAATCAAAACCTACAGGGTGCTTCCCGTGAACTCAGAATCTTGAAATTTGGTACGAAGCAACGTCTTATAGCATAGATAAAGGAAAAATTACGAAATCCATAAATTTTTAGTTACATCACATAATATATATTTTTTTAATAATTTTAACCTTACTACCCATTTCCTCATAAACGCGTAGAGGTATTAAATTGAAATTCATACCAAATACTCAGGTCTATAATACCTTTAAGCTGTAACAAAATCAAACTTCTATGTCAACGCAATCAAAAGAAACAGCAATTTAAGCTGCATATTTTGAAACTCGCAAGTACTCGCAAGGGAATCAAAACCTAAAGGGTACTTCCAGTCGACCTAGAATCTTGAAATTTGGCATGAAGCAACGTTTTATAGCACACATAAAGGAAAAATTCCGAAAACCTTAAATTTTTAGTTACATTACAAAATATATATTTTTTAATAAATATAAACTTATTACTTTTTTCCTCATGAACGCGTAGAGCTATCAAGTTGAAATACTTACTTAGTACTTAGTTACTTAAACGATAAAGAGATCTTTGTCTTAAATTTATGCTCCTCCATCTTTCCCCATTGTAATGTTATGAATTTCATTTTGCAATAAGATTACCATAGTTATGACTCGATTGTCGTAATGAAAGAACTTTGTAAACCTTGCAGGTTTGTACGGAACCCTCGGTGCGCGAGTCCGACTCGCACTTGGCCGGTTTTTTTCCTCGCACACCGCTTAGCTACCTCGCACAGCTCTGGTGGAAAAGCAGCCTTACGCGGTGCTTTCCTTGTTAACGTATTCATATACTTACCATAAAATAACACAGTAGCTATAGAAAATTGACATCCTAAGTGGTGCTAAAAACATATTTAATGGTTAGATTTTTATTAAAATGGTAATAATAAATTATTTATTTATTAGCTTGAGGTGTCCCATTGCAGGGCAAAGGCCTCTCTCGCCTTGCTTAACATTTGACTATAGTTTATACAATTCAAAAGGCACGTCGAATCGTTGTAAATTTACAGTTTCAAGTTCACACTATATTTTCCATTCTATTCAAGCTTGGGAGAGGCGGATAGAAAAATTGAAAATATAATATTTAGTCTATCAATATAAGGTCTACATTAAAATTATTGCTAAATAAATGTTATTCTTTAAATACCGAACTTAACACGAAACGAAATTATTGGGTGAAAAACCAAGCAATATGTGTAAAACTAAATAACACGGAGTAAATGAAAGCAGCCCTTATCGAGTTCGGTAATTTCGGCTACGAAGCAAATGGCAAGAAGTCGGACGTGTTTAATCTTGCCTCGGGCCACCATTGTAGCCGATAGAGATAGCGCCCTCTGAGACACGGAATGCGATAGGATCTTCTCAAAAACACTCCAGCATTATACTACTCTGTAGTACTGGTATAAATGTTACGGAAAGTGTAAGCTACAGGAAGTGTTAATGTAATTTTTTTGGTTACTGCGCTTTTGACTAAGCCAATCTTCAGAAATTCGAACTGCATCTTATGCAACAAGAGAATTGTCAGATATTCCCATCCAACACAAGATTGCTTCCTGTAGGTAGACCTACTATGTAAGTAGCAACAGGCTCGAGAAGCTGTCAAACGCGACATATTGACAGAACTGCTATGGCTCTAATGTCACTATTTCGCGTGTGACAGCTTCTCGAGCCTGTCGCTACTTACATAGTAGGCTTACTGGGATGGGAATGGGAAGTCTCGGATAATATAATAAAAAACAATTAAAAACCAAAAAAATATACAAATCAGTGTACAAATCATCATTAACAGCTCATATAATGTCTCTACTGGGACTTAAAAGCCTACATTAAAATCAGAGTGGAAAAGTATAAAGTGCAAATGCAATCATTGTATGTTATACGGCATGGATTAGAAAATCAATGACTTAACAATAAAATCAAAGCTGTTAACTTCAAGCGAACGTGACTTTATAAAGCCATAAAATAACAAGGTAAAGTTGTAAAGGAAGTAGAGAAAGCATTTTCTGTGTAGCAAAATTTTGCTACAAAAGCTTTAATTTAATACCGTTCAACAAATTGCCGTACCTAACTTCTTTGTGGGTAATTCTTAGAGTAGACTCAGGTTTGTTATTGAAACCAAACCAATGATATGGGAAAATACAAGTCCGCTGAACCTTGATTGGTCGTACCATTTCGAAAAGCATAGGTCAATTCGAAAAAAAGAAAAATATTTTTCTGTTTCAGCCAAAAGGGGTTGAAAATAATAATCATTATTATTATCTTTATTCATGAGAGCTGATTTCACTCTACATTAATAGTCACAGACTCACAGTGCAAGTGGGCCAACTTCACACACAACCACTGAATTTCTTCTCAGGTATGGATAATCAAGAGCAGGGTAAGCTGAATGTGTATTGCGATTCTCTCCTTTATTCAACAGACGTAAAATAAATAAAAAATAAAAATTTGTGTTTATTTCACTCCACAAACTAATAATAATGGATCTATCAATATATACAACTCTAATGCACAAATATATTGCAAGATTGTTTGTGGGGCATCTGGAGCCTAAACTAAGCCAGGGCCTGTATCTTAGGACTCCAGGTCCCCCTCTCCGTCATCAGTACAGTGCAAATAAAATTATTTTAGGTACAAACAAAGAAATAAAATAAAAAATAACAATAGAATTATACTACTATGTGTGTGAGGCGTGTGAATGTGTGTGTGATAGTGTGAGTGTACCTGCCTAGGCCTACGACAGGGGTTGGTTTAGATACCACTAGACAGGGTGAGTGGAGGTGCGGAATGAGTATGTGCACGAGTATGTAAGAACGGTACAAACTTCAAAGTGCGCAGCTTAGCGTGCTCTTTACTGTACTTTCTTTGTCGCATGAGCGTTGAGTAATCTACATATGAATTCGAAAATCTAAAACAAAATCCGCGTCTCTCGTTTTGTAGCAAACACTCTCGCTGCTGCGCTATAGATTTATCGTAGTCTAACCCGCCGCCGTTAATAGTTTTTCCCGTGGGAATAAGTAATTTTCACGTGTTAAAAGTTAGCCTATGTTCTTCCGCGAGGCCTATTCTATCTCTTTGCCAACTCCGCCCGCTTTCACCAAAATCGGGTCAGTAGTTTTGGAGCCTATTCAATTATTAGGAATTTTTAGGTACTTTTACACCTTGGGTTACATTATTGAAGTTTTAGTAAGGATCCCTAATTTTTTTGAAAATAAAGATAGCCTATGTTACTCAGGGTGAATGTAGCTTCTCAGCAGTGAAAGAATTTTTGAAATCGGTTCAGTAGTTTCGGAGCCTATTCGATGCAAACAAACAAATAAACAATCAAACTTTTCCTTTTTATAATATTAGTATAGACAAAGCTCCTAAGCCTAACCACTAAATCCTAAAGTCTATCTGAGATTCTTCAGTGAACTTGCCCAGTCAACTGTAACCAAAAACCCGTCCGACACCGCATCACGTACCCAACTTTACATAACATAACCGGCGGCAAACATCAAAGAGCGGCTCGCGCCAATGAGCACGATCTAACGGACCCGGTCAAACCGTAATTAAACCGGACATAACCGGTTTTCGAGAAAATCTTATTAGGGATTATACGATACTTGATTATTTGCTTCCTAAAAATATTTCCTGTGTCTCTGTCGATTGTTATAGTCAGTTTGACAAAGACAACACAGAACATGCATTGTGACAAGTTATTATCTCACATTCATCTGCCAAAGCTAAGACGAAAGCTTGCTTGTGACAACTAATTATCTGTTGAAACTGTCCTTGTGAATATTCATGTTAATTAATGACTTTCACATGGATACGGATTTTGATATCAAACTTGAATAAGCTAAAATGTACCAATACCTGACCGGCTTTCTTTCAACTCATTGGTTCTCATTGGAAGCGACTTTCTGATTCCAATTGATGAACGTTACTTTGCCATGATAAAAATTAAACAAAAAATGAATATAAAATAATAACCTCATGAATTTA
The DNA here is from genome assembly GCA_948473455.1 of Teleiodes luculella. NCBI lineage: Eukaryota > Metazoa > Arthropoda > Insecta > Lepidoptera > Gelechiidae > Teleiodes > Teleiodes luculella. The sequence continues at coordinate 5,112,135 of OX419601.1, forward strand.
AATATTATTTTTTGCGTGGTGGTTAGCTAGTAGTATATTACCCCTACATCAACTAGGCTACAAGTTAATGTAAATTCATATTACATATTTAATTTACTAAAAAAACAAATATAAAAACGTGGAAAACATGCCGAAGTTTATTTAAATCACTTATTTAGTAGATTAACACAAAACTTCTTCAAACATTTTTCCTCAGAAACAAATGCTATCTAAATCTCAACGCGCGGCTTCTCCGAGCCGCAATTTACAAAAAATGCGAAACTTTCTTCCCATTTCATCTTTCACTAGATCAAACAGAGTGAGACGTCCGTTTTTAATTCAACGGAATATATATGAGGGGAAGAGAGATGGGTATAGAGAGATAAATGCGAATGAAGACGTAGGAATGAAGAAAAATAACATTGAGCGCGGATGTGGAAGCATGGCTGAATTGTTTCCTCGTCACTACACTGCGCCACGCGTGATGACAGGGCATTCGGCTTTGTTTTTTGCGACATGGAACAATACTAGTAATAATTTGCAAAAAATCTCAGTCTGCGAAAAGGATTATACAGAATATAAGTAACGACTCAGCAAACACTGAAAGAAAATCCTCAGTCAGTGGTTTTAAGCCTATTTAAATTTAAATTTTTCGGGAACTAAAAATATGCGGCGTCCCTATATAAATAGTCTATATTACCTTTCCGCCGCGGCTCCGTCCGCTTTAACAGTTTTTCCCGTGGGAATTAGAAATTTTCCCGCGGTAAATGGTAGCCTCGGTGGTCTATTCTATCTTTGTACCAAGTTTCATAAAAATCGGTTTTGTAGTTTTAGAGCATTTTATATTAAATTATTAGTAAGATTTTAGGCATTTTCATACACCTTGGGTTCCATTATTAGAGTCCTAGTAAGGATCACAAATGTTTTTGAAAATGACATATAGCCTATGTTACTCGGGGATAGTATAGCTTCCCAACAGTGAAAGGATTTCGGAAATTAGTTCAGTAGTTTCAGAGCCTATTCAATGCAAACAAACAAACAAACAATCAAATCTTTCCTCTTTATAATATTATTACTAGCTTTCCGCCGCGGCTCCGCCCGCGTTAACAGTTCTTCCAGTGGAAATGAGGCATTAAAAAAAGTCATGGGTGTAGGTAGGTATTACTTCTGAATACGAACACGCACGTCTATGAGATAGAAAATGTAATAATATCAAATTATATATTTATACAAATATAAATCAAAAGTTTCAACAACAAAATTCTAATTCTAAATATATTATATTCTTTTCTTGCTTCATATAAAAGGCAGGCTCATAGTACAGGCTCTGCCTAGTTTGGCCTTGTGTGAGATGTACCACATATTTATTTATTTATTTCAAAATAAGGTATTTTTGCGGCGGGAAACAAAATTTATATTCAAAAAGGAACGTTATGTAATCTATGTATCTATTATAATATCTATACTATACCTCGACAATGGCACTTAAATTTCACGTCGATTTCCCAATGGTACCAAAGAGACGATAAATAGATCGAGCCCAATATAGACTCCCTCACAACACCCACACAGTTATATCACACAAAAACTCAAGTCTAAGAAGTCTGGCTTACAATTTGTAATAAACAACCTCCGTGGTCCATTGGTCAAAAGCTCGTCTGACGTTACGGAGGTTCCGGTTTCGAATCCCGGTGGGGATCCGTCGAACAAATATATCACTTTGTGAGAGTTTCCCCAGTTTGTTTAGGACATTGCAGGCTGAATCACCTGATTATCCGAAAAGAAAGATGATTCCGTGCTTCGGAAGGCACGTAAAGCCGTTGGTCCCGGATACTATCTAGGATGTAGTCGTTATAGGAGCCATGTCGGAAGCCTAAGGAGGCTCAATAATTCGGACACCAGGGTTTGTGAGATAGGTTAACCTCGAAACCCAATCGATAAGAAGAAGAATCACTATCACTATCACTATCACTACATAGTATAAAACAAAGTCGCTTTCTCTGTCCCTATGTCCCTATGTCCCTATGTACCTTTGTATGTTTCAATCTTTAAAACTACGCAACGGATTTTGATGCGGTTTTCTTTAATAGATGGAGTAATTCAAGAGAAAGGTTTATATGTATAATACATGCATAATATACTTAAGGATAACCCACAATAACAATTTTCCCGTGCGGAGCCGGGGCGGGTCGCTAGTTTGTAATAAACAAATAGATTTATTATTCATTTTATTCTAATTAAGAATGTTAATATAGACGTTCGTAAAGTTGTCTTACAGTTGAATTCTGAATGACTGAAGAATTCGAAAGTTCGCGATCGTTTCTAAGACGCCTCATTAAATACCTGTAGAAGGCAACACAAATTTCGCAGAAGAAGATTTTAATGAATAAGTATTTCCTGATTGCAAAAGAGGAATCAAAGTAAACAGTCGTTTACTTTAGCATCCATTAAAACGCAAATATTATAATAATAGACTTCGCAATAATAGTCTATTAACAAAAAGATAGGACAGTGCCATTAACGTCCCTCGTCTCAAGGTACAATTGAGAGCAACTCAAGCGGATCACTTTGGACTATTCTTATGTCCGTTGAATAAGGGGTAGAATCGCGAGTTACGTGTTCGCTTACCTTGCTCTTAACCGTACGTAACAATAAATGTCTTTTTCAGTACGTACAAACTAATTACGGGAGCAAAACGGAAGCCGACCGCGCTCGCTGGCACAAAAACTAGCTAGTTGACCCCCCTCCCCCCACCCTACCTACCAACAACTCTATGATACACCCCCCTGACGTAGACGGCTAAGCATAGAACAATAGACGATCGCTACTGATGATTATAATGCGACTCAGGGATGTACTCGTACCAAAACGTTCTTTTATCGATCAAGAAACTTATATATAAACACTTTAACACACACACACAACACTAAACAATTTTGATTGTTTAACATTATTTCGTTCAAAAAAACGTCTCCATGCCTTTTTGCTAGTGGTAATGGGTGTGATGGTCACAAAAATTAAAAATGAAACTAAGCAAATGACAATAAGCGCATTAACTTGTATATTTTGCAAAAAATATATTAATTTGAAGTTACTAATTTGAATAGCCTATGAGGTAATAGTGAAATAAAGTTATTATCATAAGTTTGTGTACGTATAGGTATTATAATTTAATTTTTAAATGCCACAAAAACCGCGCAGTAGACTCAAACTTCCGTAGCAAAATCGTAGCGTCGTCGTAGGCATGATCGTAGCAGTCGTAGCCCTAATCGTAGCAAGCTACAACTGCACCGTCTACGCTCTTCTCTTGTATAATTTGGTTGTATAATATGCAAGTTTTATCGCATTCGTAGTTAACCCGACTCTAAAGTTTTTGAGACACCTAGGCCCTTAGCTCAATGACCTTCATCTGCTTACGTCGTCACTTTTATAGAAATTTGCCTTTTGTCGAGTAATAGTAATGATATACTCTAGTTGCACATATAGAACGGATGCATCCAAACACATACATAATAATATAAAGAGGCAGCTACTGTACTCTGGTCTGACCTAGAGATACAGAATATACAAAGAATAATAATAATTATAAGAGTTACGTAACATAAAAATATACAATCAAGGTGCCCTGCTATCATAGAGGTGTATGGAGTTGCTCGAGTTAGGCCTTAGAGTGCATACCAAAAGCGAGAGACTAGGTGTGTGTTCACGCGATGACACTGATACTGAATAACACATTTTGTTTTTCGGAACTTTGTCTTAGATTACTTTTACTTAGTTAGTATTTATTTATTATATTTATAAATTCTTTCAACAGGTTATAATAATATGCTTTTTTTTATTTATTTATTTATTTATTTTTAGTATTGTCAGTTTACCTATTCTGTTTAGACCACCAACCCGCATCACTTTTATCTACACTTTTTCCGTACCTAAAGGTTGCCTGGTAGAAATTGCTACTTTAGCAATAAGGCCGCCTTTTGACTCTTCTGTTTTGTTCTGTATTGTTTCTGTATGCTGTGTCTTTTGTCAATAAAGTATATTGTATTGTATTGTATTTTCATTTTGTTACTTGCGGAGGCAGATATAAGTACCTATCAAATAAATATTTCATTTCATACATTAATTTACAAACTAATCCTAGACGATCACAACATTTTGAAGTTAATTCTAGATAATCACGATAAATTCCTAATTAATTTATTAGACGATCACGACGCCTTACAGTAATTTACTGGGAAAAATAAACTGATTTGCAATATAATATACTATAATCTGGATATACTTTTAACTATTATGAATGAACTCAGAATGTAGGTAAACATCTTGCAAGCGAAGCACTAACTTGCGACTCTACAACGAACCTTGACCTAGATACTTTTAATTTATTTTATATAATAGTTATTTAGTAAATTTCTTTTTATATTTTCATTTACATTTTACACCGAATAATAATATTAATCTTAATGTTCTTATGACCATAGTTTATGTTTTACAACTGTGTTGATGCCTAAGATACAAGTTAATTCTTAGTTTAGGTATCACAGTAATATTTTTTGATCGTTTATATTTTTTGCGTTTCGATATTTGTATTTAGATTAAGTTTTTATGAATAAAAAATTATTATTATTATTATTATTTTTATTATTACGGGTTAAACTGAGGGGCTAATCTTGACGGAGATTGATTCCGATCCGTCGACATTGAGATCGGGCGTTTCATAAGAAGTATGTATATTGGATATAAATATTTAATTGTATATTGTTTCTTATGCACTACAGTACTAAGTTATGAAGTAAGCATAATATAATTTGATTACCGTCAAAATCAGGGTGAATAGACCTTAGTAGAGCACGCTGGCCAAATACAATGCGAGTTGGTCAACTTCACACACAACCTTTGAATTACTTCGCAGGTGTGCGCAGGTTTACATTATGAATTCGAAAATCAGAAACACATCGGAAGGTGTCGATGCTTGAACCTTCGAACTTTCGAATGGAAGTCAGCAGCCCTAGCCACTTAGCTACCGACGTATTAGATTCCACGCAACATCAAATAGTTTTGTCACTGGCGAATAGTCACACGACATGTCCATCCGATAAACTATTTTCCCGTTCAGTGGTGCGCAACCTTTGGCTGATATTTAGCGAGCATTGTTGTGACAGAACTCTGCATAGCCTCCCCTTTAATGAGTAGGCAAATTTATTGGCTTCAGCTAAATCAGGCCACGGTCGAGTTGTTCAGGGGTCGAGCTGGATTAATACGGCTTTCAGAGCTTGTTTGGGATAGGAAAAATGTAGGGCTCTCTTAAACACGTGGCAATTAATTTTGTAAGTGTCTCATTTAGAGTGAGGGAGGAAAATTGGATTAAATATTTTAAATTGTTTTTCTCTTCAATGTACTCGTATATGTGTGGTTATTGATAATATTTTAGTCTATAGATAATCGAGATCAGTATTTGAGTTTTTTAAAACCAGTTAAATCGTGAAATTTAACTGGTTAATTTTCCGCAACATAGTGATGGTACTAATGAAACTGAACAACTTCCCTGATGAACATAGAATAGAATAGAATAGAATAGAATAGAATAGAATAGAATAGAATAGAATAGAATAGAATAGAATAGAATAGAATAGAATAGAATAGAATAGAATAGAATAGAATAGAATAGAATAGAATAGAATAGAATAGAATAGAATAGAATAGAATAGAATAGAATAGAATAGAATAGAATAGAATAGAATAGAATAGAATAGAATAGAATAGAATAGAATAGAATAGAATAGAATAGAATAGAATAGAATAGAATAGAATAGAATAGAATAGAATAGAATAGAATAGAATAGAATAGAATAGAATAGAATAGAATAGAATAGAATAGAATAGAATAGAATAGAATAGAATAGAATAGAATAGAATAGAATAGAATAGAATAGAATAGAATAGAATAGAATAGAATAGAATAGAATAGAATAGAATAGAATAGAATAGAATAGAATAGAATAGAATAGAATAGAATAGAATAGAATAGAATAGAATAGAATAGAATAGAATAGAATAGAATAGAATAGAATAGAATAGAATAGAATAGAATAGAATAGAATAGAATAGAATAGAATAGAATAGAATAGAATAGAATAGAATAGAATAGAATAGAATAGAATAGAATAGAATAGAATAGAATAGAATAGAATAGAATAGAATAGAATAGAATAGAATAGAATAGAATAGAATAGAATAGAATATACTTTATTGCACACCAGTAGTAAATTTAAACAATACAATTACAATAACATACATGTACAAATAGGCAGCCTTATTGCTAAAGTAGCAATTTCTACCAGGCAACCCATAGGTTAAGATCTCATAAATAATATTCAACTTTTCTTATACCTACTTGTCAGTCACATTACCGGCCACTTTGTGTAACTAGTTGAATTTTAAATTTGAGGTTTCAGTATATTATATACCCAGAGACCAATGGGAAGTAGCGTTCACGTGTGTTTATTAACAACAACTGAGATCCCCAAACCGCAAGCTAAGCGTGGGGACAGAATAAAATGCATAAAAAATAGCAAAATGTTAATAATTTTTAATGAAAATTACAAACGGCTCTTTGTGTGGTGCAGTAATGCATGCACACTCTGTAAAAAATCACTCAAAAGCGCAATTACATTCCTAGGTGCCTCGCCCTTGTTGAAGCATGTTGTATACATATATGTCACCGTAAAATTGTAAATACCGTTAGATTACAATTTAACTCGCGTGATTGTAAACTGTCGAAAGATTGTGAAATAAACGTACTGATTACAATTGAACGCATTCATTTTCGGTAGATTGAAATCTATCGGAGTGAAACTGTTAAATCACAATCTGTCGCACGTTAAATTGTCAACTGTCCAAAGGCTGTTCCTGATTCGGTCTTACAGCAGGCCGTTCTATGTCCATACAGTTAAGAATAAAACACACGCATCAGTTGAATAAAATTAATGCCCTTCAAGAATTGTGACTCAAGTATTTATCTATTATTTAGTAGATAATCAGTAATTTTGACATAATATTATGGTATATTTTTGGAGACTAACACTAACTCATTTAACATTCAAACTACTATTCTTCGATTAATCATGGATTCATATAACTTCCTCAATAATTCCATAGAACTTATTATAAAGCAGTGAGTTATTTTCAACACGAAATTAATTGAAATTCACTTAAACACAGATTGTTTACATTAGATAATAAACGAAAACACAAACAAATATGGCGGCGCAGAGCATAAGACGATCAACCAATCAGCGCGCGAGATGCGTTCCATCCTATGCCGTTTCACAATTTGACGGTTTAATTTCGATAGATTACAATCTATCGAAAAATAATCTGTTAAATTGTAATCAGTATGTTTAGTTCACAATTTTTCGATAGTTTACAATCTCGCGAGATAGATTGTAATCTAACGGTATTTATAATCTTACGGTGACATAATATATATGTATGTATATCAGCTGTCTGAAACCCATAGCACAGACTCTGCCTAGTTTGGGGTCAGATGGCCGATGGCCGTGTGTGAGGCGTCCTCACTTATTATTGCCGTCGTGCCACAGTCGCATAAGGAAGGTGTTCTTGCTCTTTACGTTGTAGTCGACTGTCACGCAAATGACGAGCAATCACGACAATAGCTATCAGCTGGATGACGCCATCACCTGCTCTTAGCTTTAAAGCTTTTTAAAGTGGCCATCTAGAAAGGAATAAAGTTAATCGGCTAAATAAGCGAGATACTGAATTGATCTTATTTTAGGAGAGTTGGTTTTTGTTGTTTCAAAAGATTGAGATTATTTTTGCCGTGACTATTTATGGTTTTGTTTCTATAATTAAATCTGCATATAGGTACTTATTTAAATGGTTATGTACACCTGGCGAGTTTAATGCTTCAATGTTTAATAAGCACTTACTAATTGTACCTACATTCACTGCTGCACGAGCGATTAAAAAAAGCAGGCTCCTTTATAAGAACATATGCGGTCCTAACTCAATTGTTATAATTGCAATTCAAATAAAAAAATTAAATTCGGTTTCGAAGCAGCTTGCTATACGCTGCTATGGAGATTAAAACTGAGTTTATGTCTCGAATTTGAGCCGCAATAGGACTTATTCTTAGATCGACCAGTGTGCAAACAAAACTATACCTTGCAAAAACATGACATTAGGCTCGATTTTCTTCACTATTACTTATCGAAAACGTAAGAATCTTCCTCAAACGTTAGTATGGAAGCCGTACCGTTCCGTAGCTATTACCTGGATGGGAGTATGCAGGTGGGTTGTCTGCATCAAGTATTCAGACTGCGTAGACGTTGACTGATGTCGGGGAACCTTCGCTAGCGTCCCGCCGCGTCCCGCGTCCTGACCGATCCTACAGGACTCAGTGGGGATGAGAAAAATTGGAAGAAGAGAACTTTATTAGTATAATGTTTATATTAGGTAGGGTGCTTAGAGAATGCTTTGAAGAGGGTTATGTTTGCTTGCACAAGAATGATCCGATTCAGTGTAGCTGTTCTGAAGTTATGCGCTTGCATACATTTTGGTAAAAATGAAAATATTCTTTATTGCACACAAACAGAAACAAATAAAAATACAAAAAAATGTACAATTGGCGGCCTTATTTCTAAGGTAGCAATTTCTTCCAGGCAACCATTTAAACGGAGACTGACAACGTGGATAGAATTGATTGGTTCATTTTTATGTATATAGATTACTATTAAGTCGTATGTATATTTATATATCTTTACTTTATAATATGTATCGTAACATTATGCCAACTCCCTAACGCAATGCGGCGCGTAGCGGTGACAATGTAATAGTTTACATATCACTAGCACCGGTTAAATAAATACACTGTGCAAGAGGCTAATTGATTGGACAGTCAATATTATGCAAGCAAAGCTTCCTAAATTGCTAAAATAAAAGAATCAGGATCGGCTACAGCGCCATACTAAATTTCGTTTAATTGTCGTTTGGTATCTATCTTGTATTGCATTATCATTTGCGAGGTTTGATTAAAAACAGTTTTTACAATGCATGTGCTCGAAAGGCTCGAGCCCCTCGGTGGGGACATATATGAGCTGTTAACGAAACGAATGTGCTCGAAAAGAGCGTTTTCTAAGCAGCCAAACACTGCGGAAAGTAGTACTTTTCCGCACTAGTGCTTTTTACTTTCAGTTTTTTTTTTTTTGCTCAGCCTGGCATTCAGCCACAACCTGACATTTCAGTTTTTGAGATATTTTTACAAATTACTCAATTACCAATTGTTACTAATATATAGCGAACAATTAAAATAACAACTCAATAAACGCGTTTATAATTAGTATAATTACTTTAGAAATTAATTTTTATTGATAAATTACGTTCAAATATTAAATAAAAAATTTCGTGGCTGAATACATTTTATTACTCATGCCTTATAGCTATTTGCACATGCGCAGTAGATAATATTTTCAGCGCGCATGTATTTAAGAAGCCCGCCATTTTATAACGCCTTTTGAATAAATCTGTTTGTTTTCTTGCACAATGCATAGTAAAATCTTGTATGATACACGTGCGAAAGATGATTTCCGACTCGTGTCGGCTTATACACTCATCGGAAATCACATACTTTCCGCACTAGTATCATAAATAGCTATTATTAGCATGTTTCAATGTTTTAAAACCAATGATTGTAGATTTTAATCGATTTGAACAGAGATCTGAACTCTCAACAGTTTGCTAAAGGAAATATTTATAAAATTATGTTTTTGAATAAAGATATTGTTCAAATAATGTCGTTGTCAGTCCGTTTATAATTTTGAGGTCAGCAAGAACATAACTCCGGTAGGTTTTAGGGGCATGGTGAGTGGTGCTCGAAGGAGAGCCGCTGGGCATTTTTTACCCTCTCGTGCAAAGGACCCTTCACGAGCGGCGCCGGGTGACAATTGCATGTTTTGTGCTCGTTCAAGGGATGATAAATGTCGCTGGAATATAATTGAAACTGAAGGCAAAGTCGACCTAAAGTGCGAAAGTAAACAAATCTAGTTGCCCTGTAAGTGCGCCCTCCTTGTTTTTTAAACTTTTCCTGTTATAAGAAATAACGAAAAAAATATTCGATACTTCAAATTAAAGTAGAGGAAACTTTTTCCGGAAAAAAATATTATATAAAATAAAATATTATAAAATTTTACAATAATACTTCTCCATAAGTACAAACTTTCGGATCAAAATGACAATTTTGTATTGAAATCTTCGAACTGGCGGAGCCTGGGCCTGAACTGTTGAAGTATTTAATACAAAATTGATATTTTGATCCGACTATTCATATGGAGAAGAAAGATTTTTCCGTTTCCGGATTTTTTTTTCTGGTAAGTAAATTAGATTATGTCCTCTGTCATGAGGATTTCCTATTTCAGTCACATCCTGTATTAGGTATTGCAGATCGTGGACTTTGTATCTAATAAGCATATCTTCTTGAATTGGTAAAAACATATTATGAGATCTTTGTGGCGATATGCTAACCGCAAGATGCAAAAACGCAAAAAAAAACTTGCGAATGTCTGAAAATAAATCACATTTATTTATAACTAGCTTTCCGCCCACGTTAATAGTTTTTCCCGTGGGAATGAGGGATTTTCCGAGGTAAAAGGTAGCCTAAGTCCTTTCCCAAGGTCTTTCCTATCTCTGTACCAAGTTTCATTAAAATCGGTAAAGTAGTTTCGGAGCCTATTCAACAATGCAAACAAACAATCAAAACTTTCCTCTATACAATAATATAAATAAATATATTAGTGAGATAAAACACAGCTAGATATTTGAAACATGATCCACATCTCGAGTTTGGATAGACATTGTTCCATGATTTTGTTTTTAAAAATAGAAACAAATTTACATAGAAATAGGACTTTCCGATTCTATTATTATGCGCTGGTGTTCACTACAAAGAATTATATTATTTACTTGTAAAAAAATTTAGACTAGAAAATAATTTTCTTTATTACTTTTCGTGGAATGCTTTAATTGTTTTATTTATTATTCTTTTCGTTATTGTCTTCAAGGAGCTCATATTGAATGAAGAAAACACGGAAGCAGAATTTCTTTACTTTTATTTTATATCAAAAGGTACAATTTAAAGTAACAGAATAAAAATTATTTCTTGCTAAAATTATCCTCTTAAAATTGTGCACAACATTCTTAATGACTTGTTAATATTTCTGTTCTGGACCATACAAAATATAACATTAATAAAAACAGTTTATTTTACAGTAAATGTAAGAGCAATCTCTACAAACACATATTATGTGTAATTATTACACGACAAAAACCGTTTTAGCTCGCAACTGTTCATCCTTATAATAATGCGAATTTAAATATTTATACATCGTAATATACATAATACATGTAATTAAAAAGTGGAAATCTAATTCCACTGCTAATACAAGTTGGAGCACTTTCTGACAAGACTTTTGCTAAGCTCTCTTCATAAACGCCTACCTATGTTTTGCTTAATTTCAATTTAGCATATTTGGCGTATGGCACGTTATGTTATAAGGGATTATTAAGTTAAACGCCGCTTGGTAATTTGGTGAATCTAATAAGCTGGTTAGAGTTAATTTGTCAGGTTTCGCTTATATGAGTAGGGTGCTTGCACCAATAGTTGACCATTTAAGCGGATTTCACACTATAAAAAAAATCGTACTTGTTTACTAACGACTTGTTTACTAACCGACTTATCTGTTGAAACTGTCTTTGTGAATATTAATGTTAATTAATGACTTTCACATGGGCACGGAATTTGATATCAAACTTGAAAAATAGTGCTAAAACTTGACCAATTTTAACCAATAGGATTTGACTTCCGGATATCAATTGGCGAACGTTACTTTGCCATGATAAAAATAAAACCAAAAAGCATACAAATAATAACCTCATGAATAAAAATACCTATATGTTTTTGTGTGGTGGTCAGCTTTAGGTGCCTGAGGGGCTACTCTTGACGTAGCGCGGTTTTTTCACACCTTGGAAAGTAGCCATATTTCAATTCCCTTCAATAGGATGAGAGTATTGACACGACAAAACTATATCTTGTCTTGTCAGTTGTGAAACCTCACGCTACTCCAGTTGTTGCTATATTTCTTTCGTGGCTCGTGTAACAACTACAAACATCCATGTCGATTTCACATGAGTATTTTCTTTTACGATGTAATGTAAGAAAACATCGTGAAGTTGTCTGCTTACACGTGTAAAAATCCTCAAGCTATGCGGCCAACTAAAGCATCATTAGGTCCTATATGAAATGATAATATTATTTGACCTCGTTTTATTTACTTTGGTAGAATAATATGAGGTTATTTCAATGTCTGATCCTTAGTACACTTAGTACTTACTTCTAATATAATAAAGTCTGTAAAAATTCTGTACTATTATTGTTTGTACGTTTTTTTGTAGTAAACGGTATATATCCTTTAAAGTCTACTAGCGACCCGCCCTGGCTCCGCACGGGAAAATGGTTATTGTGGATTATCCTAAAGTATATTATGCATGTATTATACATATAAACCTTCCTTATGACTCACTCTATCTATTAAAAAAACCGCATCAAAATCCGTTGGGTAGTTATAAAGATTTAAGCATACATAGGGACATAGGGACATAGGGACAGAGAAAGCGACTTTGTTTTATACTATGTAGTGATAGTGAAGTAACTCTGTCAATCTGTTTGTTAATTTCCACGCCACAACGACTGAACAGATAGCACTATTTGCATGGTTATTTATTTATTTATTTAGTAATAGGAAATCATTTCAGTTTTACAGCTTCTTTTACAGACACTAGTTAAACATTCATATACCAAAACAGGATTCCTTCTATTGTGACAAAATTATATGGCTCAATAACAGCTGTTGTGAAAATGTGTAACAATACAAAGTTTAATAAACAATACAAATATACATATTAAAAAGTGTATGTGTGCGTGTATGTGTCAGTGAGAGTGTGCATGTGTGTATATATATGTGTGTGTGTGTGCGTGTGTGTGTGTAAAAGTCAGAAAGCTACGTTTAAGTACCTAAATTAGTGCAAACAGCCCGTCCGCCACGCGAAGACGGCATTTTGGGTAAGATAGGGTACTTTTTACCTCGGGAAAATAACTCCATCCCACGGAAAAGATTAATTAAAGCGGGTGGAGCAGCGGAGTGGTTAGCCATATAAAATTGCTTAAACTTTCGTGGTCAAAGCTCCATTTTAAAATAAGTAAGCTATAAAAAGTGCTAGATATAGTAGAAATTGTTATGCAATGTGTAAAGCTATTTACAACAAGGTGCCAGAAAACTTTAAAAATAATACAGAAAAGCGTTTTAAAAAACTACTGAAAGAATGACTGCAGAAACATAATTTTTATTTACTTAAAGAATTTCTGGATCATGATCATAAGTTAAATGTTGTTTCTGCAAAAAATATTGACTATTATTTTTGTCTATTTTTAATGTTTACATGCTTATCAATAATTAGGCTAGATATGTGAAACTGCATGTAACCACATGTATTGTAACACTTCTTGTATTGTACCATATCTAAAGCAAATAAATAATAAAAAATATTATTATAAGTTAAGTAGATAGTCCCTTAAAATTACAGTTTGTGTAATTCACGCAAACTGGGTAAGAGTGATAGACTTAAAAAAATCTACCTCTATGAGTCGACAAGTCCTTTTACTTTACCTCAAGGTTGACCATACCATGTTTACTGTTTATAGATTATCGTATTTTAAACTTAGGGATTCCACTTAAAATTTCCTAAATAATGAATGTGACTCCAGATATCGATAGTATTTAAATGTTAAACGGATATTGTTTATTATATTGTAATCGGGTAGCACTTCTTGCGAAATGGTATTATGTTTATGTGTAGGGTCAGGTGGTATACAGTGGCTCACTTTTTTCCGAGGGCTGTAACTCTGCTAATATATCCATTTACAAGACTGAAAATGAGGTGGAACAAATAAAATCTTATAAAAAATCTCAACTTTTCCTACGAAAAAATTAAAAATTCTCTATAAAAAACAACATACAACATAGTGGCCACCCGATTGGTTTTGATAAGTTTGCATACCAAAAAACGCTATTGGAAAGTGAATAGGACAGATAGATATCATTCTTACTTCTTCTAAAACTGCCCCTGCGCCACTGTTTCTGCTATAGCCACTGTATGACAACTTACCCTATATAATCTTACTGTAGTTATGTATAGTATTTTATTTCAATGAAATTAATGTTTTATAGACTAATACCTTTACAATATAAGATTATTTATTTGTTTTGCTGTGTAAATTTTTTTTTCAATAAAATGTAAGTACCTTTTTTATTTAATTTGTAGTTTTCTTTATTTTCGGTCAATTCATTTCTACGATTCATAGTTAAAATATTTTTACTTTAGTTTCTGTTTGCTATCGTTATCGGTGATACATTTATAAAAACACATAGGTATATGTAGATCCATTATCATAACAATGACAGTAAGTTTACTGTTTCAGTTGAAACGCTGATAATATGGTTACACAACACATTTATTACAATATCCTATGGAGGAATTAACCTAATCATTGATAGTGTTATCTGCATCGATTTACCAAGGAAGACGGATTTTGTTTTATAAGTTGCGATTAGGATTTTCGAATAACAAGTTAGATGATTTGCTTTTTATGAAACGTGAAAATAATTTCATATTACGTTCCAAAGTTTTAATAATAAAAGGAAATACAACATAAGTATTGTAATAAAATATTGGTTCTTAAAAACTGCCTATTATATGTGTACATAAGCCAGCACATGCGGCGCGGTTTGACATTCGCACTATGAAATTCATCCCTACCGCTACGGAATACGGGCGCTCTCAAGGTTAACACGTCCGTCCAGCCGCATGTGCTGGCTACCTCGGCTGCCCAAAGTCAAAACCTAGTAAGGGACATTTTTTTTAAAAAACGGGTCTTTGCATTTTTCGACTTACTAGACGTTCCCCCATAGTCTGCTTTAGTAAAATCTCTAAAAATGACGTTAAATTTCGAAATATCAAATTGATAAAACCTAGTAAGTACAGGTTCGTTTCAAAATTCTACTTAAACAACAAATTTAAAACCTAGCAAGGTGCATTGACAAAATGAAAACATAGCAAGTGCCTGTTCCTTACTATGTTTTTATTTTGTAAATGCGCCTTGCTAGGTTTTTGAATTTGTCAAATTGGGCATAATTTTCCCGCTCTATTTTAGTAAGTCCAAGAATATCAGTGCGAGTCGAGCGGGCGCTCACGCATGCAGCACATTTTAATACTAAAGTGTACTTTTAATCGATTAGACAAGTGCATTAAAGGATTATGATAACATTAAATTAAAAAAATTAAAGTACCCAGCCACAAAGCCGTTACTTGATCCTTTCAACAACTATAAAAGAGCTGTTAATCTTGAAATGACTGAAGATATTTTCTTAGAGCATAGCTAAGAACATTCTCGATTATGACACCTTACAAACAAAATAAACTAGATCAAAATCGGCGCATTCGTTTAGGAATTACGATGCCACAGACAGACACGTCAAACTTATAACACCCGTCTTTTTATCGGGGGTTAAAATATGAAAGGTAAACCACGACCAGAGAAGTAAAAAACCTCACCATGTTGCGGAATTTCAATAGAACTATTTTTATAATGGAAATTGTTGCCATAAACATTAAAATATACACGTGGCGCCCCCAGAGTTGGTTTTTTTTTGCCGTCGTGTCGTCGGTTTGTCCTCGAACCGTTTTGTTACTGATAAAATATGAAGGTTAGATTTGCTACTTGTTTTCACTATAGAATTTCCTATGGGAAAGATAGATTTGTAAAAAAAAATATAATATATATTTTGATTATTGATTTTGTTGACATGAGCCATCTTAAGTTTTTCCCTTGCCTTGACGGCCGTATTACTTAAAATGTGTGTAATGTTGTAAAGTATATAAGCAGCTTTATACTTAGGTACTACTGAGTTTATACTTGTTTCGTTTCCATGTAAATAAACCAGTGCCGGTCAGTTCCTCGTGTACTTTACTACCAAGGTCCTGGTGTGCCGCAGGTGCGCCACCTTACGCAATAAGGCCGCCTACATATACTATACACCCTATTTGCTACATACTATCGCGTAAAAGACCCGTGAAAGTTTCGCAATAATGTGTACTAAGCCCAAAAACCTCAAACATAGCATATTCTACTGTATTGCATTCAAATTTTTCTAACTTAAAATTTATGACGATATCGGTTAATTGATCTTTATGCAGAATCGGATTTATTTTTGATAAATATTTAATTGTCATTAATTTCTGATTTATTTTCTAGTCCCTTACTAGGTTCTATGATTAGTTTTTTTAGTTATTCAAGTAGAAAAAAACAAAATCAAAACACAGTAAGATACTTTACTAGGTTTTGAAATTGTAAAAATGCCCCATTTTGACATAAAAAGTCAAACAAAATTGATGTAACTGTTGCCTTTTTGTAACTATTAAAGATAGGTAAGTATAGAGTAATTCATTTTAAAGCCTATGATATACCGCAACTTTTAAGATAACTCCTGCTTTCCTAGCTCAGATAGATTTTGTTTGGCACGCCTTGGAAGTTATGAACATGTTTTTTGGCTCTCCTGTAAAATTTGTCCCAGACCCCTTACTAGGTTTTAATTTTGGACAGCCGACCTGTACTTACGTATCTACTTACTATAAAAATTACAACAATCCAAACAGTATACAAGTTTGAATAGCGCCCTCTACTCTAGACTTATAAACCGAAACAGCTTTCTTGTCCAAATTACTGGCTTTAGTTGCTGCAATTAGGTCGTCTATATTCTCTTCTATATTTACATTTTCGAAAGCGTTTTTGAAGTCTTGAGCAGCATCTTTTTCTCTACAAAGTACAGAACCTAAATGAATTGTTGTTGCCACTGACACTTTCGTGTGCCTCTTCAAATCTGCATCAAGTTGATCCCGTGGATATATCTCGTCGATATTGAGATCAAACTGAACAAGACGCTTCTTCAGTTCAGAGTGATAGTAATCAATCCATTCTGGAAAGTGTTCTTTTCTGGTTTCGTGATCGGTACAATTGAATAACATGTAGTGGAGGTCTGCTGCAGGGCTGTTTACCCTAGAGAGCTGGTAGTCTATCATACAACATGATACTGATTTGCCTTCCTGAAAAATATTTTTGATAAGTATTAAGTGGGTATTGCGATAAACGAACATCAAAGACCTGGAGTCTTATTCTTAATGTTATTTTTAAATGTGACAGAATTCTCTGTCGGGCCGATAATTCTCCCACCTAAACAGGTGAACGAAATGCGTTTAAATTGGCAGAGTGATTTATGACTCTGAAAAGGACACACTTTTTTAACTTGGCAAAATAACTCAACTCAGCAACTGTAGGAAAAAATAATCAAATACCTGTAATTTGAATAGTATGTTATTTGTCCACGAATCCCCTTGCTGTATTACGGAAAATCTTGATTTACCATCAAAACTTCCTAGTGCTTTTGTTAGTTCCAATATCTTACTGGAGGTCCCTTCGATAAAATCTTTATAGCTCTGGTCACATATACGTATGCAGTCATCTTCTATTGTTTGGAAATATGAAGCAATTTGTTTCTCCATATTTTCATCTTCAGATGCAACTTTCCAAATATCTTTGAGGTTACGCACAAAGCTGTTGTAAGTGTCTGGTTCTTGATGTTTTAATGCGTACGACAAAGAGTGAAGTTTAGCAAAGCTTTTCAATATCAATTTGACGTCATTGTCAGTTAGTGATTTAAATCTATCGAGCATCGTATAGTCTGATACCCCCAAGTCTTCAAGTAGGATCAGTTCTTCGTAATCTTCCATTAAAGTACCGTAGCATGTAGCGTACTTTAATCTTTCCTCTTCGGGTACTCCCACAGCTATCTCAAGTTCTGTGAATTTTGGCAAAACTTCTGTATACATAGTATGTTCATTTTGAAAGAATATACGTGTGTTCATGGATATACGAACCTGTTCAATTTTAGAAGCTATCTTTACTATTATTTTTAAAGTTTCTCCATCTTTCTCTGCAGTTACTCTTTTCACATTAGACATGTAATTGTCTCCTGCTTCACCAACTGCTTCTAAAGTCGCTTTTGCATCATTAAATCCTCTTTTGTCTAATACTTCCGCAATGTATTCCAATTGTCGAGAACTAATTTGATCTAGATCACCTTCAAATTTCTCTTGAGCCATTTTAAATAATGTAGTTAGATAATTATATGCGTGTTTATTGTACAGTTTCACATTGCAAATAACGCGCGCGACATCGGCTATCTGCCTTTATAATTTATTTATCGGTTAGTTAGTAATGATGACCTATCAAAAAGCCATCCATATCGTAGTGTATATTTAGAAGGTATAATTTGCTATTCATTGTTAAGTTATGCGTAGTGTACAATGTACCTACATGAATCATGCTTAATCATATCTCATAAAAATGCTGAAGATTATCATCATACATGATTTGGTAATTCGTAAATTATATCAATAATAACAGTATTTCCGGGTGGCAATTCTGTTCAAACTAATATCGCATCGCCTCTTTAAATTTTAAGAGTTTATTCTTCATTAGTGCGAGACGAGAGCCAGCCTTGCTCTGAGCAAAACCAAAACTTAGGATGCAGTACGCTCCAACAGCGCACAGAAAGCGGTTGTGAACCTGGACACAAAAATTTGCAAAAAGTAGGTTTTTAAGAGCGTCGGTGGCCTAGTGGCTAGGGCCGTTGACTTCCATTCAGAAGTTCGCGGGTTCGAACCTCGGCACGTACCAATGTGTTTTCGATTTTCGAATTCATATGTACGTTTATTCGACGCTCTTACGGTGAAGGAAAACATCGTGAGGAAACCTGCACACACCTGCGAAGTAATTCAAGGGTTGTGTGTGAAGTTGACCAACCCGCATTGGGCCAGCGTGGTCGACTAAGGCCTATTCACCCTGGTTTCAGGGTAGGCTCGAGCCCCTCGGTGGGGACATGTATGAGCTGTTAATGATGATAATGATGAGGTTTTTACACAAATTATGATTGCATATATATCACTACGTATTATATTTCTATTCTTAAGATACTCATTCTCAAATTCTTTAGTCTTTCATCTTTCTTACTTAGCACGCTTTTGTCTTTTTCATGGCATCCCGTTCGGGAATTACGATCAACTTTTTGAACCAGCTCACGATTTTATGCGACTAGGTGAATTGTGACAGCTTGTCACAACTCTCCTACTTTTATTTATTTGTGTGGAGTAGTGTGGTATTTTCTTTTATTTAGCTTTTTACTAATAGCAAATCAAAAGAGAAGTGGATTAAATGCCTCGAATATAACGGTTGATCCTATGAATCTTGTACCTACTGGAGGTGAGCTTCGATGTGTCTGCCATAATTTTTTGTCGGATTATAAGTTTATTTTTAGACTGGTTTGATTACTAATCAGATCTCTGATCATGCCAATGGTGGTAAATTGTATACATTTATTTATTATTATTTATTCCATTATTATATTATCAGCAAATAATCTAAATAAAGAGTTGTCACAACTTACCTCGGTGCCTGTCACAACTTACCTCGGCACTAGGAGAATTGTGACTAAGTAAGAAGTTTCATAATTAATAGACTTATAATATTACTTTTTCTTAAAGAGTCTTTATTAAGCTACGTTTACGTATAGAAGGCACTGGCGTATAATGTATTTTCTGTGAAATATCAAGGTATAATTAAATAGTCTTTTCTTTTTCTTACCATTTTTTTATAGAACAAGATATCAAAGTAAAGATGTAGGTACCGTGTTTGCTTGTGTACAAAATTAATTTAATTTTATAAGACGTGTAATGTGAAACTACAGCAAAATGTCAACTGTTCCTAAGTGAGCAAACACAAATTAACAAAATGTAACTGAACAAACAATATGGGCCGCCTAATTTACGGAATTGGATTTTACACGGACGTAGGCGGGTACACAGGTGAAATTGTTAGCGGTTATTGCCACCGTACACGTGTTTAGGTTATTTCTGAAACAATTTATTATTATGTTGATTTAATTATGTATCTGCAGCTCAATGAATTCAATTTTTCGTAAATGTCAAGTATCTATAAACTCTGCATGTAATAAGGCTTCGTGAAAGAACATGCTACAGTTCCTGTAGGCTTACTTACTACGTAAGAAGCAACAAGCTCGAGAAGCTGTCAAACGCGACATATTGACAGAGCTACTATGGCTCTAATGTCACTATGTCGCGTTTGACAGATTCTCGAGCTTGTCGCTTCTTACGTAGTAAGCCTACTGATGGAGTTTACACATGTTATTGCTCATGTGACACTAGTAGAAAACTTAGAGACGTAATACATGCAATATTGCTCCAAATGTCATGCAGCTTTATAATGGTCTAATACAAAAATGTATATCAGTGACGAAATCACAGTATGTGTTGACAGAATCGAGACTGGTGGGGACGATGGACTTATACGAGTATTACGTCTTCTTTGTACAAAACAATTTTAAATGAATTAATCAGATTTAGATACGATTAGTATGTTTTCTGAATGAATAGTTTTCAACACTTTACATATAAATTTACTGTAGCTACTAATTTAAAAAAACTAAAAGATTACGGTTTGGATACAATACAATACAATACAAATATTCTTTATTGATACCAAGAAACACAGACATTATAACACACACAAAGAGAACATTAGGTTTCAACAGGCGGCCTTATTGCTAATGTAGCAATCTCTTCCAGGCAACCCATTTCCAGGAGAATGGTATAGAATAGAGTAGTGCGGGTTGGTGGCATAAAAATCTAGTAAAATAAAACTACATACGAATATTTTACTTAAAATACTTACACGGACCTCTGGAACGCATTGGGTATGACTCTTCCCGCCGGTGGCGATACCTTATAACGCACTGGGTACGGCTGTTCCCGGCACTTCATCTGTGTATAAAAGTGGCCATCTGTGTATTAAGTACCGAACTTTTTGTAACGAAACTCTATGGAGAGCTTCTCAAGTAGTTTACGAAGCAAATGATAGGTGGCCGGTGTAATTTTTTTTTCGATGAGTATTTTTTCTTCGAAGTCAAAACTGACGTCATCTGTTTACAATCGGGGCAATCGGGACTCTGTCGTATTTTGTGGAAATATTAATGAGTTTTTTGTATTTCTGTGAGTGTTTTATATCAAAATGATCGTGAAGTGTTAAGTAATGAGTGTTTTGGAGGATTCCAACATGATTCAAGTGAGTACGCGAAAAAATCCGTTCTAAAAATAGGCCTTTTTTTTTAGGTTAGGTTTGGTTTTGCCGTGATTATTTTATTAAAAGTGTTTAATAACAGTTTAAATCTATAATACTGCGCATATATGTTGCCTATTTCGATAGCTATCGGCTGTAATTTTTTTAAGAAGAATAGCCTATAATAAAAATATTTACATACCTACATACATACATATATATATATACACATACATATATCTATATATATATACAAAATACATTAACATACATATTCCTACACATATACATAACTATATACTATATACATAACTATAACACAGGAAAATATATTCAAGATGAGGAGACAGTAGAAAGGTAGTGCGCTTTAATACGAACTTTAAAGGAATGGATTGACGGGGATTGGATTTGTACAACTCTACACTAGATCAGGAATTAAAAAAAGTTGCGACCATTCTACCAATTTTATGTGATACTAGCTCACCGCCCCGCGGCTCCGCCCACGTTAATAGTTTTTTTCCAGGGAATGTGAAATTTTCCCGCGGTAAAAGGGAGCATGTCTAACTCCCCAAGGTCTATTCTATCTTTATACCAAGTTTCATTTAAATCAGTTCTGTAGTTTCGGAGCATATTCAATGCAAACAAACAAAGAATCAATCTAAACCACAGAATACCAAATAAGGCCGCCTTAGGGCGCGTTTAGACGACGCGCGCGGCGGACGCGCGGCGGCCGCGCGCGTCGTCTAAACGCGCCCTTATTGGACCTGTCTTGTCGTAATTATGTTTCCTTAAATCCTTTGTGTGCAATAAAGTATATTCAATTAAAGTATTTTTTGCTTTATAATATTAAGTGCAGACTACTATCCTGATACGAATAATGCTTGCTTGCTTTTCCGGAGGGTTTCGAAGTTAACCTACCTCACAAACCAAAAGGATTGTAAAACAAAAAGGTTTGTGAGATAGGATACGTATGATAATTACTTTTTTAACCCGTGTTAAAGCCTAACCAGAAAAATTAAAAAACCTGCTCTGGGGGCGCCACATGTATATTTTTACGTTTATGGCAACAATTTCCATTATAAAATTGGTTCTACTGAAATTCCTAAATATGGTGAGGTTTTTTATATTTCTGGTTGGGCTTTACTACCAAGTCTTACACCAGTAATAAGATGGGAAATTAATTTACCGCCTCCGTCAGTAGTACTACTACTAGCAAATATTTTTTACTGTAAGGCTGTTTTTCCACCAGATCTGTGCGAGGTAGCTAAGCGGTGTGCGAAGAAAAAATCCACCAATATAGAATCACTTGATTTTCCTAGCCTAGTGACTCTATTGGTGGTTTTTTTCCTCGCACACGGCTTAGCTACCTCGCACGGCTCTGGTGGAAAAGTAGCCTTATACATAGTTGTTTATAGTTCTATGTTTAGTTTAAGTATTACGAAATGTAAGTACGTATTTTTCTCTTACAAAATAGCCTATTCGTATCCCCTTATCTATCAATTGTGCTACAACGAACGGAACACTATTTCCTTTGAACGAGATGTATTCAGGAAAGTTTACCGGAGCTGGTTTTGCGGAAGATTTGTTTTACACTGGTAATGCATATAAATGGAGACGGATGGGCAGAGGGCCCGCAAACAATGCCAATCATTCACCGGGCTCAGCCGCAGATATATTGCCTTTGCCTGCCTCGCCAGCAACCAGCCAGTTACCTCTTTCTGAAGCGAGCTACGTTCTACGTTTAAAAATGCACGATTCATTTTTTATTGGGTAAAAGACTCGCTAGTCAAAACAGCTTCTTTTTATATGTTATTGTTGCCTCTTTTTATGTGTTGTGTTTGAGTTGTTCTTCTTTTATGCTGCAAAAATATTTTAATGAATAATTAAAGGTAATAGGAAAACGTGACGTCACTTTTTAAATTAATATTTTTTGTACTTATCTGTACTGTGGCATTATTAATCTGAATTTATTGTTAAAGATAGCCTAAAGTATGTTGTTTAAAAGTAAGTCGGTTTATTTTTAATTTAAAAAATATATATTTATTTTGAATACAGTCAATTCTAAAAACACTTAGTGCGCTCTTGTATTTGTTTTTAATTATTTGTGCTATTACTGTAATTAATTATGAGTCTTCATTTGGATATAACGTTAACAGTTAAAAATACCTTTAGGCCTTAGTAAAGTACGAGTACTAGTCCTTGTGAACCAATTACAAATGCATTGCTTGTTTTAAAATTTCATGTCACGACAATAACAAATTGTACTTTCCGAATACAATGATGTCGGCTGTATTGCATTGAAAACATCAATCGATCGAACATTTGCATCAGTGGCTAATTGCTCTGGATGATGAATGCATCGAATAACTGTCAAACTTACCTACCTTCAGGTTGCACAAATTTCATCTCACATTACGTAACTGGAGTGGGTAATTGTTATTACACCTGCATGGCGAGGATAATATATTCCCATCTCATTTGCATAGCTCGCTCGCTCCCACTTCTTGAAACTCATAGCAGGTATGCATTTCAATTCCAAAGTTTGTTGAAACCCGCCCTAAAATCAAATGTGTGACGGAAATGTGAAGATGCTTAGTAACATATACGTTTTGGTGTATTATTCGTAAAGTTAAAAAGACTGCGTTTTTATTTTTTGTTATTACTTTTAAGAAACTATTACCACAGAATATTATCATAGTGCATACTATCTATAAAGCTTAATAAATATTCTTAAATGCCCTTTTATTATAATCCAAAATGAATATATTACAAATTTAATATAGAATAACAAATCAAAAACGACTAGCATAACAGTTATTAAAACTTGTATGTACCATTATAAAGCACTAATGTAAATCGTTTTAATATTTAAACATTTTACCTTTTATTACGGAAACGAAAGCCACGACTGCATTTTGAATTAGATTTTGTATTGGATATAAAAAAAAAACATCAAAGGTTTATTTTTAAAAGACTTGAAACAAACAATACAGCCAAAAAATTACACCAAAGACTTTAAGCCTAACAACTGCTTGTCCTATTTCATAAAACAACGCGTATTCTGTCCTAATTTCAAAGAAATTAAGGGTAGGCCTGGTAATCGCGGACAAGACGAAGCGCTTCCGGTTCCGGCAACACCCAGATAACAATATTCAGCCAGTATTATGACTCCACTGCCCATTCCAAAATTAAAATTGAAATAACGGACTAATCTGAACCAACTGGACGAGTTCGCGCAGTTTCACAAATTTCCCTAAGGCATTTGTTGTTAAATTGTTTGAGGACAATTTGTATCATATTTGTCATTAACAATTCTAGGTTAACTCTTTATTTTTTTCAAAAACAGCTAATTTTATTTTAGAATAGATAGTTAAGAGTGTCTGCAGTTTATCTTATATATATTATTTTTATCTTCAAAACCTTTTACACCATCTTTTGCGGCGTAAAAAAAGGGTAAAAACCGTATTGGTATTACAATTTATGTACTTAAATCAACTGGAAATGGACTAGCAAGAAACCTGCTAGAGTGATAATTAAATTATCAAGTTTGCATGAAGAGCTTGAACTTTTGTTCCCTTGAAGAATGTTGTTCAATTTCATTGTAGCAATAGTGCCCTCTTCTCTTAGAAGATCCGTTTTAATAAAATTTGACACACAACAGTTTATTAACACTAAATGACAAACATTTGTCTACCAAAATTTCCATGAAAAAATTTTTAAGCAAGGCAGCCACGCCACGAGCAGATAGCCAGTTCTTCTATATTCGTGCCAAAAGGTCCAAAATTGGCTGAAGTTTTGTTCCTATTCTTCTTTTAGCCAATCGTATTCAAGATCATTATTCACTTTCGCCTGTCAGAACTGAGACAGAATTTCTGGATGCATTTGTTCGATGTCTCCTCGTTTCGAAACCAACTTATTACGACATCGCTAGTGACATATCCCTCGGGAGTGTGTGATTTGGAAATATTGCGCGAGACAGCTTTCTGATGTGTTTGTGAATATTGGGGTCTTTGGCAGCAAAATGTTTCGTATTGTTCCGAATGAAAAAATAAATGTTTTTTCTATGTATACCTTCTCGGTAAATGCGGTATTTTTACACTTGTCAGGACCTTTGTAGATTATTTACTGCTTACGAATATTTTTCATCATCATCATCATTAACAGCTCATATACGTCCCCACCGAGGAGCTCGAGCCTACCCAGTAATTAGGGTGAATAGGCCTTAGTCAATCACGCTGGCCCAATGCGGTTTGGTTAACTGAACAGTTGCACACACCACCTTTGAATATTACTCACGACGTTTCCCTTCACTATAAGAGCAAAATCGAAAACACATTGGTGCGTCCGAGGTTTAGACCTGCGAACTGCCGAATGGAAGTCAACGGCCCTAGCCACTTGGCCACCGACCCTCTTATATTTTTATTTTTATAGCTCTTATATTATTACCTATACGTCGACGATATTTTTTTACTAAAAACCATTTACGACTTTTGTAAGGCAAAGGTTTCTTGTATAAAACTAGCACACTAAAATAAAAAAGCAAACTTATTTTACTGCTGGAAATATATCTCGCAAATAAAATAAAGTAATCCGTAGTACCTACCATGCCTGAGGCTATTATATTGCAGAGAACATCAATTTCATTTTGTAATAACTACATTTGATGCTTTCTTCTCTTAATGAACAAATAAACTAGGTATTATTATGATGTTTGATTTTGGTTAAGGTATATTTAAAAAAAAACCTTAAATAAATAAAAAATCTCCTTCAAATATATCTTCCGGAGTGTTTGAAGCAGTGGAGGTTAATTCGTGGTGCGCATTGGCAGCTCTAACGCTCTAATGAGGGCGGCGGGCGTCGTTAGCCGACAATTACTGCGAAGCCGGAGGGGGGTAACTTGTGATACTCAAGTTTTAGAGCTCTTAGTAGACGAAGTAACACTGCACTTTTCTTAGTTTTCAATAAAAACTGCTAGTGGTTTTTTTATTGGATGTATTTTATCACTTAAATAAATGTAGAAAAAGGTCCTCAAGTTGCTTTTTAACTCTTCTACATACAAAAAATAACATCACACTATCGAAACATTTGATGAAAAGTAAGGCAAATTCATATTTTTATTTTCACTTATTTATCAATAAAACTTTTTTCATGTCAGTCGTCCGTTTATAATAAACAAACAGCAAACGTAAAATGATGTTTTATCAAACGCTGATATTGTTTTTATTTATTATTTTATGTATAGTAGTTAAATGTCATATTTACGTACTACAAAAAACTACAAATACGGGGGAAAAAGTAGTAAAAGATAAGAAATTAAAAAAGCGGCGTTAAAAATTTGCTATTAAATAAAAAAAAATTGTTACATTGATCTAACAAGTAAAATTAAACTCTAAACTCAGTGGACAAAACCCATTTTTCGCGCGTTACCTAGTACTATTACTATTATTTATTCTGTGGCGTTACTTCAGTTCACCTCTAGTCCAGAAAGTGCCCGTATCGATGGCGCCGCGAGCACTCGCTATCATTACTATTCTTTTATTGTTATAGCAAAGGGAAGGCACAGCCATTACGTCTATTGTGCCTAGTTCGAAGTTCGAACTGTTATTAACGACTGTCTATTTGCAAAATGGTATGTAAAAGTTTTTCCTTTTTTTTTTGCTAGTTTTGTTATTTTTTTTGTAATATCCTTCAAATATGAAGATTAGAGAGAAAGAAGAGAAAATAATAGAGAGAAAAGAAAATAATTTAATAGTCTAGTTCACTTTAAATACGTATTAAGCAACAATTTGTGGTTAAATATACCAAATACAAAAATATATACGAGAATTTTTACAATATTCTTACCAATGTTTATCTTCTCTTTCTCTGCTCTAAAGTACGTGTCATTGTGTCTAAATATACACTTTCTTCGTAAAGTTTTCACAGAATATCTGAAACATTGAAGGAAAAAGAAAAATATGTATACTTAAATAAATTTATCAAAACTTCATATTTGCATAATCAATACAATACAATTCTATATTGACACAAAAAAATAGAAAAAAATAACACAAACTAAGAATACAATAGTTCACAACGGGCGGCCGTATTCGTTTAGATCCGCGGCCAATTTAATTTGAGCACAATTCGCGTTTAATCTACGGTTTGCGCGTGGGCTGCGTGTGGGTTGGAGTCTTGTATGATTTTGACACTTGAGCTAAATTGCATTAACACCCACTCCCATGTGATTCTTGCAAATGAAAGTCGCCTACCGTTCGTGATCTGCTGCCACCATTCAACAGTTAGAGAACAAAAATGATTTATAACGCAATTAGTTTATTAAAAACGAAACATCACTCTTATTTAGAAACGTTCTGAAAACATTACTTATACTCCGAAGTAAATAATACTACTTTAGCTCCATAGAAATACTATTATGCTTAACTCAGAAGTAGCAAAATACGTTTTTCACTCTCCACACATCACTTTTGAGTATTGACATGAAATAATTAAAAGATAGCAAAAAACCCTTGTTATTATAAAATAACAACAATAGCAATAGTGTATATTATTATTTATAAATAATTAAGATGTTATAATATTATATATAAGCTATGACTAATGTTATTATTTTTCTCTTTTCAGGTAAGTTCCAGTGGAGCAAGTGGTGATTAATTATTTAGTTGTCAATTTTATTTACTAAAAAACTGCTTAACAATTTAGGTATCTGCCTGATAAGTACTTTTGCTCTAGAATAAATCTGGTGTGGCAAGTAGGGCGACTAGACTAAGTCTGTGTGTGTGTCTGTCTGTTTAGCCATGTGTGTAGTATTAATAAAAGCTTTTTATTGGAGAATTGGTGAATGTAGGTACTATTTGTCACCGCGCCGCGCCTCTCCGTCAGCTGAAATTTAACTTTAATTCAAAGTTGTTCGTACAGTTTTTAGTTGGCATTTAAACCTGAAAAGCTACACCAGCAGCGTCAACTAATCCAACTGAACTAAAACTAGGTTGCAGTCACATTTTAAAGTTAAGCTTTGGCTTAGAGATGGAGGATTACGTCACAGGAATTTTATGCTTTCCCCCGCTTTCTCATCACCATTGTGACATCTATTTATTGATGTCCTAAAAATGCATAAATTAAAACAGAAGTTTCGAAATTTATTGTTTGTCAATATAGCATTTAACGGGCACACTAGTAGTTCAATCACTATTTTAGTGAACTCAACAACCACCGAATTTATGTCTCATAGAATACAGTTGATTATAATATATTTTATACTTTAGTTTTCAAACTCTTCTTCTCACTTCTTCCTGTCCTTATTCTTGTTCTTATTCTAATTGTTTTACATTTCTGAATACCTTTCTTCCTCTCCGTCCGTGTGACCTAAAACAGAACAACATATAAGACAAACAGATATACGAAAATAGAACAAAACTGAACTTGATAATAGAGTTTTTCGTATGTTGAATGATTTAAAAGCGCTAGCTTGTGATTGCCTTAGCATTGCAGCAGTGATGTAGCGGATTCTAATCCAGGACTGCGAACCAGGTTGCATATTCAGTTATAGGGCGTTGTTGGCGAGCAGCCAAATTGCTCGCCACATCGCGCCGCATGCGACCATGTGCTGGACTGTATTAGTGTATAATTGTCCAATGGAATCACTGGCCAGCTAGCAATGCTGTGTGCCAGTATCTTATGTTACTTTTCCTAATCCTTAACGTGATTGGGTGAAAGTAAACTTAAACAAATAATATACGGAATGTTATTTTCGAATTTCAAATAATAGTTCAATATTTTATTTAACTGGACGTTTTCCAGAGGCAATTAAAAAAACATAACTTACCTATAAATAGCGCTAGTAAAAATGAGGTGATAAAAAGTACAGTAAAAATGCTTTAAAACATTGTTTACTTCAGTTTAATAATTCCTTAAAATACAAAGTAAGGCAGTAACCATAATTTAATGCTTATATGTATACGGGGCCAATAATGCATTTTTCTTACTAATTTTTTCCCTCTTCACAAATTACTATACAATATTTTATTGAGGTAGATAAAATGTGTGTACTTTAAATTCAATTTTGTCTTTGTATGCACAAATCGTAATCATATCGTCGTCGCTTTATAAAACGCTTAAAACAACCAGTTAAAAAGTGCTAGCCTGACTCATACGCAGCACTAAACCTAAAGCTCTAGCCGTCTGACGCGTCGAAAAGATAATGAGGTAGCCCTATTCTGAAGCCAGGACCCTAAAGCCTAATGAAAACAAGTTGAAGCGTTGTATCCACGTCTCTACCTGAACCATTGAACTACAATTGTTCAGGCGTACATAGAAATGTCACCCGTGAACTATAATAAGAATTGGTGTTCGCGGACACCAACTTCTATGGCATTAGTTTTTGTTTTCCTTTTCGCCGTAGGTACTATCGCGTACTAACGCGGACGAGCCCTAAATGGTGCAGGGTGTGCCCTAACTGAATCAAACAATGAAATAACTATTATATCTGGTTTATTCGTAACGAAATTATACATTAGAACTTTGAGAATAGTAAAATCTTCCAGCTCGCAGCGGGGGCTGCGGCCGTCTACCAGGTATTAACCAAATTCAAAAGAATATTACTCATCACATTTATAAAGCTAGAAACGCGAAAAGAGGCTGCCAGCACGAAAGCAGCAAGCATGACGGACATATGCATGCCACACGCACCACCATATGCCAGAGTATATTCCGCCAGTCTCTCGCTGCCGCCATGTTGACGCACGGAGTGTATTCGAGGTATCTTCTCTATTACTTGTACGTAATTCCTCAGTGAGCTAAACCTAATATTTTAATCTTCGCGTCGTAACTCGCTGTCAGCCGTCTGATTCCGTCCGAAAGGCCCGGCCGAGGCCCTCAAATATGACGTGGGTCTGCGATTGGAGCTGAATATGAATTGACCCTTTTATTTGTCACATGTTTTGTTGACTTCCACCGAAATAGGAAAAAATCTGCAATGTTAGGAACTCTCTAAACAATATGACGAAAAATTTACCTAAAAGATTTATAATCTTAAAGCTTTTAAGCATTATTGTTGAGTTATTTTGGAGATCTTCGGAGTAGCATTTTTTAAATACTGGAGTATATTTCAAGTTAATTGATGAGAGCGTCGATGGTTAAATGGCCAGGGCCGTTGTCATCCATTCGGGAAAATTAACGTACCAACGTGTTTTAGATTTTCGAATTCATACTTATGAAACTAGACGCACTTAGGGTGAAGGAAAACTTCTTATGGAAACCTGAACACACCTTTGAAATTCTAAGGTTGTTTGTGGAATTGTTTATGACAAATTTTATTGTTAATAACACCTATAATCAACTTATTTTTTTAATTTAAAACAGCCTCTGTGGTCGACTGGTAAGATATTCGCCTCACATTACGGAGGTTCCAGGTTCGAATCCCTGTGAGGATTCGTCGAACAAATATTACTTTGGAGACTTTCCCTAGTTTGATTAGGACATTGCAGGCTGAATCACCTGATTGTCCAAAAAGAAAGAAGATTCCGTGCTTAGGGAGGCACGTAAAGCCGTTGGTCCCGGTTACTATCTACAGATGTAGTCATTATATGAGCCATATCAGAAGCCTAACAAATGATTCTGACACCAGGGTTTGTGAGGTAGTTTATCCTCGAAACCCACACGCTAAGTGAAGTATCGAATCTATTAGTCGCTTATTAGCACACACCACAAATGTCATTTACCACTAAATCACGTGTCAGACCGACGACTGTGGTATCAACACGTATATGAAGCATGTAATGTGACATTATTAACTCAGTCACAGATGTGGCACGATATGAATTTCACAGCGGTGATGTATAAACACTCGCGTCGCGCGCAACGAGCTATAAACATTTTGTGTGCAGTCTGAATTTGTAAGACACGTCTTACGATATTATATTTACAAAGTTGCCGCATCTATCTAGGGATATAACGTGATATAACATTGTTGTATGAAATATCAAAATATGATGTTTCTAACATTGTTCCTTTAGGTGGAAGACTTCGTATTGTTTTAGTAGTATTTTTTATCGAAATGATCTATTTCAATTTGTTATTGTTTCATTTAGTTATCGGAATAATAAAAAGCTCTACGAAAAAAGAATAACGCATGGACTAGTACTAACCACTAACCCGCTTAACTTTTAATTACGCTATTTCCATAACCAATGGTTGCCTGGTAGAAATGGCTACCTTAGCTTGGTGTAAATAAAGTATATTATTGTATTGTATTGAAGTAATAGGTGTTGCCAGAAATTTTCTTATTTATACTCTAAGAGGTATTGTTACACAGAGTGACGTTTAAAAAATAATTACACACAGAAGGATCGTGACCTTAATTTGTTGGTCTACTACTGCAATCTATAATTATAAAACCAAAGGGCTAGGAAGGGATAGATACAGTTCACTCAGTTCAGTTGCTTGGCTTAGACCTCCTCTCTGATCTAGAAATGCTACTATGAATCTAATGTAATTAAGTATGAGTTTAATACAACATGAAACAGCATTTCCCTCTCTACATTTTGTACTGTCTCGTACAAATTCAAAATTAAATCACAGTTTCTTGTGATAATATTTGAAGTCTGTTGCAGAACCAAGTCCAAGATTGTGCAGAATATTGCAGACCTAGTAAAAGACGTTTCTGTTAGTGACCATTGCAAGTGCTGTGTTAAGTTATGACGTCATAATGGCCGCCCCACTGTGGGATGGCTGATTTCCAGCTACTTGCCAAACGAGCTAGCTAAATAATGGCCGTTTACTTACTGATGTTGTTACTGATGTTGCACATTGTAAATTAAGCTGACAAGTACGCATGTGATGTGAATGTAACGTATAACGTTACCCTATTTATAAAAATAGGGTTGTTATATTTTAAAAAGTTACAAATTTGAAAACAATGGTGTTATTTTTGATTAATAAAAAATATATTTTAACTTAATTAAATTAAAAATCTTAAGCGCAAGTACGACTTTTACTAAAATATATTTGTTAATTATTAGTAAAAGTACGTAGGTACTTATAAGAATTAAAAAAAACCACAATTTAAAGTTACAAAAATAAGTGGTTATGACGATTAAAGGAGTTTATTAGACGAAAAATAAAGTAACTATATATTTCTATGAGTAACTTTTTTTTTAGCCTGATTTGTCCATCCGTCGTCGCCTCCCCACAATAAGCATGTAGCTCGTCTCATCTTAATAACATAATAATATTAATAGATAAATAGCATGCATCTGTAGCAGCATATAGCCTTCAGTATCACGTGTGTTGCGGCATAGGAACGACCGCTACACACTACCCGCAAGCTAACCACGGCATGCCACGGCACAGCTATGGCTGTAAACACAGGCACAGATGTCCCATTCATGATTGCTGCTAGCGTCCTATACAAACGTGACCACAATGTATATCTGTGATTTTATGTGGCAGCACAGAATTATTCTATAATATAACGTACGGCCTTTGTTCGGCATTTGGAAAATCAATATCTTTAAAAGGACCATACTTAGCTTTATGAAATAACTAGCGACCCGCCCCGGCTCCGCACGGGAAAATGGTTATTGTGGGTTATTCTTGAGTATATTATGCATGTATTATAGATATAAACCTTCCTCTTGAATCCCTCTATCTATTAAAAAAAACCGCAACAAAATCCGTTGCGTAGTTTTAAAGATTTAAGCGTACAAAGGGAGGGACATAGGGAGGGACATAGGGACAGAGAAAGCGACTTTGTTTTATACTATGTAGTGAAGACTAAATTAAAGCTTTTTTTTATCATTAATTAAGTTTTTATTTCATTAAGCTAGGTCAGGTATCTTTGAAGATATTGAAGATTTTACCCCGGGTCCACACGTCTGCCTTGTATGCCGAACAGAGCGAGACACAGTTATGCGTTAGAGTGAGCGCGGTGATTTGTATCTCATTCTAACGCATAACTGCATCACGTTCTGTTTGTCAAACAAAGTGGCAAACAGCACGCGTGTGTAGGAAGCTCTATAAGCAATCCTTTTCGTTTGCGGCAAAAAAGTCAACATTCTAATAAATAAAATTCTTGCATTTAGGTACCTACTTGAAATATTAAAATCATTGGAAGTGATGGGCGGGTCGTCTCGTCACATCACTAGCGAAGAGGCTCTTCATTATTTCTTTCCGCTGGCGCCCCATTAATAGTGCCGTGTGAGCCTCGGGCGGCCGCCCTCGCTCATGAAAGGGTTCCGCACTCCAATCTCTATGGCTCTCACCACGCTGATGACTGTCGACTTTTTGCACAAAATTTATTTCTATAATGCAGGAAATTTAAAAAAAATTACTCCATTTTATATAGGAGTGGGTTATATATAAATATAAAATTATAGATTCATAGATTCTTAGATTCTTTATTGTACACAAAAAGAAAAATTATACATCACAACATAGTATAAAACAAAGTCGCTTTCTCTATCCCTAGGTCCCTATGTATGCTTAAATCTTTAAAACTACGCAACGGATTTTGATGCGGTTTTTTTTAATAGACAGTGATTCACGAGGTAGGTTTATATGTATAATACATGCATAATATACTTAAGGATAACCCACAATAACCATTTTCCCGTGCGGAGCCGGGGCGGGTCGCTAGTATAAATATAAAATTATAGATTCATAGATTCTTTATTGTACACAAAAAGCAAAATTATACATTTCATATAAGCGGAAGTATACAAGGGCGAGCTTACTATCTCTAAATAGAGATCTCTTCCAGCCAACCCGTATCATATGTGAGAAAGCTATACAGACATTGCAGGGACAAGGCTATGTACTTAATTGAAAATAGAATATTTAGTTACCAACGTCACAAAAAATGACCTACATACAATAAGAGTTTCACTAATAATCGGATCTAGTGCAAATCTATTCCAATGCAAATATCCTATGGACCTAAATCAGTAAAATTTAAATACCTGGTTCTTCAGTAGTTCAACACTCTCGCCATAAACTATCTAGTTTATGGCGAGAGTGTTGAGCTATCTAGCTCTGAGGTCTCCAAGGCTGTTTGTACTTTCTAAGTTGTTATCAGGCACTTGAAGCATAATTTGTTGCAGATTTCAGAATAATAAATATGTATTTAACCACTACGAGTATTAGTTTTGCCGCAAGATGGAACGTTTTTAGAATTTTTGTATCAAGTTAGTACACAAGCGTACGTACAGTAGGTACAAGTTCATAAATGTAGTCATATCATGTGTTTTTATACTTTGAAATACCTTTTTTCCTAAAGGCTTGTGTTTTTAATTCTTTTGTGTTACAAATACAGTGTACGGGACTCAATATTTTACATCAAATTA
The DNA here is from genome assembly GCA_948473455.1 of Teleiodes luculella. Classification (NCBI taxonomy): domain Eukaryota; kingdom Metazoa; phylum Arthropoda; class Insecta; order Lepidoptera; family Gelechiidae; genus Teleiodes; species Teleiodes luculella. The sequence continues at coordinate 5,146,770 of OX419601.1, forward strand.
TACGTCCTGAATGCATTTGGATAAAATGTTAATTTAAAGTATAAATGCACGTGATATGACTGGATTTATGATATGAACGTGACCGTACATACTATTTATTATTATATAACCTTAAAAATTATTATATCATTTAGTGGGTCTGCTGGAAGATGTTTAAAAAATAAGCAGGCCTATTGTGTCGTCTATATTTTATGTTGTTTCTTTATACTTTTTGCATACAATAAATTGCTATGCACAAAAATATATTCTATTTCTGCAGCAATTGTTGTGAGCTTAGTTAGTATATTATTATTTTTGTAAACTTTTTATTTTTAATTGTAATAACTGACAGAGTCACTAATTAAGACGAACGAAAGCTAAACTGCAATTAAAGCAAAGACAAATTATAATGGCAATCAAAGTAAATACGAAAACTTGAAGAACTCTATTTAATTTTACCCTCACAGTACAAGTGGTACAAAAACTCACACTGTAGCATTTATTGCGGCCATCATTGCTATCAGGTTTTCCCTAAAGGAACATCTCTTGAGGAAAACGGTACATAAAACTGACAAAGGGCAATTTATATTAGGAAACTTCTAAGAATGAGTTAATTAATGTAACAATACGAAACGAGGGTTTGTGTAATACCAGTAAGTCGTTAAAGATAAAAATCACTGACAAAAGACGGTTAGAAATTGTACAATATAGTCTGACTATCACTACATACTACTATTTATCGTAATACGAGTAAGACACCGAGCGAAATTCGTTATCGAACCCGTAAACACTCGTTTCTAATCGTCCGCGTAATTAGTGAGAGAACGAAATTAGTGACCATATTCTGCGTGGAAAGAAAAACGCATGAAAACTCGAAAACACGCGTTTTCTCAAACACAAGATTAATGTAAATCGATTGTTTACCCCCAAAACCCTCCATATACCAAATTTCAGCGAAATCGTTCAAGCCGTTTCCGAGATCACAGAAATATACATTAAATAAATAAATATACAATTATTGCTCGTTTAAAGGTATAAGATGCACAATATAACCTCAACGTGGCTTGATTGACATTATATTGAGTGAGTAGGTATTCTATGTACAAGCTACTCACAAATAAAACCAACGAATTTTCGTGTACAAGTGAAATGAATAGTTCCACGACTAAACTAGCTTTTTGCGGTTCGGGGTGAGTTACAGAAACGTTTCCTAACATAATTCAAATGTTAAATTTGACCGTTTGGAACGCTTTTCAAATGAATTTCTCGACGACCAGTGGCAAAAACACTGTAACCGACTCAAAAACAGAGAATAGTCTAGTCAGAAGGACTACGAATACGAACATTATGTCCGACAAAACTACGCTGGACGTTTTAATTTGATATGAGAATGAATTTGCCTAAGTAAATGCAATGCCGTCATAAAATGGTCAGGCCTTTTCATAATTTGGTCAGTCTATTGTTTTGATGAGAATTCAATTTATCTCTTGATAAATTTGGATAACAGGTTAATCAAGTATCGTGTTTATCTATCAAATCCCTCTCAACTATCTGAGTGATAGCATTGATTATATTTTGAATACCTAGGTTTTTAGAAGATAAACTAGTGGATCTAAAATTAGCTCGTTCCTATATTAAGTATGCTCTCATTGACTAAAACTGAAAAAAACTTTTATTTTAATACAAAGAACACATTTAATTGATTCTAAAATGAATACATAAAAGTTGACCCATAGCGCTTATAAAGCAGTTTACACACTTACCGGTGGGACTGCTGTGATAATATTTTGTTTTAAGTCCCACGTGAATGGCGCGAAACGTGATGTATAGCAGCGAGCACGCGCGTAAGGTGGCGTAAACAGTGCTTCCATCGTAGGCTAAGATCTCACCGCTAAAATATACTGCTACTACTAAAAATATTCCCCTGACCTGACATACATCAACCCAAAATCCACTGCTGCTCGTACACCGACCGAGGAGATGTCTTCTCTACGGAGGTAGAGAGGGATTATAGCCACATGTTTGGCAGGTGATATTTTAAAGCTCATTTAATTTATCTCTATCTATATATAAAAAATAATAAACGTGTGGGGACATCTCACACACAAACACAATCATCTGACCCTAAACTAGGCAGAGCCTGTACTATGGGTTTCAGGGTGCTGATAAGTTATATACATACATATATAAATATACAACATCCATCCATACACACGGCAAATACAAGTGCCCATCACACGAAAATATAGCAAATTAATTGCGCTTCGTTAAAAAGAAGATAAACCAACAGAAAAACTATTCTTACATTCTTTAAAATATCGTTATCTAGAATAATATTTGATTGAAATGCGCGGGCCTTTCAGTGTTGCTGTGGATTAACACATTTTATCATTTGTACCAGTCCTTTGTTTAATTTAAATTTCATAAAAATTCAGGTCTCGATAGTTTATATTCGTTTCATTAGGTTCGAAAATTCAACCCTAGCATATAGGGCAGATTCTGGGCCTCAAACATATAGTTCGATTTGTCATCGATTCGCAAAGAAGAAGAACCATAGCATAAAACTATTGTCTTGTTAAATTTTTCGCGAAGTTTTGTCCCAAGACCCATTAAAAAAGGTGTACAAGTCCTTTGCGGTGGGATCTTGCACTATTAGCGGTGGTATAACTGGTGCTTTGAGTCACGCCACCCTAAGGACATGTAGCATCGAGGCCTCTTTATTGTGGGGGTCACGCAACGCGACACCTGCATAATTCACTGGAATGAAGCCTTTGTGACGTAGCGAAGTAGGCATAACTCACAACACGATAAGCTTGAATGAGGGGACTGCGTTCTATGTTACATATAAGGTTGCCTGATAGAAATTGCTACCCAGCAATAAGGCCGCCTACATGTACACTTTCATTCTTGTTTTTTGTGAATTTACTGATTGTATTATTTCTAGTGTGCAATAAAGTATATTCTATTCTATTCTATTCTATTACATTTCGAATACTTTCACTTTGCTAAATAAAATGTATGTCAAGATAAACTACCTCCTTTGCAGTTTTTCGTCGATTTCTTTTCAGTATTAAACCCCTACTCGGCAACATTATCTTTCACTGCATTGTGTGTTTAGAAGTGAATCTTATGAGGTAAGGATTGCTGCGATCGGAGCCCTGTCCAGTACCTACATTTTTTTTAAAGAGACGTATATGTTATAGTCTTAATAGTCTTTCTTACAATAAAAAAATATCATTATTGTCTAAAATCATAACTTGCCTGTCCTAGCAAAGATCATTTAATACACAAAAATAAATTGTGATCAGTTGTGACGAAAAATTGACGCATAAAATTGCGTGACATATCGGACACACATTTTTAAAACATTCCGGTATACATACCCCCTGTTTTTATTCCTTTCAGCAGACAATAAAACCGCAGCTACTAACTAATATTATGTTCATAACAAGAAAAAGTTTCTTAAATAATTAATGTAGTAAAAACAACATTAGATTCATTCATTACGAATTTAAAAGCAAGGCTCTTGTCCGTGGTATAAAAAAAAAAACATAAATATAAATAATTATAGAATAGAATAGAATAGAAAACTCATTTATTCACTGTCACACAGCAGACAACAAGTATTACGACAATTAAATACACCTAACTAAACATTACTTTATTACAATTACTAACATTTATTACAACAATTACTAAACATTACTTTATTACCAGCAAATACATTACACTAGGTTCAAAGTGAACAAGGATATATCTTGGGCCTTTTCACTGTTTCAAATTAAACCAACCGAATCTCGGCGACGACGATGCGACGACGACGTGTGATCAAGGGCCACGCTCGCCCACAATTGATAGGATTGTATATTTCAGGGTTGGCTATGCGATGCGTCAATCCCCCTTTTACCCAGCAAATGTTATTGGGTCATCGTTTCTGTTCCTGGCCGTGGAAGGGACATCGATTTGAAACGATGTAACCCTATAAATAACGATATAACCCATTTTTCTCTATGTGACAAGAAGCTATCAGTTTTTGTAAATAGTTACGGTCATTTTTGGTACTTGACAGAATGAATATGAAAAACTGTAATGGTGCTTATGACCAATTGTTTCCGACTTAGGATAAGACCAATTCAATGTTGTACGCAGGCTCATATAATATGTCCCCACAGAGGGGCTCGAGCCTACCCTGAAATCAGGGTGAATAGGCCTTAGTAGACCACGCTAGCCTAGTGCGGGTTGGTCAACTTCACACACAACCTTTGAATTACTTCGCAGTTGTGTGCAGGTTTCCTCACGATGTTTTCCTTTATCGTAAGAACGTCGAATGAACGTACATATGAATTCAGAGTCTTCCACTCCCCCGCAAGTCCGGTGAAGCTTGATTTGTCGTACCTTTTCGACACAAGCAGAGGTCAATTAAAAAAAAAAAAAAAAAACATATGTATTCGAAAATCGAAAACACATTGATACGAGCTGTGGCTTGAACCCGCGAACTTCTGGTGGAAGTCAACGACGGCTCTGACCACTTAGCCATCGACGGTCTAGTTCAGGGTTATTTTTGATAATCATCAACAACTGTAACCTCCAACAAGCCGGCCAACCGTGTTGGTTTTGCACACGTCTCCCTGTTAAGGCGAGAAAAGAGAGACGAAGAAGATGATACGACATTATTCAGCGAAATAATAAACGAGTAGGATGTTTTAGTAGAGTAGTACAGTGGAACAAAATGACCAACTTGAATAAACATGATTCAGAAACACGACACCGTTTATAACAACCATGCAGGTAGGATATAACTCGGTTAAATAATACTCTAGTGGGTAGAATGAATAAAATTGTACTGAAAATTTGTAAAAAGGACTTGCTACTCGTATAAATATAATTTGAGTTATAATTTTTGTGAGCGCTTAGTATCTCAAATGTACTTACTGATAATTTGTAACGTCGACCCTGTAGCCTAGTCAGTCAGTAGTGACTTCAAAGCAAAGGGTTGCAGGTTCGAATCCCGGCCAGGGCAAAGTTTTGTGTGAAGAGCACTTGTGTCTGGATATTATTTGATCATATGTATCTTTATATGTATGAACAGGTATATCAGCTGGCTGAAACCCATAGTACAGTACAAATCTGCCAATAGTAGTTAATTATTGTGAAATGGTCGTGTGTGAAGTGTACCCACTACTTTGTTTATTGACAAGGTGTCTCTTCAGGTATGCAGCACTTCTAAAGACTTCAAGAATTCCCTTATCCCTTAAACTCATAAGAGACAAAGGGATTGCAGAAGTCGTTGAGCAAATCATATCCCCTTACGAGTTGGCCCTTAGCCCTTGGAGTTCGGAACCAATTTCGGAACATTGTTGCGATGTAGAGCGCTTATTGAAAGCAGGGGCTCCGAAAGTAGAGACAAAGAATTTGCGTAGCGAGGATATTTATTTATTGGGCTATAGATATATTTTGCAAGATTTCATAGAGATATCTGGGTTACGCTCTTCTTCAAAGAGTTCAAATAATTTACTTTTTAGGTTTAGGATAATATCTACATCACTGTTATGTGTAAAATTTTCGTAATCTTTAAATGAGTTTGATGGCAGCCTACTAGTTGGTAGTACGTCTGCACACGAAGTACTATTATTATTATTACTTTTCCAACCCCGAAATTATATAATATTTATAATACAAGATCAATAGACATTTATTGTATCAATGAATAAACAGAAGAAAGTTTCCGCTGATTTATCAAACCACTACAAAATTATTTTGTCATTTAGCTACAGTTACCACAAAAATAAATAAGCTTCTATTCGTCCAAGTTACAGATAAGAACGCCTATCTTTTCTGGGGTTGGCATTATAACCCCATAAAAAAGCCTTATTGACTTGATAATTTTGTTTCCAGCCTCCGTGGTCGTGTGGTCAAAAGGCTCGCTGACGTTACGGAGGTTCCGGGTTCGAATCCCGGTGGGGATTCATCTGGGGAAAGTCTCCAATGAGACAGTTTGGTTAGGACATTGCAAGCTGAATTACCTGATTGTCTGAAAAGAAAGATGATTCCGGGCTAAAAGCTATTGGTCCCGCCCGGCTACTATCTACGGATGTAGTTGTTATAGGAGCCATGTCAGAAACTAAAGGCGACTCAATTAATTCTGACACCAGGGTTTGTGAGGTAGGTTAACTGTGAAACCCACACGATAAACAAGCAAGCATTCTGTTTTTTGAATCTATAGCTCGTCTATTGTCTAAGTTCGATGGGAGCAGGTGTGCGCGGGTCGCCGGGTCGATTCTGGCCGACCCGACGGCGAATCAATGCCGACCAATTCGGCCGAACCACTGGATTCTGCCTTATTTGTCCTATGTTTTTTATTGACCTATACTTGTTTCAATGTCTTCGAATTAAGCTTTAAAGAGGAACGTACCCCTAGTAAATCTTGTTCCAACGAGTCTCAGCAAGACGAAGAGGGTAAATTTTGTACAATCTTTAATAGCATATTTAATATGGTTCTATAAAACAAAGGTCACAAGACTATTAATAAATTATTATGAATTGGCCATTGGAAAAAAACGAATCGTCAGTATTTTGTAAGAAAATAATCTGCAATCTTTTATGATGAGTGTAATAGTGAAATAACATAGTGGTGTATGAGTGAAATAATCTGTACCCTTTTATGTGTGTGTGTCGTGTGTTCTTGTAATTACAAGAATGTTATAAGTACATTCTGGAATAACTAGGACATATAACATGTATGTATTTCAATCATGGAGGGAGAGATCTTTTATTTTACTCTATGAGTTAAAATTTATTGGTCTGATGACGTCACAATAGTGTATAGTGAATGGGAAGCAACCGAAACGCTCACAGTTTCATTGACCAAACACCGTTCGCAAACACAACATAAACATTCAAAACGAATTTTAACTGGAAAGTTTTCTGAAAACTTTTTTATCAAACCGTTTCGACGTAAAATTGGTTCGATCTCCCATGAAATATCGAGTACGTTTTATGTACCGAGTGCCAAGTGCGAGTTTTTTGCTCACGAAACGCGCTCGATAACTACAACGTAAACGAGCATTTAGTATGGAGAAATTTTAGTTCAGCGAACTGTCCGCAGATGGCGTAGTTTCAATTCCATACAAAATCGCGTTTACGCTCTCGCTATCGAGCGCGTTTACTTTGGTCGCAAAACTCGCACTCGGCACTCGGTTTTGGAAGTTTTTCTCTATTTGAGCGTGTAGTGCGACGCTGCGGTTACGCGGAAATGGTTGTGTCATGATATATTGGTGTCGATTTACCAATGGCTTGGTACTTTGATCACTTCTTGTTTCTTCCAAAACGTAAAAGTTGTTTTATCAATCGTATAAGTTGGCTTTAAACAAGTTGTTGGCAACACCAACAAATGTCAGTTTGATTTTCTCCCGCTTTTAGCTACGGTGTATTTTCTTGTGCTCCTCATATTTAAATAATATAAATTGTTTACTGTGACCAACACCAGCGTGTTATTATTTCCAAGGACATGTATATCACAAGTATATCATTGAAAATATCTTATACACAGTACAGTGGTATGACAAGTTTAATTTAGATTTTGAGATATCAAACCAGGTTCTTTAGGGCCAGTTGTTCAGTTTCATAGTACTCATGAAACTCACACAAAGTGGCCGGTCACGTGACTGGAGTTTATATGAAAAAATTAATATTATTTTTGAGATTTCAACATAAGTTCCAATTAGAGGAATGGCCTGTAACCAATCCTCAGCAGCAGAGCATTAAAGACAAAACACACTTGTTAGAGTGATAATATAAAGCAAATTGTTTAATTTGTTTTAATATAATTTTACAACACTGAAAATAAAACAAGACACGAAAGTAGTAACAAAATACAATAGACACTCAGTCAATGTCAGTCAATATCATGATGAGATGACCGATGACAGCAAAGAGCTCTTTGCTTCAACACTCCTCCTTAATCTCATCATGCTAATGAACACTCATTCATTCACACAAACCCATTTCTCTCATACACCACACATGTTTACCCTTTGGTAAAGCTTTGGTTAGAGCATCTGCAACCATTCTCTCAGTTTCACGATACTCTAGTTTAGTCACACCTGACTCGAGTTTTATAGCGTGTCTTTCCTCCCGCCTCTTTGATTATTCGAAAAATCCATTTCGAATCAACGACGTTACACGATCTAGGAGGTTCGAGAAGCGTCCATGCCTTATGTTTCTTTAAAGCATCAAGCTCCTCCTCAATTGCGACCTTCCATTTAGCTGAATCATCTCTAGATAGAGCTTCCTTCACTGTTAGGGGATCTTGAGAGGTATGCACAGCTTGATAAGTCACATAATCTGGGTATTGCTTCTTTTTCCTCTCGCGAAGCGGATATCTCCTTTCCAGTGGTTGACTACCTTCAGCATCTGACTCTCCTCTTTCATCAGATGTTTGCCACACGTCATCGTCAACAGCATTATCAAATACTTCATCATCAACAGCTTCATTCTTTACCGTGACCTCTCCAGGCACATAACCAGAAGCATTTCGATTTTCCAGTGGTACACTCATGTCTGGAACTATTTCCTCAGAAGCTATTTGGATATCGTCGTCTGCTAACGGAATGACCATCCTGTTGGATGAGCTCCTGTTTCCATCAATGATAACCTTCTTCTCATCTTCTTTACTCTTAAAAAGATGACTCTCAAAGAATATAACATCTCTACCCTTATGCACCTGTCTCGTTTTTGGATCAAGTAAGCGATAGCCTTTACTTTCCTCACAGTATCCAATATGAATGAGTTCCATACTCTTAGGATCCCATTTCCTGCGTTTCTGGTCTGGAATGTGAAGATAGGCCTTGCATCCGAATACTCTAAGATGGCTTAGGTCTTGCTTCTTTCCAGTCCAAGCCTCTTCAGGTGTCATATTCTTTACAGCAATAGTGGGTGATCTATTTTTGAGGTAGACAGCGGTGTTGACTGCCTCAGCCCACAATTTCTTGCTCATATTAGCTTCTCCAAGCATAGTTCTTGCCTTCTCGACAATTGTTCTGTTGGCTCTCTCTGCAACTCCGTTTTGCTCAGGTGTATACTCAATAGTTAGTTGCTGACTTATACCCCTGGCCTTACAGAATTCCTTCATCCGCCTATTGACATACTCCTTGCCATTGTCGGATCGAATTATTTTAATTTTGTGTCCAGTTTGTCGTTCGGCAAGCTTCGCGAACTCAACAAACTTCTCAAACACTTCACCTTTACTTCGTAAGAAGTACACAAAGGTTTTCCTCGTATAATCGTCTATAAAGGTAAGGAAATAACGTAATCCTCCATACGATTCCTCTTCCATAGGCCCACACACATCTGTGTGTACTAATCCTAAAACCTCTGTAGCCCTGGTAGCACCAGTCTTTTTAAATGGCAGCCTTGATTGTTTTCCAACAACACACGATTCGCACTCTAGCTTAAAAGTATTGTTCTGAAAACTTACCCCTTTTGCCATTTTGTTTTTCAGTAATGTAAGATTGCGTACCCCTAAGTGTCCAAGCCGCTTATGCCACAGTCTCATCTCATCTGAAGTGGTTGAAGCTAATGCCACTTCCTGTGAACAATATTTGACTTTATAGACACCATTTTGTACATTTCCTAGTAACGCAGGCTTACCCGTTACCTTACATTCATCAGCTTTAAAGATTTTAAAACCGGACTCATCAAACACAACAACTAGGCCTCTGCTCGCAATTGTGCTGACACTCAGTAGGTTTGCTGCTAACCTCGGTACATACAGTACACCACTCAAAGTAACCTCCTCATAGACTATGTTACCTACTGCCTCACCAAACACTTTATCCCCATTCGCACAGGTCACCTCAACATATTTATCTAACTTCTTAAAGTCTTTTAACCACTCCTTCCTGTTGGTCATATGGCTTGAGGCACCCGAGTCAAGAATCCATTCTCCGAAATTGGTCTTTGTAATTGCCAAAGCAATTGCCGTCATGGATTCTTTCTTGTCCTTCTTTGGATTCTTTGGACAATCCTTTGCCTTGTGAGGACCATCACATATGAAGCATTTTAAAGTACGAAACTTCTTCGTATTTCCTTGCTTCTTCTCTTTGTAGGTGAGAGCCTTCAGTGCACTACTGCTAGGCACCGCCTGGTGTACATCCTCCATTTGAAAGAGTTTGTTCTTGACATAGTCTGTAGTTACTTCTATGTTGGAGTTCTCTATGGCTAATTTCACCGATTGGAATTTCTCTGTGAGTCCTTGTAACATCAGTGCTGCGAGCAATTCATCGTCAACCTCCTTTCCGATGTCTCGTAATTGCTGTGCCACCTTCATTAACGACGTTACATACTCCCTTACTGTACTAAACTGTTCTAGTTTCAAACTCACAAGTTTGGACAACAGTTTACACCTATTGTTAAGACCTTTGTCTTGAAAGGCAGCCTTCAGGGCATCCCATGCCTGTTTTGCCGTCTTCGCTTCCCGTACGTGTACTCGACAATGTGGCATGACCATTAGACAGATCTTCGCTCTGGTTTTGTCGTCTCTCTTGCGACCTACCACATCAGTCACATCTGGTGTCGTATTCGTGTACTCCCAAAGGTCTTCGTGGATTAAGTACAGTTCCATCTGGAACTTCCAGTCACTGTAGTCTAGACTACCGTCAAGCTTCTCCATGGCCGGCAATCCCGAACTACCTGAACTCACATAATTCCTTGAATTTGTGTTACTTTGGGGCTCCTGCGATCTCTCATTCGCTGCTGTGTTTTCAGCACGCCCATTTCCAGTATCCATTTCAGTTCAGTGTGCTAATGCGATGGGGTCCATAACCAATTAGAGGAATGGCCTGTAACCAATCCTCAGCAGCAGAGCATTAAAGACAAAACACACTTGTTAGAGTGATAATATAAAGCAAATTGTTTAATTTGTTTTAATATAATTTTACAACACTGAAAATAAAACAAGACACGAAAGTAGTAACAAAATACAATAGACACTCAGTCAATGTCAGTCAATATCATGATGAGATGACCGATGACAGCAAAGAGCTCTTTGCTTCAACAGTTCCTTAGGACGAAAGTTCAGTTTCATGAGCACTCCTCCTATATTGCAGATAAATAACCAATTTTTAACGGTGTATATAATCTTCGTTATTGATTTTGTTAGTCGAGTAAGGTTGATTACTAATTTTATTATGTAGTATGATTGCGACATCAAAATCTCTTTATACCTAACCAAATTTCTTAATAAATTGGAATATAAGTGATATATAAGTCACACTCAAGTACAATAAACTATCAAATTTTTACCATGGTTAAAAAGTCGTTCAGTTATAAAAATACAAACAAATAAGAGAAAATATTTTATTTATTGAACTTAAGGACGGCCAGGTTTAAAAACTAACTGTGTCAAGTTTACCTTCCCAAAATTCAAGTAGAATTCTGTTTTAAGATCTGCATAATAATAAATCGTTGCGATAGATACTCCATCTTTATAAGAAAATCCGATTAACCACCCATTGAGTGTACAAGCACAGAATAAATATAGTATGTACTAGTGGCACAAGTAATAAGGTTTAGAATAACTACTTAATCACGTATAGGCAGATATAATGTCGATAGCGCCTAGGGACCGCGGCGATAAGTCGGAACTTCTGAAGATTACTTTGGGCCTTAAGAGATTTCCGGCTTAGCAACTGGAGGTGGCTCTAAGTGGGCACTCCACCTGGCAACACCGGCTGATTCTTTCTCACGCTTGGCTGACTCGCTACTGTGACTTTGAAATAAGACTGGACATGGTAAAACAGTTGACTCGGTATGGCAATATAGTTAATTACAAAACCCATTTTGTAACTCATGGCCTTTATTTACTAACTAGCTTTTCACCCCGCGGCTTCGCCTGCGTTAGCGGTTTTTCCACAAGGAATGGGGTATTTTCCCGCGGTAACAGGTAACACACAATAGCAGGAATGTCCTTCCCTCAGGTCTATTGTATCTCTGTACCAAGTTTCATCACAATCGGTTTAGTGGTTTTGGCGTGAAAACGTAACAGACAGAGTAACTTCCGTATTTATGGTAAAAGTAGGGATTTATTTTTAATGATTATGATTAATTAACAGCAGTTCAAAGTTCAAAGTTCAAAAAGTTTTTATTCGAAGTAAGATTTAACAAATAATTTTGTGACGTCGAGGCGAGCAGTAAATAATACACATAAATTGCAAGTATATTGCAACAATAAGACACTATTTTTTACCGTTGATTGGTTATGTTGTAATGTAACTTAAGAAAAGTTTACTTATTGTGTTTCGGCGTGAAACTATCTCTATATTAATTTATTATTATTCCCAATGCTGGACAAGGGCTTGCAAGACCTATCATTAACAGCATTAAAGCAAAATAACACAAAATAACTAATTATTATTTTACTTCTTATAATAATATTAGCAGTCCACCTTATGGGAAACCCTAGCCCGGTTTTACACCAATATTTCATTATATATAACATTATTACTCGTATCATTTATTAAAAAAATAGACTATCCAGAATAATCTACAAACAAGCGTTCGCCAACTGAAGAAATGCCAAAATAAATACTCATAGGTATACAAGCCGGCCGAAGTTCTGCACATCTGAACTGCGGAATAATTAATGGCCACGGAGTTGCCAGACCCCCGTGTATTTACATAGTAATTCAAAGCAGCTGTAACTGCGAACCGTCTTTGATACACACTCAAATCCTGTGTACTTTGCCCGAGTTTCGGTTAAGTAGTCTACTTTTATTGTTAGTCGCAACTGTAAGGTTATTTCTGATTTAAAATTTATTTTTATAAAGATATAAAGTTGACTTCCGCATGCATGTGGTCGGTTGAGACTCTGCGTTACTTTTAAACGTCTCCTCTCATTTTGTTTTACTTTAATCACCTTTAATTCAGTTTCTTTTTTTTTTATCAAATAAGATGGTTTAGTGTAAAACTCGTCCAGAAAATAAAATGAAAATAAATACGGGCTCTAAGATGTAATATTGGTAGGTAAATAAAAAAATATTATTAAATGTGTGACAATATTTTAATATGTTTATTGATAATTTAATATTATTATTATCTTACGCAAATAATACAACCTCGGTAATTAATAAAATTGCTACTATACACCACTACAAAATTATACGTTTAAAATATCCATAGTGTCGGAACAGCGTTACTAATTTCCGGTCCTATAATATTCAAAATCGTGTTGAATAATGAAAATAACGGCTTACAAAATAACTGTGAATGTCCGAAAGATCGTATTACTGGCATTAATTTAATAGACTCTCCAACAAAATGGCAGCATTTCACGTTGCAATTACGCAGCCATTTTGAAATGGGTTTTTGGAATTAACAACTTTTACCTTAATGAGTAAAGAGAAAAAAGCAATTTTATTGCTCTTGGTATTTTTTGAGCGAATTTGGTTCAGTTTCCCTATTAATAATTATCTTAGTGTTCAAAATAGACTAATAAATTACACGTTCTTAAAAAGGGTTCTTAAGTCTAATGCGGATATATATAGGTATCCTCAGCTGAAAAATCTATTCACCATCAAATTGAGCTTAAAATAGAAATTGGCTCAGACTGTATTTACTTTTACTTATCAGCCAATTTAACTTAGTCGGTAACGCTCGTGTACACTTAAACTAACACATCTCTTTATTTGTAATTTATTTTCTCTGTTGTTGTTGTATGTATTTATGTCTAAAGTGTATCAAAAATAAATATAAAAATAATTATTTGAGTAAAAAAAAACTTTTAGATTATTATTGTAATAATAAAAAAAAAGAATCTGAAAAAAAAGCTTTACACCACAGCTTTACACACTCAATGAAGTCTACGCAAAAATATAATGTGTGGATTGTTTGAGAATTCATGCGTAAGATTGTACAGTCAACGTAGGCCTAAGAAAGAATAATCTTATTCACTGTCATTATTATCACAAATAAATAAGTACATCAGTCCGTATTATGGTCAGTGAGCAATGCTAAATGAGGAGAGAAATGAGGTTGGGTGTTGAGTACGATTGTTAGCATTATTGTTGTATGACTTTATCCTTTTTTTTGTTTCATTAATACTGTTTAGTTTTTCTAAGAGATCTATCGTTTCTCAAGCCCTTATACATTGAAACTTGTTTTTCTTTATTCTAAGCGAGAACTGTGTAGATGCTTTAAACTATACTTTTTTTTTTAATTGACCTATGCTTGAGTCGAAAAGGTACGACGGATCAAGCTTCACCGGACTTGCAGGGGAGCGGAATACTCTACCCCAAAAAAAGTCATATACCAACACGTCTAGGGGCTGCTCAAGGGAGCCTCGGACCATGGCCTAGCGCGTTGATATTGAAAAACATCGTGAAGGAGACGACGCCTGAGGGGCTCCGTCTCTGATTATAAATTTTGATTTTGGTTCTGGCCGCGCCCCCGCCGGCGGGTGCGGGTGTTGTTACCTGAAGGGTTTAAACTATACGTAATAATGTGTTATGTATATTGTCACAAATTAAAAAGAAAACCGACTGTATTCTGTGCTACTTTATTGTCACTGACTTAGTACTATTTCATACTGCTTGGCTTTGTGACATAGTTACAATGTTACTATGTTTAAGGTGCCCCACATCCATTTTTCTAATGGAAAATGCCACTTTCCCGTCCTCCACTAAAATTAAATTCTACTCCTTTTTGAAAGTCTTCACAAAACCGAACCTAACAACGGCTGCCTACGTGTATACTTTATATACTGTTTGTGAACTATATACTTTACGTTTTTTCTAGTGTGCGATAAAGTATATATTCTATTATAACCGTTATTATTATTAGTAATACGGATTATCAGCTTATCTGTCGGGATGGGCAGGAAGCAGTGTTCCAAGGCTGTATGTTTGCAAAGGTGTCGAGTCCAATTAGTCCGCTGTTTGAGGGCTCTTGCCTTGTCTACACCAAACTCTATGCCCACTTCGGTTATACAAGGAAAAATACCAGGGTCACAGAGATGTAACGATAGTTCTATTTCAATTTTTATTAAATGATTTTTTAATAATAATTGGCGTCAAGAAAAAAGAGTAATCTTAATAAAATTTTGTGAAATTTTTATTTTTTTATTTTATAAATACAGAACTTTTTTTATTCCCTCGAGTAAAATTTAAAATACCGTTAACGATGCTGTAGGTAGACAGACGGTTGTATATTAATACATATTTCTGGGTAGCTCTAAATTTATTTATAATGATTTATATAAAATGTTAGAGATATAATTTGGTAGAATTCGCTTTAATTTATCAATTAATAGAAGATATATGAAGTGGTTTTTATGCAAAATATTGTATTACAATATTATATTAAAATAACAACTTTCGTCTCTCAAAGTTATATACAAACATTTTACTTACATAATATCTTTATAAAATTTATAGCCTATGTGTTATTCTTATGTATAAGCTGTATTATAGTAAAGTTTTATTAAAATCCATTCAGTATTTTTTGCGTGAAAGGTAACAAAAATCCATGCATCCGTACATCCATCCATCCTCACAAACTTTCGCGTTTATAATATAAGTAGGATTTCTTGTACAGTTTATATAAACTATACCCATAAAATATGCATGAGGCTAGGCACGTGTAACTTTTAGAATACCTACTCGTTGAACTAATACAGTTACGGACGAAGTATGTATCTTAACAAACTTATAAGTTTTCTTAGTTTAAGAAACTAACCGAGACTTGATAAGTCCTCACGTGGCAGTATAATTTTACTACCCTGTGAATGCCACGTGCTACTTTTTCTCATACTGTACAACGTAGCACTACGCTACGGCGTAGCACTATGCTACGGCGTAGCAGTTTTCTACGAGCGAAACTTCCAAGCCATAAGTTCTTTTTTTGTGTATGTTGATTTGGTGACTGTTTCAAATATCTTTAGCCACGTAGCATGACCTACCACTATCTATATATCCAAGAGATTAAATTAATTAATACACAGGGGGTAAGTGTCGGCAAAGCAGGTACGACAAAAAGATGTTTTCTAAAAATCTGACACAAAACAGTCATTTTATCGGAGTGTTTGTTTTTATTGTATGGATTCCATTTTTATTTGTGTGCGGAAAAGGATTCTTTGAATTGTTCAGATTCAGTGACTGAGCGAGAATGCTTTTACTGTTTTTGTCAAGCCGTTTTCACATCACACCTCAATAGGCAAGGCAAGGCTCTAGCATGACTACGATAAAGAAAAAAAAAATCTACCTCGAATAGAATTTGAGTCCAAACAAATCTTATACCTTTAAACGAGCAATAATTGTATATTTATTTATATGTATGTATATTTCTGTGATCTCGGAAACTGCTCTAACGATTTCGCTGTTTGGTATATGGGGGTTTTCGGGGGTAAACGATCGATCTAGAATAGTCTTACGTTTGGGAAAACGCATGTTTTCGAGTTTTCATGCGCTTTTCTTTCGACGCAGAATATGGTCGCTAGTTTCGTTCTGCCGGCCACTGTCAGTCTGGTACAGCGGGTTAAGACGCGGACGGCAAGAAACGAGTGTTACTGGTTCGAATCCGGCTCAGTGACTTAGTTTTTTTTTATATGTTCCCTTAGTGAGACTGTTAAACTCTAAGACAGGTGTCTGTTGGGTCATACATGAATGGCAGGTGACATAACTGTAATTTACATACGCATTGTACTATCTACTTTATGTAATGTATACTACGTCTCATAATACATGGTGTGGTTATGTAAACGGGTTTAGTGGTTTGCTATACCGGCACGAGGCGGAACAATTTCTAAGAAATCGTTGCTCCAAGATAATAGCTACTGAATTCGATGATTGAGGCGTTTCTCAACTGTTTGATCCAGGTTAATCTTGATGCTACTATGTAAAATAGACTTTATACTCGTAATTCTATTGATGTAATATACCTCCATTAACAGAAATTAATCCATCAACCAATCAGTCAAATTAAGGTAGAGGTTTGCTGTATGCTGCTTCTGATTGCAATCATAGTCGAGAAACTATAGGCCTCTGTTTAATATATCTAGTGGACCTTTTTAAATTAAATGTTGATGATGAAACGTTTTTGTAAACGTTTTACGCTGAGCTTATCTGAATAGGGATATCGACTGTTTTCAAAATTAAATTAAATTGTCTTACACTATGCAGGAAAGAAACCAACCGGTATCGCTCGTATAAAACTCAGTCCAGAGCTATTTTGAGTTTTTCAGGACAATTTTAAATCAAAGTAAAAATTGTACAAAATCCCTCAATGGAAAATACGACGTCATATGTTTGTATATTTAATCTTCCCTATAAAATATTGTTTTGGCATTTCATAAATTGTCAATAAACATTCCTATTGCAGGCAGGTGGCCTCTTGATAGTGTGACTATTATACTAAGTCCATGCTCTTGATATAAACAGAAATTTGAGCTATAGTATGGCCACTACCGCTGTGCGCCTCTCTGAGGTATGCGCGGCGAGGTGGGAGAGCACCGTTCCGCTACAAGTCTTGCCTTAGAAATGTAAACTCGTCGTCGTCGTCGTCGTGTCGTGTATCTCATGTGAACTCTTGCTCTTTTTTCCCCAGCTCCCACCTCGTCGCGCATACCTCAAAGAGGTGCCCAGCGGTAGTGGCAATACTATAAACATCTTAACATTTGTGTCAATCGTCTCTATATCATCTTTAAAGATTTTCAATTTCAAGGCACATAAAAAAATCGCGCAATTTTTTTCCTAAGCTCAGATTTTGGGTAGGTATTATGACTCAAACAATAGCAGAACCCTTTCCTTACATTAGGTAGGCGAGTGAACGCCATCAATTTGACCGCGCGGTGAGACAATGGCGGCGCGGGCGCGGGCGCGGGATGATTGACGAGCTGCCCAAGATTATAATCTTATGACCTTGGTGGTTGATGTGTGAAAGGAAGCAGACATAGTTTTTTTTGTGTATAATTGAGCGAACTTTAAGATCATGATTTTTTTTAAGGTTATTGTTCTTTGCGTGGGCAAAATAATATAGCAGAAATGATTTAGAACCGAATAGTGTCTAGCTTCAACTTTAATCAAGATTCATTCTTCTTCTTCTTATCAAGTGGGTTCCGAGGTTAACCTACCTCACAAACCCTGGTGTCGGAATTGTTGAGCCGCCTTAGGTATCCGACATTAAAATTTAAGAAAGTAAAACACTACGTTAGAGTAAAGTATTTTTTTAAAGTTAAATACGTTTTGAACGCATGTTATTTGAGAGCTAGGATTTCATTTGTAGGGGTTACCTGGTAGAAATTGCTACTTTAGCAATAAGGCCGCCTTTTGTACACATGTGTTGCTTTGATTATGTTTGTTGTATTCTCTTGTGTGCAATAAAGTATATTCTA
Organism: Teleiodes luculella; assembly: GCA_948473455.1. Classification (NCBI taxonomy): domain Eukaryota; kingdom Metazoa; phylum Arthropoda; class Insecta; order Lepidoptera; family Gelechiidae; genus Teleiodes; species Teleiodes luculella. The sequence continues at coordinate 5,165,131 of OX419601.1, forward strand.
TTCTATTCTATTCTATTCATTTGTGGTAAGGCTCTTAGACCCTAATAACAAACATACGTATTATTTTGAGACGTATCATTACGTGCATTATTATATTGCAAGATTACGAACAACTAAAAACAAATTTTAATACACATTATTACCACACCACCACTATCTTTTATGTATACCTGTGACAGTTTTGAAAACTCTGTGAATAGTGTTAATAAAGTTTATCAATTCGCTTAATGTAAATATAATACACACACGCTATTCACTGGGAACTCATTCATAATCATTGTATGTAATTCTATTCCATCCCATTCACTAATACAGTGAAACTGAGCGAAACAGAATTACAACTTACTATTTGGATACACTACTCCGCCCTTATAATAGCTTTAGCATCAATAGCTTTAAGCGCGACATGGATGCTAATTCTGAACTACACTCGCAATCAAATAAGATTAGTTCTCTGTATTCACCGTCAATTTGGCCCGTGTAGCTTGTGGCACTGGAAAATTGGTTGCGACTCGATTTCGTTTTGTTTGCTCGACACGGCGGCGTCGCGCAGCGCATTTGAATTTTGTATTTAAGTAAAAGGGAAATATTTGTTTTGGACTGGATTTTATCCATAGTATTTCGTACAGCGGTACACTGGTGTGTGGGATATGGATGTTTTTGGGAAGTGTAATCGAAAGAGTAAATAAGGTTTATCACGCTCTTTTTCCTCCATTTATTTTGACTCTATTCTCCGTATTAATAATATTATTAAACTAAAAATTTATTTTTATGTTACACAACAAATGTGCTCTACCCATCGAATCAATGATTATGGTGATGAATATTTTACTTACGAAACGACTTGATAGGCATTAGAAAAAGAAGACCCGGCAAAGTTAGTTAGTAGCTTATAGAAATTTATTTATAACAAGACATAGTAATTATTTTAATTCAGGTTATTCTTTATTTTTCTAATTGTTTAAATCAAGTACAAAACTTCTCGTCAACTTTCATAAACTTTTTACAGTAACGCCATCTGTTGTGGAGTAGCAGATAGAGACAACAAGTCCTTAGCTACTACGTCGAGTTAGTACTATTATTTTCTTCTGTGACCACGTAACGAGGTAATGTTGGCGAGCTTTGTTCATTGCTGGTAGTTCAGTTATGTGATATGATAAAGATTCGCTGCTTTAGCACAGCTCATAAACTCATAATTCCGTGATCAATGATTAACAAAAATATCTTTAGACTTCCATCAATTAAGCTATGTAGGTACTAACCAAATTGTAGACTCAGGTCTGTACTTATGAATGACTTTAGCGTCACTTCACCGAGAAACATTATTTGTGATAGAAGTGTAGTTTCCATATATGTACAAATAACTTGAATAATTTACATAATGACAAAGACTTGACAAAGGGCAAATAACACTTTAGTTGAATAAAATAACAAGGCTTAAAATATGTTCTTTTTCATAAGGGGGTAAGCTGTGTTATAGTCTGCTCAAAACTAAAATCACCTTTGGCAAAGTTTAATAAGCATTTAAAATAAGATGCCCGCATGCCCTCGCAAAATAAAAACGTAATAATATTAAGCTCTTTAGATTTTTACACGGGTAACATTATTTCTGATGAAGATACATTTTTAATTATAAAACTCACTTATTATATGTAATAATATGAAAATAATCACATAAACAATGACCCAATTGTAAGAAACTCCAACAATAGAATTTCCAGTTCAATGTCAACAGTCCAAATATTTTTACACAAAAGCTCTACAAAAAATTACAGTGAAGTAGACACTAAAGCCAAACTCAGCATTGTATAACGCCCTTGTACCATTCGAGTGGGCCCGACGCCCTCTAAAACAATATCTGAGTAGTTCTTCAGAAAAAATTCTCCGCGTAACCTTCGTGGCGATTTTTTTTTATAATGCAATCTTAATATAAATAGATGTAAATTAAAAAAGCCCTAAAAACAATGTGTACAGTTTTTATTAAATGTAAATCAATGAACATATAACAAAAATATTGCATGTTTCTTCTCCCGCCGCTCCTCTGTACTCTGCGATGGCATAGTTTCCGTTCGAAAGTAATCTGAAAACAATATTTTACAATAAAACTGATTGAAGTTAACTTTAAAAGTTTTTACTCAAGTAGATATAAATTGCGGGTTCTGGACCACAAAAACCAGTATAAAGTAGACCCCTGTGTTGGTAGTAGAAGGTATGGATGGAGGTGTCTGGTTAAAGTGGTCGGTCGTAAAATTTTCCCACGATGGCAAGTTTGAAGGCCATATGTAGAGCTGTAGATAGGTAGTTGAATGAAGGGAATGAGAGTTCTTTAAGGCTGGCTGGTGAGGGATAGTGTATGTGTGTGCGTCGGTGTGAGGTAGTGAGTGCGTAGGTGCGGTAGTGATAAAGGAGGATATGATGATAATGGTGGTGATCTGTGTAATGTATGGTGTAATGTTGATGCGGCGTGTCAGTATATGTTGGTAAAATGGAAATACTAGAGAGCTGCAGAGTGCGCGCGTGTGCGTGTGTGTGTGTTGTCGAGGTCGATGTCGACGACGACGTCGATGCCGTTGTCGTGGTGGTAAAGAAGAGGTGGTGATGTGTGCGTTGTCGAGGACGATGTCGACGACGCCGTCGATGCCGTTGTCGTGGTGGTAAAGATGAGGTGTGTGTGTGCGCGTTGTCTTGGACGATGTCGACGACGATGTCGACGACGATGTCGATGCCGTTGGCGTGGTAGGTTGGCTGGCCGGCTGGCTGGCTGGTTTTATTTTATGTTAAATACATACATACATATATATAATTATAATATGCCGCCGCCGCCGCCTACTGAACAAAATTATCAACGCTTGCGGTGAGTTCGCTAGATAATATTTTTATATGCCTGGTTGTTGTTGCTATGTACCTATATATAATAAAAGGAACAACAGATATGATATTTTTCGCTTTTTTTACTGTATATCTGTTACTCGGTTGATACTAACGTGTCTCATCTAATTTATAAAAATGTTTGTTTGTGAATATTGTGATAAAAAATTTACTCGAAAAAGCAGCGTGCATCGTCACGTGCTGGATTCCTGTAAGAAGCATCGTGAAATAGTTAGAGAAGATTGTAAAAAATATGATTTTTTGACATTAAGTAAACCCTATAACATTGTGATCGCTGATGTGCAAGGGTTCAAACTCGGTGAAAAGTTTATTGCGAAAGACATTGCAGTTATATCTCGAAAACCATGGCCATTTTGTATCACAGCTTTACCTCCATATCCACGTAGTGAATTAACTAAATCAGAAAGACAGCAATTGTCTTGGATTGAAAAAAACAAGCAAATGCGTTGGAATGAAGGAATGGATACTTATTCAAATATACGCCTATATTTAGATATGTTTGACCTAGCAAATAAAATTATTTATGTAAAAGGATCGGAAAAAGTTAAATATTTTGAGCAATTTAAGTTTCCTAATTCCATTGTGTGTAATTTAGAAGATAAAGGCTGTCCTAGCATAAAGGAATTGTACAAAGAATATTCTAAAAACCCATATATACAATTTTTCTGTGAATATCATTATAAAACAAAAAATAAGTGTGCTAGAAAAAGTGTTCTTTGTTTAGCAAACTGGTGTGCAAGAAATAATATATACGAGTAGGTATATACAATAAAAATATAATCTTCCTGCACGCGAGAGGTTAGTATTTCACCTAATGTATTTTATAATAATAATTTTGTGAATAGTAGGTAGGTAGTGATAGTGGTTTGCATTGCGTAATATTTTTTATTCCCTGAGATCATTTTGCTATCAATAAGCCACATCCGCTGAGATAAAACCATTATAACGACTAATATTTTTAATTGTATTTTTCATTTGCGTGAGAACTTTTGTTATCAGTAAACGGGTATAAAAACCGATAAACTCTAAAAGAGGGCTACAGTTCAACGTTATATTCACAGTGTTCGTTAGTGTCATAAAAGTAGTAAGTTTATTTTTAATTAAAAAAATTAAAAAATGAGTGACAGTAAACTGAATATACTTAATAATATAAAAAGCCATCAATGGCTAAAAATGGCGGATATCGTGCAGGATCAACCTTATTTGATTAAAAGAGCCATTAAAATGACATCTAATTATTGCCCGACTTCCCTGCAAGTAATTTTAGCAACCAGTGCAGGATATATAACGCTGCCATCGAGGTACAATGACCTTGATGTGGAGTTGTTTAAAGAATTGAATGATGGTAGAACTTGCTTCATTAAAAAAGAAGCAATAAGAAAAACCTGGAATGTGGCCTTTGAAAAAGTGGAAAATTGTCATGGAGTAGTATTGTAAATGTGAGTAATATTTAATTTGTTTTTTTCTTTTCAGATCGGATACCGGACTTTAAATTTATAAAATCTGTTTTACTTAATTATTTCAATAAATAATAAAATAAAAATCAGGTAAAACATTAGATTAATTTTGAAAATATTTATGTTCTCATTTCTATATCTCAGTATACATTTAATTATTAAAAAAAGTTAAATTTTGTAAGTGTTTTATGTAAGTATATTTTTTTTTATTATAGATCCATCATGTATGAGGAAAATTTTGATGAAATTGATGATGATGAGCAAAGAATTCTAGAAGAAGTAAACACATACAACATTACATGTAAGGACAATTGGCTATTACATTTAAGAAGTAATGTACTCCTAACACAATGGCGTCAGCGTATTCCTCTGCGCACGCTTGCCAATGAAGTAGCACGGTTTCTGCAAAGCCTCTACTTCCGAACGAATTGTCATCAGTATAATTTAATCTATCGCATGTGGGATGATATCCACAGTGAGATGGAGGAGGCTGTTGGAGATGAAAATGTCAACTACAGTGAGTGGTATGCGAAATTAGATAATATCATTAGCGCTAGTTGTTTCGCTCACATTGAATTTTGTGAATCAGCATATATAAAATTGTTAAATGTCATGTTTTGTGTATTAGGTGACTATATTTTGTTTGAGGATATGCTCAGTTCAATTATGAATAACAACCTTCATACACCTATCTAATAACTAACAATCTGTTTGTATGCGCGCACATTTCTTCTAGCAACTTTCTTTACACAATGTGAAGATATAATTATTATTCCTACTATGTACATAGTTTTAAGTTTTTTTATACTAATTTGAAACTTGTAATAACCATAATATTTTAATTTTAGAATTAATTTTAAAAACAAATGTAATCATAGTTTTAGATCTTCTTTTTCTTCTTCTTAGTGATAAACAGAAAATTGTAATCAACATTATTTTATAATCATGGTTTTAGGTTTTAGGTCTTTTATTAATAAATAAAAAAAAATGTAATCAGTATAAATTTAAAACCAATGTTTTATTTACAACATCATCCTTTATTAAATAAAATATAATGATAGTAAACTATATAGGTACACTAAGTATACTTTAATTTTATACAATATTATTTTTATCAATCCAACTTTTTTCATTCAAACCAAGCCACTTAACATAGACTTTATTTCCTTTTCGCTTTAATACTTTCTCCACTAGATACACATCAGGATATTTCACTTTTTGAAGCTCCTCTTTGTAGAAAGATCCCAAAACTGGTTCTTGTTTCCCATCTTGAAGTAGATATGTAACGGGATTAGTATTTTGTATTTTTCTTATTTGAAATATTTCAGTACTCCAATTGCCTGTATAACCTTTAGCAAAGATAGATTTATATTTGCTTATTCGCACACGATCTCCGACCTTGAACTTGCCATATCCTCTAACCTTGATATGATTATATGCTCCAGTTAACAGCTGACGAGCGTTATCAGACGTTACAGAGCTAGGCGCCACACCGATAGTACGATGTATTTTATTATTATATTTTTGTAGCAGCTCAGAGAGATAATGTTTCCATTTATAATTTCCACTCAAACTAAAATGTTGCCAAAGCCAGTGTTTTAGAGTTCTAATTAGTCTCTCCGCTATAGAAGCTTTCATTATACTGAATGTAGAGTAGTGGTTAATATTATACTTTTTCATTAGACTTGCAAATGTGGAATTGAAAAACTCTGTACCATCATCAGATTGAATGTTTTTCGGTTGTCTATAATTATTATTATCGTCGCTCAGTTTAAGAATTCTCAACATTGCCTGTGCAACTTCATTAGCTTTCTTAGTCTTCAAGGGTTGCGCCCAGGCATATTTGGAAAAGGTATCTATACAAATCAAAATGTATTTGTATCCACCATTTTCTCGAGCATACTTTTGCATATCGATCAGATCTATCTGCCACGTGTCATCCATCCCCTTCTGTATGAAACGTCTTCGGGCAAAGTTCTTCCTAGCATACTTATGTATTTCTTTTACAACTTGAGCTTTACTCATATTATCGGTTTCACAAAAGTTAGGTAGGTAGGAAGGAATCTAATGTTTAGGTTTATCAATTTTTACGGGAGTGACTACCGGTTTCTGTTTTGGTAGGCTAGTAACACTGCTGCTGCTGCTATGTTTTGATAGTTCGTCTACTCGTTTAATGAGTAAATCCAACTTTGTTCGTAAGTTCTCTATTTCGTGTTTATTAAATTTCGACTTTGCTAAACACAAGTTACATATTTCATCCAATTGCGCTTTAGTAGTCGCATCATTTTTAAGTAGAGCTCTCGCAACAAACGATAAACGTTTGTTTTCACAATTAACAGACTGCTGCTTATCTTTGTGAATAGCGTTTTGTATAAAAGGCGTATATTCTTTTTTATTCGCCTGCAGATAATGTCCGAACTTGTTAACGGGCATTTTGATAATGTAATTTTTTTTTTAAATCAGTTTAATATAAAACACCAGCCTCGATTAGTTCCTCGATAATGGAATTTATCTCATTATCATGTCCACTATTTCCAGCATTCTGTGATGCAATAAGTAAACGCAATCTATCCACCATCTCATTCACATCATCCCAGTAGACATAATCTGTTTTAGGATGGAATCGTTTTAGAGCCAATGGTAAGCCTTTTCCATGCTTTGTTGTTGTTGTTGCAGCTGCTGCTGCTGCTGCTGTCCTTAGTGGTTCTTTAATAAATTTTATATATTTATCACCTCTATGTCCCATAACTTGTCCGTCACTCTTGAAACCGCGACGATGAGCATGAGTGAGATGTAAAATCGTTTTATAGTTATTTTTATCTTGTATAGATATATGTGTTTCGATAGGTTGCCTTTGAAACAACAACTCCATCAAACCCGGTGTTGTATCAAATTTTTTACCCGCTATTATCATATGATTATAGTTATCCTTAAATGTAACTTTTTCTTTACCAAGATAAAATTCATTTGCTTTATAGAATATAATACCATAGTTTGGTTTTTCGAGGGACTTATCAGCATTTCGCCTTTTCAAATGTTCATCTAACAACGAACGTAAACTTTTATCGGATGAATTAACATCATCACCACCATCATCACCACCATCATCACCACCACCATCACCACCACCACCGTCATCACCAACATCATCATCATCAACAACATCATCCTCATCATCATCATCATCATCATCATCATCGTCGTCGTCAATATCTGAAGAAAAACTCTGAAAAGATTCATCACCTTCACCCATGCTGCTAGGCTGTTTGTTTTCTTTCTCAGTCTTTATCTCAACTTCTGATTTCGGTTTTGTGATTGTTTCAGTTTTAATAGATTTTTCATTAAGTAGATTATTAAGCGGTTTCGTAATAGGCTCAAAAGTTTTCTCCATAGCGTCTGAAAAACTTGATTTTTCATCTTTCAACGCTTTCAGTTTTGCTCGAACTGCTTTGACAGAAGTTAACAATTTTCTTTTAGTTTGCTTATCACCAAACATCCGTTCGGGTGAAGACATTGTAAACGTATGAGCAATCTTAATGTTTTTTTTCGCTTTTAATAGTGGTTAAATTATTGTAAAATAATAAAATTATCAAAGTTTTTACGATAGCGCCCCTTGTTGATATCGCAATCTTTGTTTATTAAAACAAAGGAATATCGCTCCTCCCAACAGCAACGACAAATATCTTGAAATTTTTCCCATGACATGTCAGTGTTGACATGATCGTCGTAAGCATGACGTAGATTTAATTCATCTTGTTTAAAGAGTAAAATGAGATTTGCATTATCGCGTACCAATTGTTTAGGTATCTTGCTATAGGTTTGACAGAGATAAAAACACTCCATGTTCCGATGACGCCCCATTGCAAAATATTGACGTATAGCTTCTTGATTTTCGAGGGCTACATCGTCAAATATGATAACGCTATTCATTTCCGCATCTTCAGGCGGTACGACTTCACTCTTATCTGAACATTTGTAAAAATTTAACCCATCTACTTGTTTAAAAACCTCATCTAAAATAGTATACTTTGGTTGTAGTAATGATTTTGAATAGAGGTAAACTGTTTTATATTTAATACCTGTAGGATTGAGAAGAAGAGTGAGTAAAACATTAGTTTTACCACAACTGGAGGGACCGCATATTAAACATCTAATACTGTTTGGAAGTAGAACACCGTGTCTTTTTCCTTTCTCACAACCCCCCTCCTTTATATTCCAATCTTCAACTTTTAAACACGACGCTTGCTTTTTAAATTTCATTTTATACTGTGAGTTGAACGAGAGCGCGGTCTCTTATATAATTATTAAAAAAAATGGAGTTTTTGCTTCTGGGTCCAGATTATAGAGATCTACAGATACCGACGAAAGAAGAGTTGAAAAATATTTCTAAGGGACTTCTTTTGAAGACTTGTGTTAAAATGTTGCCTGAATTGGAACACATTCTTCCGGACCACTTAAAAAACGATCCCGAAGTAAACCAACACTTTATTTGTCATACACATCATCATTTATTAAACAGCAATCCTGAAGAGACGCAAATCGATATACCTTGGTATATCAGAAAGCGCTGCCCACACTGTTTAGAAGAAAAAGAAAAATCAACATCAGCAGCGGCGGCAGCAGCAGCAGCAGCAGCAGCAACAGATCTTGAGTCAAGGAACAACAACAACAACGACAACCAACCTGAAACTGAGATAGATACATCGTATATAAACGAAGACAATCCTCCACAATCACCATTACAGGAAACCATCTCACGTGGTGATTGCAACATGTCATGTTGTTGTTCTCTCAAGACAATCTCAAAGTGGTAATTGTACATAATATATATAAATATGCTGATCCATAGCACTAATACATCAGTCAATCGGAAACGGGTGAGAGGAGCGGGCTTTGTCAATAGTCTGATAAACAAATTACCGTTTGAATTACATTTACCCGGCTACAATTATTGCGGACCTGGTACAAAACTACGTAAACGATTATTACGCGGTGATAAAGGCGTTAACGAACTGGACGAGGCGTGTAAACGTCACGATATCGCTTATGCTAACAACCCATCATCGTTGGAGGAGCGACACAAAGCTGATTTAGAATTAGCCGAAGCGGCTGAAAAACGATTTCGAGATTCGAGCGCTAGTTTTGGAGAGAAATTAGCTAGTTTGGCTGTGAATAAAATCATGAAACAAAAGGTGAAACGTGGAATGGGCGTTTCTTTCGCTCGAGTGGTGAAAGAGAGTCGGCGAGCGATAAAAAAACATCTTGGCAGGAAGACCAACGGCAACAGACCGGTTAATAAGACTCAGTTATTGAGAACAGCTCTGAAAGCGGCTAAAAAAACCGCTAAGAAGGGACCCGTTGTAAAAACCCCTAGGGTGATCCCTTTACCGAAAACGGGCGGTTTCCTGCCGTTGATACCGCTTCTGAGCGCTTTAGCAGCTACGGGTACTTTAGCCGGTGGGGTTACAACTGCGGCTAAGAACATTTACGATATGGTTACTAGGAAAAAGCAGGGTCAGAGTGCAACGATTGGCAAGGGGTTATATCTACGACCCTACAAGCAGGGTATGGGGTTATATCTCAGCCCGTACACACCAAAAAACTGATAATTAGCTCTCTTCATAACCGCCGCCGGTTAAAAAACATTCTACCTAGAAGTGGTAAAGCTCTCACAGATATTGACATAAAGAAGTGGGTGCAAACACATAGTATTCCACATTTTAGAGGTATTTTTATGAGAGACTCTTTACCATCATCATCATCATCATCATCATCGAGTGGAGCACCATGGTTGAACGAAACCGGTATCATCAACCTGGACGAGATGAAGGGAGCGGGTACACATTGGGTGGCCTATGCTAAAATCGGAAGCCGTTGTATATACTTTGATAGTTTTGGTGATTTAAGACCGCCTAAGGAGTTTGTGTTGTATATGCGAAGAAGCAGGCCTGTCACGAATATAGAGTACAATTATACTAAATTTCAAAGAAGCGATCAGATAAATTGCGGTCACTTGTGTTTAAAGTTTCTGTGGAATATGAAATCTTATTTTTCTAAGTATGCACCCACACATGATTTTATATAAATACAATATATATATAATAAAGATTCAACTCTATTGTTTTATTTTACTAGAATCCTCTTAACGAGTAAGTCGGTTGATACAATGTCTCCACCCCCACCCACATCATTTTCGATAACGTTGAGCGGTGACTCATCTGAATTATCCGCAGAGTTTATGCCTCCCATAGAGTTGATAGATGGGGAATACGAGTGTGGTTTAATTTACTTGAAGACCTACAATTCCATACCCAATGTAGATAAGAATAATAATTTATTTCACTATGGTGATAAGGTAATACAAATACCTGAAGGCGCTTATGAATTGGATGATATCTTTAAATATCTTAATAACGCTATGTTGGAGTTGTCGGAAAACGATCCATTCAAATTAATTGATATGGAGGCTAACGTAAACACCGCCAAGTGTAAGATATTTTCTCCGAGTTTAGATATTTTCTTCAATAAACCTAACTCTATCGCACCGTTATTGGGGTTTTCACCTACTATTTTGAAAGCGGGGGAAGCGCACTGGTCGGATAAACAGATAAATATAGTCACAACGAATACTATAAGATTGGAATGCAGCATAATAGAGTCTTCATTCATCAACGGAAAGCCAGCGCACATATTACATGAATTCTCTCCATCTGTCCCGCCTGGATTTCAAATAATCGAGTGTCCTTCAAACGTTGTTTATCTACCCATAAAAGGTGATCACATTAACCGTGTTGACATACGTCTATTGAATGAGCACGGTAATCTTGTAAATTTTAGAGGAGAAAATATTTCTCTTAGACTTCACATAAAAAGAAGATCTGATTAATTATTGTCACACACACACACATACAATGATTGTGTATAAAAGTCCACAAGAGAAAGAAAATGAGATCAGTATACATCGAGGTGTAACAAGAGCAGCAACAACAACAACACCTTTGATTACCACATCGATATCACCTAAAAATAAATTGACTCTAACAAATAAATTATTCCTGAAATCGTTAGGCTTAAAAGTTGCACCATCGCCGTCATCATCATGCCTTCGAAATCAATCCTAAATATCACAGAAAAGGTACATTTCGATAATAGTATTGAGAGTGTAGAATTTCACTCATTCAATCCCTATCACAACTCATTCAAAAATAATGATGAGATACGTATTTCTATCAACCGGCAAGATTTAATAGTGTTACCCAGCGAGAGCTATCTACTGGTGGAGGGAAAAGTGAATTCAGACACCATCTTTTCTAACAACGCACCCGCTTATCTGTTTCAAGAAATCCGCTATGAAATAAACGGAGTTGAGGTGGACAGATCTAGAAATTGCGGTATAACCTCCACCATGAAGGGTCTTATCTCTTACAGAGATGGGGCTGATAACGCTTTAGAGAACGCCGGATGGGACTTGGGATCTATTTCCGCAATCACCGATGGCGACTTTAGTTTTTCCATTCCACTCTCGCATATGTTGGGGTTCGCTGAAGATTATAAAAAAGTGGTAATGAATGCTAAACATGAGTTGATTCTAAATCGAGCCTCCACTAATTTAAATGCAGCAACATGTTTGGCGGCTAAGACTATTTCCATTGACATCGATCGCGTAGTGTGGCGGGTGCCGATTGTAAAAGTGTGTGATGAAGAAAAACTTCATCTTATGTCTATCATGGAAAAAAACATTCCATTGCCTATTGCATTTCGCACGTGGGACTTGTATGAATACCCTACGCTACCCACATCACAAAAACATGTGTGGAGCATTAAAACTACAACACAGTTGGAGAAACCGCGTTATATCATAATCGGATTACAAACCGGTCGAAAGAATGAAGCGTTAAAAGACATGAGTCACTTCGATCATTGCAATCTGATAAACTGTAGAGTATACCTAAACTCACAGTACTACCCCTATGAGCCATTCGCTGCAAACTTTGAAAAAAACTCATATGCATTACTCTATGATAGTTTCATCAATTTTACGCGTGAATATTATGGTGTGCGTGAGGCGATGCCGCAAGTCAGTCGCTCACACTTTAAAACTAAATATCCATTGGTGGTTATTGACACATCTCGACAAAGCGACAACTATGGGAGTGGTGCAATCGATGTTAAACTAGAGATGGAGTTTTCCAAAAATGTACCCGCCAATACTACCGCATATTGTTTGATAATAAATGATGTAATGTTCGAGCATAGTGTCCTCACTGGCGCTGTAAGAAAGGTTTCTCAATAAACTCATACGTTTAACTTAGTTAAACTTCAACTTTTGTCGAGTTTGCACGTACATAATATATACCTCCTTCTCCTCGGTGAAGATGGCAGACTCTAAAGCGAATATTTTAACTCCGATACCGATCGCATATTCTGTTTGGGAAGAGGATCAGTGTATGTTTTCAAAATCACACTATGATTTTAATTATGGCGGTTTCTACGTTTCCACCTATCTAAATCAAGACTTGGATGTGAAAGTTGATTTCGATGGTATACTACGGCTCACAGATGAAGAGTGGTTTTCCATCATTGTAAATAATGAGCAGTTCATCACAGCTTTCTTCATGAACGCGCCGTGGAATATTTCTGCTAAAAGTGGATTTGGAAGATTCGATCTCATCTCGTCTATGAATGATCATCGTTATATGGTGATTTATTCGAGTAATTTCCACTCTTCTCTTACGCTAAACTATGACAAGTGGGCGAGTCTTATAAATATCATACCATGTGTGACAAGACGAATCGGTGTTTTACAAAAGCAAATGAAGCCATCATTCGAAAATCGAATAAACTTTTTCGATAAGGAACTACGGAAGGTGCAACCATCTACCCTTCAAGAAGCTCGAAACGTGTTAGAGAAAAGATGTGATTGGAATTCTATTATTGATTTAGAAATTATAGCCTTAGGCTTAGTTCATTTATATAATAAATAAACATGTCTTTGAAATAATTTGTTGTATTATTAAATAAGCTAAATAACATTTTATCACTATCTACACACACACGCTAACCGGAAGAACCACAACTCATATTTTTATAAATTAGTGTATTATATACCTCCGTCTAGAAAGGTCGTGTGTTCATGTATATACAAGTTTAAACAATATAAATCATGTACTTTTGCCACTTCTGTAAAATCAATGTGCCTGCAAATGCTTTGATAGCGCACTCGAGAACAAAGAAGCATAAACTTTTGTGTGTACAAGATCAACATTGTGACTTTCATCCTTACGTGTTAGAATCTGCATTTAAATGTAGAATTATTACATATCGCATCAATGGATCCTCTAAACTACTAGATCCAAAAACATACTTTGAAAGAATTAAAAGCGTTCTACACTCTCTGTTAAAGATTGAAATTGAAACTCATAAAAATATTAAAGTGAATTTAGAGTTATTTTGTACATATGTAAAAACTGCGGGTGACAATGTGATTAAAGATTTGAAATCATTCAACACGAGAAATGTTTGCTTGAATGAATTTTTCGATTTCACTTCTTTTTATGAACAAATCACTTCAGTGATGATAGCTAAAACTGAAGAATTTCAAGAACGTGACAGCGGCTGGGCTTTGGAGAAAATAGATTTTCTGGATGTGAACATAAACAAATATACACCAATATGCGGGTTTAAGCATATACCCCTCCCGAAATGGATTCGAGACAAACATGCGTGTGTGAACGTGAAGAATGAAGACCGGGCCTGTTTTGCGTGGGCGATCGTCAGTGCTCTTTATCCAGCCGATAAACATTCTGATCGTGTTTCTTCCTACCCATGCTATACAGACGTTCTAAAGTTGGACAATATACAATTTCCCATGTCTATTAAAGATATTAAACGTTTTGAAAAGTTGAATAATATTAGTGTGAACGTTTATGGCGTGTACAACAAAAAAGTGAAATATATTTTTCCCATGTACATTTCTTTGGCACAGTCGAAATGTAATCATCATGTTAACCTTTTGTATTTCGAACAACACGGTGAAAGTCACTACTGTTGGATTAAAAACTTGTCTCGTCTTGTAAGTTCTACTCTGAACAAACATAAATGTAAAAATTACTTTTGCGATGGCTGTTTACAACGCTATCCTTCAAAACAAAACCTCGATCGACATACGAGGACAGGATGTCTTAAAACATATGTTCAACTACCTACTAAAACGAATTTGAAGTTTGATGGTTACCATAAAAAAATGAAAGCACCCTTCACGATATATGCAGATTTTGAGTCAATCTTAAAACCAATCAACAGAAAAGAAGATTGTGATTATGAAAGTAAAACTTACAAGACGCATAAACATGTACCATGTAGTTTTGCATATTATGTTCACTGCGATTATAATACAGATCTTTCAAAGTTTGTCACCTACAGAGGTGAGGATTGTGTTGAAAAGTTTGTGGAGTACTTGCACGCTGACGCGGAAAAAATCTCTATAATTTTAAACACCGTTGTACCACCAACCTCTACTACTACTCCAGACTGTAATAACAATATATGTCATATTTGCGAAGAGGTTTTAGATAATACACAAAATGATAATATTGTAATAGATCATTGTCATTTAACTGGAAAAATTAGAGGAAAAGTGCACAATCAATGTAATTTAAAATTTAAACTCTTTAAAGTTTTACCTGTCGTTTTTCATAATTTATCCGGTTATGATTGTCATTTGTTTATAAAAGAACTTGCTAAAAATGGTGGGAGGTTAACTTGTATACCACAAAACAAAGAGAAATACTTGTCCTTTGATAATATTTTAGAAAATATTACTCTAAGATTCATTGACTCTTTCAAATTTATGTCAAGCAGTTTGGAAAAACTAGTGAAAAACCTATCACCTGAGCAATTTAAAATATTGCCTCGTTTCTTTGAAAGCGATTTAGAATTGATTAATCTTTTAACACGCAAAGGTGTATTTCCCTATGAGTATCTCGACTGTTGGGAAAAATTAGGTGAACAGTCTTTACCATGTAAAGATTTATTTTTCAGCAAGATATCTAACTCGCACATCTCCGACGATGATTTCACACACGCGCAAAATGTATGGAATAAATTTAAAATTACAACTTTAGGTGAATATAGCGATTTGTATCTGAAGACAGATGTTCTCTTGTTGGCTGAAGTATTTGAGAATTTTCGTGCTATCTGCATATCCACCTATAATTTAGATCCTTGTCAGTTTATAACGGCGCCTTCTCTTTCCTGGAGCGCCATGTTGAAACATTCTAAAGTTTGTCTCGAACTCCTCACAGATTATGAAATGATTCAATTTATTAACTCTGGTATTCGTGGAGGTATCAGTCAAGTGTCTAAAAGATACTCTGAAGCCAACAACAAGTTTATGAAAAACTATCATCCATCCCATGAAGACAAATATATAGTTTATTTAGATATCAATAACCTATACGGTCATGCTATGCGACAACATCTGCCTATTAACGGTTTTCGTTGGATGAGCGAGATAGAAGTTGCTAATTTCAATATTCTCTCACAACATCCAAACTCAGACGTGGGTTACATTTTAGAAGTAGACCTTGAATATCCACAACCATTACATCACAAACATAACGACTATCCATTCTGCTCAGAGTCTGCAATACCTCCTGGTGCGAAAAATAAAAAACTATTACTTACATTTCACGATAAGAAAAATTATGTAATACATTATATAAATCTTAAACAATGTATAGAAAACGGATTAGTCTGTAAAAAGATTCATAGAATACTCACTTTCAATCAAACACCGTGGCTAAAATCATACATTGATCTTAATACTAATAAAAGAATGAATGCTAAAAATTCTTTCGAAAAAGATTTTTTTAAGCTTATGAACAACTCAATATTTGGTAAAACAATAGAAAACGTTGAGAAGAGAAAAGTTGTGAAATTTTGTACTCATTGGGAAGACGAGACGACTGCTACAAAGTGTAAATATGGGTTAAGTCGATACATTTCCAGACCCAATTTTCATAGCTGTACAATATTTTCAGAGGATCTGGTTGCGGTTCAGTTAAATAAAGAAAGCATAATGTACGATAAACCTATTTACATCGGTTTCACCGTACTCGAACTATCCAAAACCTTTATGTATGACTTTCACTATAACTATATGCAACTCAAATATAAAGAAAATGCTCGTTTGCTATACACTGACACCGACTCTTTTGTATATGAAATAAATACGAATGATTTCTATGAAGATATAAAACCTGATTTACACAGATTTGATACTTCAGATTTTCCCATAAACAACCCATACAGTTTACCATTAGTTAATAAAAAAGTTGTGGGACTTATGAAAGATGAAAACAATGGAAAAATAATCTCAAAATTTATCGGTTTACGTTCTAAAATGTATGCCTATATACTAGAGGATGATGATGATAATGATGTTTGTGTTAAAAAAAATAAAGGTGTCACCGCTTCAGTCGTTAGAAAACTAAATTTCGAAAATTATCATAAGTGTTTAGATATAAATATATGTCTTTATGACGATATGTATAGCTTTGTTAATAATAAACATGATGTATATACACAGATCACCAAGAAAAAAGTTCTTAGTGGAAAAGATGATAAACGCTATTTAATTGATAACGGTATTTATACTTTATCTTGGGGGCATTGTGAAATAAACGAATAAAACGTAGAAAAAAATCTTTTTTTAATTTTTTATACCCCCCCACCCCACCTTCTGCTATAATAATATTATGCTTGTGACACACACACACACATGCAAAAGCTATAAAATATAAACATCGCATACACACTCATTTAATTAATATAGCGTCTTACTAAAGAACCCTTTAAATATATAAATTGAATGCGATAACATATTATCATAGCTATCATATTATGGACTAAGACCCTATTAGCCCCTCGTGTCATCATACTACGAGGTTGATGATAACATTATCTAGCGAACTCACCGCAAGCGTTGATAATTTTGTTCAGTAGGCGGCGGCATATTATAATTATATATATATAGGTATGTATGTATTTAACATAAAATAAACTATCGCTTACCAGCCAGCCAGCCAGCCAACCTACCACGCCAACGGCATCGACATCGTCGTCGACATCGTCGTCGACATCGTCCAAGACAACGCGCACACACACACCTCATCTTTACCACCACGACAACGGCATCGACGGCGTCGTCGACATCGTCCTCGACAACGCACACATCACCACCTCTTCTTTACCACCACGACAACGGCATCGACGTCGTCGTCGACATCGACCTCGACAACACACACACACGCACACGCGCGCACTCTGCAGCTCTCTAGTATTTCCATTTAACCAACATATACTGACACGCCGCATCAACATAACACCATACATTACACAGATCACCACCATTATCATCATATCCTCCTTTATCACTACCGCACCTACTTACTCACTACCTCACACCGACGCACACACATACACTATCCCTCACCAGCCAACCTTAAAGAACTCTCATTCCCTTCATTCAACTACCTACATACAGCTCTACATATGGCCTTCAAACTTGCCATCGTGGGAAAATTTTACCAACGACCACTTTAACCAGACACCTCCATCCATACCTTCTACTACCAACACAGGGGTCTACTTTATACTGGTTTTTGTGGTCCAGAACCCGCAATTTATATCTACTTACTCATTCAATAATTTAAAAAAAATGACTTTTTTGCTCACTAAATTATGAAATTAGCTACGAGAGAGCATTTAAACAGAATTACATATTATATAGAAAAAAACACATCAAACGTGCTAGAATATTTTATTTCTAGCTTCGCTATAATTAGGGGCAAATACAATTACTGCATAAGCACAAAAAATAAGGAGTATTTAATGGACATTTGTAACTTTCGTGGTACATCAGGTAACTTTCGTGGTCAAATGTCCACGAAAATTGGGCCACGAAAGTTACAAAAATAACACATTTTTGAGAATTATGATAAAAGTAATAAGTAAGTTTACAAATGAAGTACATGAGAATAAACTCGCTCGATCTATCTTCTTTTTCGTAAAAAGAATTTTTTGATAATAACATAGTACATCTTTCTACATATGCGCATGAAAGTTACATGACCAGGCCAACTTGAAAATATTCGAAGAATAACTTACCTCGTATTTATTTAGTTTTGATGCGATGAGTACACTGGTGTCCTCCACTGATGCTGGGTCACTACCAAGTGTCTGCAAGCTAAAATTTCCAGCGACAAGTTTGCGTTCTTGGAAGATAGGTGTAGTTTCATTGAGCGCTCACGAAACCAGCGAAATCGTGTGACAGAGATGTGATATCATATAATTTTTCAAAATAAAGAGATAGAATGAATATTCTTTTATAAATATTTGCCTAGTTAAAAAACTATTCATTCGACGTAATAAATTATACGATTGCGCATTAAATGCAAAACTTATAAAGGATTACCTTGAGCGCGAACCAAGTGTGACCTGCGAAGAACGACTATTTCGATCCCGTTTTCGATGTCGAAATATTATTTTTCAAAATATTGTACATAATTTTACATGTTTTATGTTAAAATCGTACGCGTAATTAAATGAGGAATCATCTATATTTAGTTCCAACACTGTATGGTCGATAGTTTAGGAATTAAGACCTTGTGACCACGTTTTGAGGGTGCTCAAAGAACTACTCATCTACCTACGTAAAGACGACTGCTGCCTGCGTTAGCTACAAAGAGGGCATTTCTTTTGTGAGGCATAAAGGCCAGTATTCAAGGACGAGGCGGCCTTAGTCGAAGGTTCGTGTAAATATATAGTCGACACTACACGTAGCTTCGATTTTGCAGATTAGCCCCGTCTGCGATATCGCGGCTACCTGGCTATATTGGGGCCAACAGTTTTGCGAAAAGTAGTGTTGATGTTGTGTTTCTATCGCTCGCCGACAGATGGCGTAATTATAAGTGAAGTAGAGCTTTTGTGTTCGTATTTATGAATATTATGCTTTGATTTATGCAATTAATATTGTGCAGTCATATTAATTTAAATGATTTGATATAAAAAAGCTAATCCGCTACATAAGCAAGAGCAGTTTCAAGTACCTTTTGTCGGAGTCAACATTTATATAATTAGAAATAATTTCATGTTTCGTTTTTTCTTTAGGAAACGTAAAATTTACTAATAGAACAAATCCGTTACTTTAAAAATAGAACATAATTTCGATACGCAAATGCTGCAGCAAACAAGTTTTTTTACTCATAGAAGATATATTTCTACACTTCCTTATCTTTATAAATGTTTTAATGTTTTATTCTGTCTTTTGAGAACACTAAGATAACAGAGAAATAACAAAAAATGTCGTAGTCGTGAATTGATGCGATTTTTATTCGCTCCCCGAGCCTCCTTCTGCCACTGTGGTCGGGAATGTCGGGATATTATTTTTTGTGCCCCTAAATATTATATATGTCTATTATTTCTGTATTGTCTCAGAGAAGAAAAATAGGACGACTACCTTTGTTTTTTTACGTAGAAGGAAAACATCATGAGGAAACCCGCACACACCTGCGAAGTAATTTAAAGGTTGTGTGTGAGGTTGACCAACCCCGCACTGGGCCAGCGTGGTCGACTAAAGCCACCCTTTAGTCTAGTTTAGTTCACTATTTACAGGGTTATTGGCTCGAGCCCCTCGGTGGAGACGTATATGAGCTGTTAATTATGATGAAGTGTACCTACGTAATTGCTGGTCGTATTATCAGAATCACCTTGGATTTCTAGTTTGAATCTTAATGCATGTTGCCTTTTTTTTCTTTATGTCTTAATCCTAAGAATTACAAAAATGTTAGACTGTATAAAAATAACCCCTCCCAAATGTAATTGCCGTGCCATCACAAGGCGTCCCATGAACTAATATTCCGCATGTACCCTATCATTACTTCCATTGTGTGACTTGCAAATACTAAATATTGTGTAGTGTACGTAGAGTAGTAAAACAACGCGAGAAAACCTATACGATACGGTACTTGGGAGGAAATACAGTGGCTGTGTGTTAAAGCTGCACCGCAGTGGGATGTATATACCGATTATTTGTGTGCATTATATTTATTGGTGGGATCAATTCTTGACCCAATTTTCAATCCATGGCGTGAGGTGGGTGACCCATGACTATGACTATAATATCCCTAACAGTATTAAGACACCAATCTCGTTTGTTAACATATATGTCCCCATTGAGGGGCTCTAGCCTACTCTGAAATCAGCGTGAATAGGCCTTAGTAGACCACGCTGGCCTTTAGGGATGTTCAATTTTGACACACAACCTTTGAGAAGGGACATTTCCTGACTCAAAAGTACTTAAAATGCTACGAGTTTCGTTCGTCGTAGCCTTTACTACGAAATCGTTGCAAACGTCTACGACGATATTACTTCGTAGGTGTGTATTCTTCATAATGTTTACCTTCACTACCCTCACACTTAGGCAAATATAATTTCTAGTACCTAATATAAGAAAAAAAATGTTGTATAGGTAAATATAAACTATTTTACTTATTACTTTTAACCAAATAGTAAGGCTTGAATAACAACTAACAATATGGAATCAAAAGAGGGTAATTAGACACTGACCATCCCACACGAAAGACCTCGAACTTGTAAACGCTTTGCAAAAGTTCGCGGCTATTTCCGTCAAAAACTTAGGCTGTCTTATTACAAAAATCCGGTCTCGCCTCGCTCCATTTCCAGTTATGAACTTCCAAGGTGATGTTAGCCTTTTCTCTAATTAAACAGCGTTTGACTAAGCTCTGTCTAGCTTTATGGTATTTCAGAATTTAGACTGTAATTGAAATTGACGGTAAAAAAAAAATATGTGAGGATAAAATAATGCATAACTCTACAACTACAGACTATTAACTGCAAGCTGCTTTTAGATTAGGGATCGCAATTGTATTAATCCAATTCCTATTATTATAATATGTTGTACACACACATAATAATGGGAGTTGAATTGATACTATTAAGAATTTCTAAACCGAGAACCACACCACACGACTATGCTTATTAAATTCCTTTACTTATTATTTTGAAATATTATCCTCTTCTATTTACATACTACTTCTCTGTGTGAGCATTAACCTAATCAACCAAGTATATACCTCTCTAATTGTATAGGTAAATAAAAGTACTTACGAGTACTATAGAATCAACGACAAACGCAAATAAACTTGTCAACGTCAAAATAAAGAACAATCGTCGAGTAGATGTCGAGAATTGCAGATTGCTGTTACGGCGGCGGCGGCGTCGTTCTAGCGTCTGAGGACTTTCAGGAGCTCAATACGAGCTTCGACACATGGAGGAATGTCAAAACTGTCTAGGGGAGGTTATGTCACCGGCGAGGGGCTGAGGGGGTGCGGCCGGCGCGGCGGGCGGCGGGCGGGGGTGATCCGCCAGTGCTCACCCGACCCCCTCGCCGCGCGCACGTCCCGCGCCCAACATCCCTCCAACTCCCAAGCGGCTCTGTTACATAACAACCTCACCGACATCAAAAACCTCATAGTGTTAAGGCTTATTTCTGTGATCGATAACATTTTTTCACGTTTTACACGCGTTAGGATAAGTTAGCGTTACGTAAGCCGCCGTCCACGAAGCTTCGCTTGCCACCGCTTTATGTGATAATCGGTTGTGATATATTTGTTTAGGCTAGCTTTTTGCTCGTAGTTATTGATATTAGATTGCACTTAGTATACTTGTAACGGAGTCGTCCTTGACGGTCGGCCGCCAGACCGTTATCCTCGCACTTGTTGAGTCCTGTTCCTCGGTGTCCTTGTTTCCGTGTGCATGGTGAGCGGTGGCGCGGGAGAGGCGCGCGTGTTTACTTGTTGATCGTGCGGAATGCGCGCGTAGCCCGATTCGGAAGGCCCAAGAGTGGCGCGGCACGGCTTCGCGCGGCTCGTCGCCGCACGGCACGCCATTTGGCGCCTGCGACGCTCCGGCTCCCAGCCTGCTCAGGATGCCAATGACCACGAACAAACCAACCATCTGTATGTCTCTTCTGTCTTCTCACTGTTCTATGCAAGCTTTTATCTCAGACGGCTAAGATACTATATTTTACTTAGGGGAACTGATGATCTTTCGCCTCGTACAACTTGTATGCCGATAACGACCGACCGGCAACACGCAACCGCAATGCACAGAAGAGGTAGACCGTTTTGATTTGCCTCCATTTGCATACAGCCAATGGGAAAGGAAAGGTCACCACTTGCCTAAAATAACATATAGTATCTCAACCATCTGCCCTGTATTCTCTGTGCTATTCTTGCCTTCGTTTCTTTTTTACGCTTTATGTTGTCTTCATGTTACTCTTCTCTTCACTGAACTGAGTACAAAAGAATCACTTATTAACCACTAATGAAGCTGCACCACAAACACTGCAAAGTAACAAAGTAATGAGCAAAAAACCAAGTGCTCTCCAGTCTCCTAACTGCAAACACTTGCCACAAAACAAAAACCACGCACCAAAGCAGCCGGGGTGCGCTCTGCCAAAGAGATAACAACTCTATTTCGAGGTTTTAAGTCTACGCTTTTGTTTTGCCGTCTGCCAGCTGTTTCATTTCCTTGCATTTCCTCATTTCGCCTTCATGTTTCCACTCGGCGTCGCGTCTAGTCAGCTGTTTGCCGCCGTGCCTCCATGTGAATGTCATAATAAATGTATCCACGAAATGTTGTTTTATTTTGCGCTTTTGATGTCTCGTCCGGCCACCAGTCACCACACGCTATTCTAATACACTCGTAATCTTAATATGAATAATTTTTCTCGAAAGAACACTTTTGTTCAAATAAGCAAAGTATGATACTAGTTTCTCTTTTTCCATAATTGTTTCACTTCATAAGTAATACAATGTATGAATAGATTACGTTTAGGATAGCGTGTTTGAATTTATCGTCCACGAATATCACCTCAAGTTGTGCTTTGTACTCAATGTTAGAATGTAAGAGCTTTGTCCGACGTTTATGTGTTCAGAACATGAAAGCCACTATCTTCAGAATATATATTAAGTATACACAGATACAATTCGGTCAAACATGAAATAATTGATAAGTTCATAAAGAAGATATACTTGATATTTAATGACCTTATCGTCTTGTAATGGATTAGGAAAAGCGGTATATATGAAAATAAACTAAATCCAAATACTACCCATTAAAAGCTTATTAACATTACACAAATAGGAAAAAATATTAATATCGAATTATCTTTATAAGTCGTCTAGTAATCTCAAGGCAAAACGATTTGAAGTAGGAATTCAGAAAATTCTACCATTTTAATTTCCTCTGAAAGGTCAGCCTCTCCCATGAGATGCCAGTCGGACTACTTCATCGGTGCTGCGAATAATATTAATTTGTTCAATAATTGTGTCTCGAATATTTTTATTAATTCCTTTTATTCAAGCTACATTTTACTTCGTCCTGCCAATTTGTCTTCTGTTGATATTACCTTGTAAGGAAGCACAATATTATAACTGTCAGTTGGCAGTTGTGCTTGTAAAAAAGCTCAGTTTTAAAAGAGAAACAAACAAACTGTTACATTTAATTGTCTTAGTGGGCTTTTTAAATAAATGGTCTTTTTATTGGACATCAATGCAGATTAAATGTACAACAAGATGAGAGACTCAGTTATACAATAGAAAAGAAAAACGATGTTTTGTATTAATTGCATCCTTCACTGTTGACATATTGTATCGCATCTGGATATTATTATTAACATCATTACCATCGTCATAATTTCAGCCAAAAGACGTCCACTGCTGTACAAAGGCCTCCCCCAAAGATCTCCACAACGATCGGTTCTGCGTTGCCCGCGTCCAGCGGCTTCCCGCAACCCTCACCAGATCGTCGGATATTTACAGGGTTAGGGTATTTCATAATAACAAACTTGTTCAGACAAATAAATCTTATGCGGAGGCATAGTCGATTTATGAGTCGGCGTCTTGTGCCAAGCGCCACGAGGCCCTTAGCCCTTTTATTGCTATTCAACTCTTATTATTATTGTTGTATAACGTGGTATAACTCAAACGTATACAATACTAATAAGAACTTAAATAATTACTAATGGCAAGACATGTTTGTTTACTATTTGCATGAATCACTATTTTAAATGATAGCTAATTAAAAATATAATACGTATATTGTTAATAACAAGAGCCCCATAATCAACTGTGATTTACCTATTCGTATATGGTGATAATTTTAACAATCTTAACAAATTACGAGCAATAATCTTCTTGCCACACGTATTTATATTCTGTGAGTGAGCTATCAACTACTCTATCTATCGAGTCCGGTGAAGCTTGATTGGGAGTACTTTTTCGACATAAGCATAGGTCAATTTAAAAAAAAATCGACGCATTACAAAAACTTATAAATTCTTCTGATTATACTGAAAGCTATAAGTACAACGTTCATAAGCTGGATACATATTCCTTTCTTTATTTCTTATGATCACTTTCTGCCAAGTTATACAAGAATACTTTCCACACTGAATACCCATTTCAAGATGGGTTCTCGCTATTACGTCTTCGCACGAGTGATTCAGCAGGCTTACACGTGTGGCCAAACAAACATTTGTGCATTATTATGCTGAATAAGCAATCGTTTTAATAGCTCCGGTTTTAGTAATACAAAACAAATATAAATAGGTATAGACCTCCTCTGCATTCTCTTCCCCTCATTGTATCTGTGATGTTAGTTGGCTGGAAAAACACATCAACACTGCATTAAAAAAAACTGGTAACACATCAA
The DNA here is from genome assembly GCA_948473455.1 of Teleiodes luculella. Taxonomy (NCBI): domain Eukaryota; kingdom Metazoa; phylum Arthropoda; class Insecta; order Lepidoptera; family Gelechiidae; genus Teleiodes; species Teleiodes luculella. Next base: position 5,190,276 of record OX419601.1, read on the forward strand.
GTGACATACCCAATATTGCCCAATGCCCATAGTTTAGAAATATTTGCCTTATGCTAATTGTATCTGAAACAAAAGTAAATAATTAAGCAGACAATCGACACACACATTGATCTAATAATATATGTATGAAACAGCATATGAGATTATTAGGTATATAAAAATAAGCTCAGCATTCATTATTTAGCAGCAACACAACTGTGAGTGACCCGGGATATCAATAAAGATAATGATACTGGCCACATTATGGCGCTGTCGTAGTGAGGTTTATAGTGCAGAGGATGGATATCATAGTTACTTACAGTGACAGAGGGTATTACAATACCATATCCGAGAATTATATTTGTAGCCGTAATTAAAACAAAATTGTGTAAAATAATAGAAGACAATTTAATAAGAAACAGTAGGTACCTGTACTTAAACTAACGATACGTGCGTGCGACACGTAAATAAAAAAAGCAGAAATGCTGCTTTCTGGCCAGTTGGGAACCAAATCTCATTAGAATTGGTACTTATAGTGTTTATTAAGGAAAATATACGAAAAATATTTTTAGAGAGACAAAAAATTTTTCGCAGTTTCTCATAGATATTAAAGAGGCAAATACAATACACACAAATAACAATTACAAAAAAAAAACATTTAATTATGTATTGATAAAGTATTTAACAGACGGCCTTATTTCTAAAGCTGCAATCTCTTTCAGGAAACCTCATTTATTACCCGTTTCAAGAACTTTCATTTGTTATTTTATTACAATGAAGCACATAAATATCAGTACCGATGACTGAGCGCGCTGCAACCCACGCCGACGGAAGCAGATTTCGCTAAAAATAGCAATCGACCCATTGGGGACCCTTTTTATCCTTCAGTAACAAAATCATAAGGTCGCTCTTCAATATTGGGCTGAGAAAATTCGTTGTATTGCTTGTTATTGGGTTGTCATCATACTTAGATTTTATGCCCTGCAATCATTCTACTTGTTGTCCGAGAGAGTTGAAAAAAAAAATGCTTCGGAAAGTGTACTTTTGTACTTCATTCTCTCTCTGCCCATTTATTCATCTTTTTTCCTCTACAGATAGCATTTCTTAACCGATTCTTGAGTTTTGTGAACATTTTAAATACTTTTATTAAATGAATATATATATATATTTAATTGATTTATTATTTAGTTGACTTTTATTTATTTCACTTTTTATATACTGAATTATTTTTGTTGAGTAATTTTGTTTTAAGCTGGCTCAGGGGGTCACAGAGCTCCTATAGTTAATATTGACATAAAAAGTATTATATTCTTTTGGAGATTAAATACTCATTGAGTCTTGTCTATTAAAAGAGTTTAGTTACAATCACCCTAACTTAGATCAAGCTCAAGGGACATTTGCGAGTATATAAGTCTATAAACTAGTAAGTACTATTATTTGTTCTATGCTGTTAAAGTTTAAATGACGGCAGGGGTATTAGTAGCTAGACTTTGTTTATCCTCGGTTACACTGTTTTTTGTATAGACAGTTTTTCCCGTGGAAATGAGGAATTTTCCGCGGTAAAAGGTAGCCTATTTACTCCCCATGGTCTACTCTATCTTTGTTTTATCAATTCTCATTAAAATCGGTTTAGTACTACAGTTCTAGACTACTCAATGCAAACAAACAAAGAAACAATCAAATCTTTCCTCTTTATATTATTAGTATAGATTACCAAACTATATACGGCTATGTTTCCACATTGTGTTATTGACTCACTTATTCTATCGATGTTGGAGTGACCTGGGTCGTTCTAAGCCGTCTACACGATGCACGACTCATTATTTATTAACCATAGGTCGAATACTAAATAGAGTCCAATTATTTTCAACCTTATGCATTCACTATTAATGAAGAATTGCAATTCGTATTGCATAAATTTACAGTTTCTACTAAGTCACTACAATAAGTCTATAATATTTTCATGTAGTTCAGGATACAATTATATATATAAAAATCACTTGAAAATGCTTGCTAGCTTATCGGGTGGGTTTCGAAGTTGACTTACCTCACTTACCCTGGCGTGGTGGCACTTGGAAGTAAATTAATTTAACAAAATATAATTATGTTACGTCTATGTTTTAGTTATAAACCGATATTCATATTTTTATATAGAATTTTAATTAAAATTTTATATGTCATACTCCTAACAAAGCCAGGTAGTAAATTTGGAGATTACAGTATTTTAGAAAATAATTTCTTGGTCGTCGTTTTTTTCTTCTGAAAAATTTAAAGGTATATTAAATTCTATATTTTGTGAAAGCTCTTTCAAAATGAGTGCATGCGATCATTATAAATAGTAAATAGAGTGGAAGGGTCACCGCCAGCCGCCGCCGTCCGATTCTAGGAACCAGTACACTTACCGTACGAATGCCATGCATTTTGATTACCTACGTGAACTTTTGCACTTGGATTTATGTAAACCTTTTCTGAACGCAACTCGTCTTTTTTTCTGTTTCTTAGTCAAAAGTAATAAATAAAAAAGAAAAAGCTCCCACAAGTACATACTTTTTTAAATATCAAAGTAGTGCTAGATTGTATTAAACTCCAATTGGGAACGCGGACCTTCAAAATACATAGTTATACTTTTATTACCTAGCGACGACATTATTACATAAAATCTGAATAAATAATCGATTCTAGAAGTTTCCCGCTCGCTCGAAACGAGGGTGGAATTGAAAAATAGTACAGCGCTCGTAGCCGCGTAGGCAGCTCACGTAGCAAGCGCTACGTTGGAGCTACGCCGTAGCAGCTAACACGCGCGCAAGGCGGATTTGCATTTATCGAATTCCTCGCATTATTGTCCATAACAAGTACCTATTGTTGTAAGAAAATTGTCTAACTAATACTATTTTCATTTTATCTCACAAGTGCAGGCGAGCTACGTGCGTAGTGCGTATAGCAACACGCTCTTGTGTGCGTAAACCGAATGCTACGCACACAAACACAATGTGCACGCACACACAGAAGTATGGATCGCCTATATACTCGTGATAAAAAACATCTGAAAAACATTAATGATTACGTAACATGTGCATTATGTACGATATTCACAGGAACAGTAGGGTTGAGGCAAAAATCAGTCATGCTATGAAGAACCGATAAATCAGACATGCCTTATAAATTTGAAGCTATTCTAAACATGAGTAAAAGACTTGAGTACACATCTGCGTTACTTTCGCTGAAGTGGTCTCTAATATCGATTTAGTGATTACCGCGAAGGCCGCACGCGATCCGCGCGAAAGTGAAAATCAGATTCTAACACCTTCCATAAGCCCTAGAACTTCTAAACCGAGCTCTATTAACTTTTCCACCTTTGATTCACGCCAATATTCAAGGGCGAGGTATTGATTTGCGAATATTCTTTCCTGCGATAAAATTTTCATCAAAGTGCACGAAGACAATACGAATAATATCCGTAAGCATTTAGATAATAAAATTATACTTCATGACTTCTCAACCAAGACACGAGTATCTCTCACTACTCGATTATTTTAGCGTTTTTCTTGTAATGGGTTGCCTGGAAGAGATTGCTACCTTAGCAATAAGACCGCTTCTTGAAATCCATTTATTTCTTTGTTTGTGTTATTTGTTCTGTATTTTTTGGTGCCATTAAAGAACATTTTGTATTGTATTGTATCTCAATAGTATTACGCAACTGACATAGAATCCAAATAATTGTCAGCAAACTATTCTAACCAGCTTTTCAAACTACGATTGACTATTCCCCTGGGAGCCGCTTCCCGGTCGCAATTCAATTGACTAACTGGATTATACCAGGAAATTGGATTGTCATTGACACTGGCTTGGAGTCACCACTCTACCTCTATGGGATTTACTTCCATTTTGCGGTGGAAATTTAATAGACGTTGTTTTTAAAACCGACTGAATATGTGTGGTTTTTTGATACTTACACTTTTCAATATAAGGATTATTTACGATGTGTACGTGTAACCAGTTTTTTTTTGAAAAATGTACACCTAATACACCTTTAGTTTAAAGCGTTTCCACACATTAGCCGATCCTATATCTGGAATGTCGAAAGGCTCTAACGCTTTACGTAGCGCTAAAAAGGTTTTATTGGCAAACTTGACATACAATGGGAACCTTTTTGCTGATAAGTTCCTGTGAATAGTTATTAAACTCGTGATTGTGATAAAAAAATGGTGTGAATCTTTTTAATTAAATAATAATTAAAGTAACACAAACAACACACAATGTATGATCACATCTGCAGACAAACAGTTACTAAGCATTTTATTTAAATACGTAAAGAAATATATGTATTTTATTGCTCAAGTTTATATTTTTGTGTTGAAGCTTCCCCGTAAATATTTACAGTCAAACACGCGATTAAGCTTTAGGTGGTTGACCAAAAGATTTTCTTTAGTACACTTAATATAGAAAAGGTGACTCAACTCAAAACTTCGTCTAGTTTCGACGCCACCAAGTAAGAGATCAATAAGTTTAGTAGTCAGGTCAAACACCGTGTGATTCATTGGTGTCGATTCGGTGTTGGCCAATGCACTAATCTTAACTAAAATTTAACTAAAATTTAGTTAAGATGTGTCAGATGACACATTTAGCTATTCGGAACGCACGACTTAACTTAATTTTGTATGGAATCTGACAGGACTAAAAATAAGTTGAACTAACGCCATTTAGCTATTCGGGAACGACCATTCATCTGTCATTTTTAGTTCGTTATCTGTCATTTTTAGGTGTTTTGAACTTAAAATGGCCTTAATTTAGTTCAGTTTTTTTAGGTGTAGACTTAATATTTTTTGTAAGTTTTGAGGTTAACAAACTAGGAAATCGGGAAAAAAATAAATAGTGATGAGTTGCTTCAGCCAATCTTCTTTCGTTAATCCTGAATATTTACTGAATAGCTCATCCTCAGTCAGGTCAGCGGGGTCGGTCGAGTCTTTCAGCTAAAAACTCCATAAATCGTACAAGCAAGAGCATGCTAAGCAGATAACTTTGGATTTTGCACCTTTCTTATGTCCATCGAATAAGGAACAGAATCGCAATCGCGTTGGTCCTGCTTAACCTTCACTTAACAGTACGTACAGAAGCAAGCACATGCAGTTGGACACTTGCACTACGAAATTCACCCCTACCGCTACGGAATACGGGCGCTCTCAAGGTCATAATGTCCAGCCGCATGTGCTGCTTACTGTACAACAAATCGACCATAAGTTCTATTTTGCTATTTCGTTTTTGTTATACGCAGAAAAAATATAAATTTCTAATTTCCGAAACTAAAACGGAACGTAACACATACTAAGTTGCGTTTCATTGCGCGTGCGTTCGATTCACTAACGTTCACTTTATCGCGGATTAAGGTTGCATGACTTTATACCTTTGCCTTTCTGTTCAAAAAAAACATTGCAGGAGCGTGCACAGAGCGAGATAATGTGTATCCGAACGTTAATCGTGTCAAGATTTGTTAAGTTCTGTCAAAAATGAACTAAAATTAGTTAAGATAAGGCGGGTGCAATACCGAATTAGCCCCATTGTTAGATTTTGAGAAAGGGTTTAGGTGGCGAGTTAGCTATAGTACTTAGTCAACAATTTTGAGCAACTTTTTCATACAATCTATTCTAAAAAACGATGACAAAGTCTAAAATCCCAGCTTTTTTAGTTAGTTACCTAAGTTGTCACTTAAACCCTGTATTGTTTGTATGTTTTATAAATAACTAGCGACCCGCCCCGGCTCCGCACGGGAAAATGGTTATTGTGGGTTATCCTTCAGTATATTATGCATGTATTATACATATAAACCTTCCTCTTGAATCACTCTATCTATTAAAAAAACCGCATCAAAATCCGTTGCGTAGTTTTAAAGATTTAAGCGTACAAAGGGAGGGACATAGGGAGGGACATAGGGACAGAGAAAACGACTTTATTTTATACTATGTAGTGATATATGTTTAGATACATAGGCTACCTGCTGTTTAGCATGTTAAAAGGTCATTATAGCAGTGTTGTGTGACTATTGACTGACAAGTTCATTGCCTCGTTAGAAAGTAAAAAACATCCATTGATTTAACAAAGTCGAGCAAACCCAGAATGTACGTACATAATATGTATATGTAGCCTCGTCTAAATAGGAAATAAGGATCTAATAAAGAACCTTTTAATTAAAACATTTGTTAAAGTTATACGAGTAATGAACTGCGATTAGATACAATAGTAAGTAAATTTAAATTTTTAAAATTTACTATTTTTCACCATCACGTTTGATCTATAAGCACAATAAATACCTACCTACAAAAAATCCTAAATCATTATAAACAGTTCATAACTAATAGTTTATTCTTTTTCTTCTTTAAAAGCCGCGCTCTTTTCGATGGAGTAATTAAACCATAACATATTATAGTATCTTTTTATGTTCGAAGGTAAGTAAAATACCTATAAAGAATGTTTACAGCAAATTTTAGAAACAATTTATTTATTACACGTGCAAACATCAGACCTATTATTATTTAGTTCAAAAAGACATCGAACTCTTAATAGCCTACACAGTACAAATCCATTTAATATGCAAAGCGATTATTTAACGTCGTAAATTAGGTTGTCTGCTGTAATACCACAGAACGGTCCGGTTACAACAGGACGTCACACACAAACAAATAAGATACTTTATTTTATGTTTAACATACCTAAATATAAAAATAGATCTCACCGTACATTCGTATCTTAAGGATAAAGTAATAATTATGATATAAGTAGTTTATTATTCTTTCGACAGGTCGTCTGTTAGATGGCATAATTTAGTAATGCGCGAAGGGTATGGACGACGTACGAGTACCTTTGCTTCGATTTAAAAATAGTTTAAAGAAATTTTGCTCATCTAATAATGATAATTTTGATGCGTCCGGCATCTTAACAAAAAAAATCATATAGTTAAATCTTCAGCTTTAAACATGCTGTACCTACATGTGACCTATATAATATGCATAATAAAGCTGATAATGTTGCGCAAAGCTCGCTTTACCGTGTGATTGGACCGTGAGAGTAGTAAACAAATATGGCGGCCGGCGGGCTATTGACATCCACTGATACTGAAATACCCGTGCCTGGGCTACCGTTGAACAGTAGGCAATTACTGTAAATGCCCTACCTTTATTAGTATGTAATGTGCAAGTTATGTAGTATACATACTGACTTGCGTGTTTTTTCTTTGATTTGTTTTATATTGAGGAAATGTTTTATTTATTGATCATTTATAGAAATAGTTTTGCATGCTAGGTAGCAGGATTGAAAAATATGACAAATTAGTCGGCATATATAAAAGATAGATAGATAGCTAGATTTACGAGGTAAGAATGTCAGTGAGTGTAAAATAAATCTATTTTCACATAATGTATTTCTTAGTTTCATTTAAGAAATTTCGCTGAATTATTTATTGTCCTCTTGTAGATTGGTAAAAAAGTCGGTGACATTAAAAAATATCCATAATTTCAAGGAAAAGATATAAAGGCCTTGCCTAGAAACTTCTACAATGATAGTTTTTGCAAAGCTTTTTGCGCTGCCCGTGTGCTACGCGCATCTAGCGGCTTCCCGCGACCCACAGCAGATGTCGTGTCTCTTAGCCCTTCAGAATCGATTACCTTATACGATATCCCTTCTTCCTGAGCAGAAATAGCTCACGCACGAATTTGTTCCACATATACACTCGACCCACCTTCCTTTCGTTACGTTACAAAAGGAATCGATAACAATAAAACGTGCTCCATAAAATACTCGAACGCTGAAATACACTTTCACAGCGGCCACTTCCTTATTCCATATTTTATTAGTTCCATGTTTAGATTGTGACAAAACAATGTGTACATAATATCTTGTTTAATCAGGAGCTAGTGTGTGTGTAGAGAGAGACTAAAAAAAATTAACGTCAAATCCAGTATGTAAAGACAACTACTTTTTAAAAATGGCTAAGTTATGTAGTAAATTTTTAGTATTAATGAATAATAAAGTAGCAAAATCTGACTAAGACTCGATAACTGATCTCCCAAATCAAGAAAATGTAAATTTAAAAAAAACAGACGGATTTTTTTGAAAGCTCAATTTTTTTAGCGCTAATAAAACTAGCATATCTTTTTAAAAATGTGATCACAGAGTGTGTGAGTGTGATGTGTGTGTTGTGTGTGAGGGTGATGTGTTGATCACATTTTTAAAAAGATACCATGGTTCAAACAATTCTAAATAATATTTTTTTACTTATCGTCTGTTTCTAAGCAAGCCAAACAAAATATAAGATCATACTACTACGATCGACTTTCATACATTTTTGTAAACAATAGCCATAGCAATAGGTAGCAAGTGTACAAACGCTATTGACTGGACAATCAGGCGAGGATTGGTTGTTTGATTGCGCCACTGACAATCGATAGGCGATTGAAATCGCGTGTACGGGTATCGTATGGCGCGTCACTGATTGCGTTCCCGTGTTTATTATACCGTGAAAGTACAGGTTAAAGTGGCGTCCTTTTGATACATCGGTGTATGGGTGCTGTCAATGAAATGATAAATATAATATGATGATGATGTGACGGCCGCGTAGCCTAGTTGGTAGTATGCCTGCCTACAAAGCACAGGGTTGCGGGTTCGAATCCCGCCCAGGGCAAACATTCGTGTGATGAGCACTTGTGTTTGCCTTGTGTCTGGATGTTGTATCTTTATACAGGGCGTCCCACAGCTATGCCACATGGAGGGAAAGTACGTTAAATATTGTAGATAGAACATTTCACTGAAAGAAGACATTTTTTTTTTCTAAAAACTATTAAAACTGCATTCAAACATTTTTTAATAATTACATGGTTGAACCGGGTATCGAACCCGCTACACGAGAAAAAAAAATACCCTGTAGTTTTATCATACCGATCGATAGGCTTCATTATAAGGATTACTTTTTGCTAAATAACATAGTGTCAGAAATAAAAGGAAGACTATGAATTTTAACATTTGATGTGGACAAATATGATGGCCGCCGAGATCGCCAGATCTAACCCTATTAGATTTTTTTATGGGGTTACGTAAAAAATTTTGTTTAAAACAACTGGTATGAAAATGTCCACGAGCTTCAAATGGAACTTAGACGTATTATTCTAAATATCCACCACAATAAGATCAAAAAATCGACAGGGAGTGATATAATCAAAAGAGTGCGACTCTGTATTGGAGTCATTTTGAGCATTTGATAAATTGATGAATTTTTTATTAGAAATGTTAAAATACATAGTCTTACATTTATTTCTGATAATATGTTATTTAGCAAAAATAATCCTTATGATGAAGCCTATCGATCGGTATGATAAAACTACAGGGTATTTTTTTTCTCTCGTGTAGCGGATTCGATTCCCGGTTCAACCATGTAATTATTTAAAAATGTATGAATGCAGTTTTGATAGTTTTTAGAAATAAAATAAAGTCTTCTTTTAGTAAAATGTTCTATCTACAATATTTAAGGTACCTACTTTCCCTCTATGTGGCATAGCCGTGGGACGCCCTGTATATGTATGTATATCAGCTGTCTCTCTAGTTTGGGGTCAAATGAGCGCGTGTGAAATGTCCCGGCATATTCTATTATTATTATTATAAAATATGGAATTTTCAATGCTCTATTACTATGACGAATATTTTAAATGCTCTATATGACGTGTCATTCCGCGTCACTGGGATTTCATACAAATTCATAGTAAGGTAAGCTTCGTCCGCGACATATAAGTTCACCGAGGGGCCTACCCTGAAATCAGAGTGAATAGGTCTTAGTCGACCACAATGGCCTAGTACGAGTTTGACAGCCTTGGAATTACTTCGCTCGCAGGTGTGTGCAGGTATCTTCACGGAGCTTTCCTTCAAAACGCTGAATAAACCTACATCGTGAACTCTCCTCGACGTCAAAAAATGATTTGTGAAATCTTACTTTGAATCAACACTATTTGACTTTGACTTTGACTTACATATGAATTCGAAAATTGATAACACATTGGTACGTGCCGTAGCTTAAACCCGCAAACTTCCGGATGAAAGACAACAGCTCTAGCCACTTGGCCACTAAAACCCTTCTATTCTACTATAGAGATAAATACACATTTCTTTATACAATACAATACAATAATAATATACTTTATTGCACACAAAACAGTTGTAGATGTTGTTGTTGTTGTACCCAGGGGATACATATGGCCTTCAGGAGATTCTTCCAGCACACAAAACAGTACTGTGAAAAATTTACAAAAAAGTGTAGAAAGTGTACATGTAGGCGGCCTTATTGCTAAGTAGCAATTTCTTCCAGGCAACCTTAATTTGCTTTGCTACTCTTCAAATCAAATTATTCAATAAAAAAGCCATTTACACTTTTAACCGGGAAAATTGAGATAAGATAACCACAGTTGTAGTTGAAAATATCTCCACAAGTTTACCTCTACTCATGGTCCAAGAAAACAAGGTCTTACAATTAGACCACGTGACTGACACAAGCCTACGTCATTTTGCGCTGTTCATCCTTGTCTATTACACGCATTCGACAAGGATGAATAGGCAAAATGACGAAGAAATGACGTCGGCTCGTGTCAGTCACGTGGTCTAATTGTAAGACCTTGTTTTCTTGGACCATGCGTCTACAAGGAATGGTTGCGTAACTCAGTTTGGTCGTGAGCAATGCGCTATTCACCAAACATCCAACTCAGGCAAGAGTGTGACGCAGCAGGCAGCCGAGACAGCCGCCGCAACCGCCCACGATATTGACCTGTCTATATTTAGCTCTTGTTGTTCTAACATTGCTTTGGACTTTCCAACTTGTAGCAATCTTGTAAATAATAGAAAACAAATTTATTTTCTTGTTAGAACGCCTAGTTCTGTAATACAGGGTATCCTAACTTCAACTATTACAAATATAATAATTCAATAAGTAGTCATAAGTGTTTACCAAAATTCTGTTGTATTTTTAAACGGAATAAACTATTCCCTTACTAACATAACTTTTTATAAATCATAGCATGGAATATAGTCATACGTGGTCATACTATTAAATTATTTCCCTGATTTAATTGATTTATTCTGTAGATATTTAAATTTTGGTAATTTCATGCGGCCTGTAAGGCAATGAATTTTTAGGAAAAAAAATGATACAATATAACATTGCAAAATTACAATATGTATGAACAAAATAATAAATCTTTATTTGTACCTTTTGAAACCAGTATAGAAGTTATTTCACTATACAGAATAAATATTTTGTGTGCTGTTTGTTCAAAATTACCCTTCTATTATTTATTTCAATAGATCTTTTATTTATATTCTACTAGCGACCCGCCCCGGCTCCGCACGGGAAAATGGTTATTGTGGGTTATCCTTAAGCATATTATGCATGTATTATACATATAAACCTTCCTCTTGAATCACTCTATCTATTAAAAAAAAACGCATTAAAATCCGTTGCGTAGTTTTAAAGATTTAAGCGTACAAAGGGAGGGACATAGGGACATAGGGACATAGGGACAGAAAAAGCGACTTTGTTTTATACTATGTAGTGAAGTAGCCATTAAGCTGAACCTTCCAGTTTGACCCAATTCTACGAGTATATTATAGTAGAATTGCTACGAGTATATTTAGACTACGAAATCTTAGATTTTAGAAAGACATGTCCCAACCAACCAAACATACGTGTATATTCATTATAATATTAGTAGGATCGTGTAGGATGTATAATATAAGTCAGTGTTGCCAGGTTCCGGTAACGTTACCCCGGCCCGTCTCTCATCGGGACCTTCCGGCAAACGAGATATGACATAAAACGTGTCATAAAACAGCTGAGAGCGGCAACCTGCCCAATTACGGCCCACGGCGAGGGGACGACCTCAGTAAACGGGTTAAAAAAACTCAAAATTCAAATGTTATATTCGAAGTACGATTTTAAAATCACTTTTTGACGTCGAGGCGAGTTCACAATTTGGCTGTCTTCTGTGGAGAAGAACTCGCCGGAAGAAACTCCACAGGCGTTGCATATTTTTAAAATATTTTACAAACTTACTAGCTGTCCGCCCACGGCTACGCCCGCGTTCCTTTTTTTTTATTTGTTTTTTTTTTTTTTTTTTGGGGATGAAAAATAGATGTTGGCCGATTCTCAGACCTACTGAATACGCTCACAAAATTTGATGAGAATCGGTCTAGCCGTTTCGGAGGAGTATGGAATCGAACACTGTGACACGAGAATTTTATATATAAGATAAATTCTATTTTATACAATTTAATTAATATAAGAAAGAGTACAAATGACATAAACAATTACAGGAAGGCAACCAGTCAAAGTAGAAAAACTAATATAACCAATAAATCTATTCCCTTTCTTTACTCACCTTTTTTTTATCTATGACGGAATATTTTGAAAATTGTATTACAGATTCTTTATTGTTAGGTCATGTTCAGAAGTGCAGCCATATCACGTGCCCTTTTAGAATAGAATAGAATATTATAGAATATAATTCAGTGTAGGTACACAAAAAAAACAGTATAGCATAATCCACAAAAAGGATAGACAGTGTATATATGGCCTAATTGCTGAGTAATAATTAATACTTACCTTAGTTAGGGTTAAGCGATATACAGAGATGCAGGAATGAGATATTTTCCCGTAGTAAAAAGTATCTAGGATATTGAAAGGGGATATAAAGTACCACCATGCAAAATTTCATTTAGATCAGTCCAGCTGTTTCGGAGTTTAGCCCGTACAAACAGAAAGAAACGAAATTTTACTTCTTACATTCCCCTGACTCGGTTTTTAGCTTTTTTATATTATAGATTCTTTATTTTGAAATAATTTTCCTTCATGGTTTTACTCACAGGTATGCGATAATGCGCGGGGGTATGGTATTACAATAATGGATTTTAGCGCTCACTTCCGCTATTTTCTTTGACAAATAAAGCATTAAAACTAAACTATTATATACTAATATTATAAAGAGAAAATGTCTGATAGTTGGTTTGCATTGAATGAATAGACTACGAAATAGCTACTGACGTGATTTTAATAAATCTTGGTCAAAAGATAAAATAGACCTTGGGGTATTATACAGGGCGTCCCACGGCTATGCCACATGGAGGGAAAGTACCTTAAATATTGTAGTTAGAACATTTTACTGACAGGAGACATTATTTTATTTCTAAAAACTATTAAAACTGCATTCATACATTATTTAATAATTACATGGTTGAACCGGGAATCGAACCCGCTATACGAGAAAAAAATATATCCTATAGTTTTATCATACCGATTAAAAGGCTTCATCATAAGAGTTATTTTTTGCTAAATAACATAGTGTCAGAAATAAAAGGAAGACTATGTATTTTAACATTTTTAATACAAAATTTATCAATTTTATCAAATGCCGCTGAATACAAATCACACTCTTTATTTCACTCCCTGTCGATTTTTTTAACTTGTTGTGGTGGATATTTAGAATAATACGTCTAAGGTCTGTTTGTAGCTCGTGGACACTTTCGTACCGGTTCTTGTAAACTAAATTTTTTAACATAATCCCATAAAAAAAATCTAACGGGGCTAGATCTGGCGATCTCGGCCGACCACATCAAATGTTAAAATTCATAGCAAATTCTCGTGTAGCGGGTTCTATTCCCGGTTCAACCATGTAATTATTAAAAAATGTATGAATGCAGTTTTAATAGTTTTTAGAAATAAAATAAAGTCTTCTTTCAGTAAAATGTTCTAACTACAATATTTAAGGTACTTTCCCTCCATGTGGCATAGCTGTGGGACGCCCTGTATAGACAACCTTTTACCACGGGAATATCCCTTATTCACTCAGAAAAATCTGTTAAAGCAGGCGAAACGCTAGTAAGAAATAAGCTAAATCCAAATTACAGAGTTACATTTCTTCAGTTATGGCTTCAAAACGAATCTTTAAAATAAAATAAAACCACAATAAACATTACAAAATTTAATATCTTTCTAAGTCACAAAAATACAATTGAAAAATATTGTCTTTTACGAAAAGAAGCGAGCTCGAACTAAGTATTGATTTTAAGTTCAACGTCCCGCCCGTGCTCGCGAAGCAATGAGGAAATAAAGTTACCCGTCGATGTTTGTGCACGGCTATTCTAATGGAAGTAACCTTATTTTCTGTACTATGTATTTTTTTATTGTTCATATTGTTCTGAGCTAGCGTCGCTTTGCGGTTATGCCTGCCTTATCACTATTCCTCGTGAGAATTATCATCTTAGAGTATAAATAGAAACATTTCTGGGAGGGAATTATGATTATTAACAGAAAAAGAAACGCATACCCTTCGTGAGGCCCTAAAACTGCGAAAGGATTCATAGACTGAATTCGAGGAAAAACGCGAGGCGATTCGTATATTTAATCTCGTAAGACTCAAGTGTCCTATTTTTAGTAAAGTGTTTTGCTATTCCGGCCCAAGATGGTTTCCTTAAACATAATTTTGCGGCCCAGCGTTCTTCAAAATATGACATACCCACTTTACACTTTGAATAGTCCCTTCAATACAAAGATACATACGAGTATAAAGACTCTTTTTGTAAATCAAAGTCCTAGGCCTTAAGCACTTAAACCCATTTTTGGTACATCGGGTCGTTGGGCCTTACTAGGTTAATGTAAAATTATTGATTCGATTAGGGATCTCTTAATATGAGTCAAGTGCATCACCATTTTTTTTCCTATTAAAATAATAATAATGACTATGCTTGAGTTTACTTATTCAGTTTATTAAAGCTACAAACGAGACAGTATGACTAACATTGTTTTGATGTACCAAAAGCTAATTTATATTTCCGCTTTCATATGACTTTTATATAAATTGTGATCCTTAATACGGCCCAGTATGTTCTTCTTTATGGCCCACAAACTGAGCCTCAAGACTAATTTTGGTACACTGTGTAGTGCTTTCGCTGTATTTATATGGACATGTAATCCTTTTATGAGCTTCTTTGAACATGTTTCAAATTATAACTACAACATTTGATGTCCCCACATATTATTATTTTACCCATTATGAGGAGTAAAGATATAGCATCAATACTACTGAAGAATATCATAAATATGCCGTGGCAAATTATTTAATCTTTAAAGGACATAAAAACTCACAAAATCACATTACAATATCAAATACCGAATCGAAAAGAAACACCACCTCAGAATGGCCACACTAAATTGGATAAAATTCTTCTCTTGTTGTGTAGGTATAATTTTGTAAGGAAAAGATTTATATGCATACTTTTTTATTAGAAAAAATCATGCTGGAAATTTCGCAAGGCGAACATGCTAGTCATATTAAACGAGTGTCATAGTCATTGAATTAAACATAAAATAGGGCCGCACCGTTTATTAAACGACTTTATAGCGTAAAGACCCGTAAATATTAAATAATGACTTTGCTTGAACTACGAGAAACATTTAATCCTTATTCAAAAGACATGTTCTTTGTTGGTAGTTAGGCATTGGCAAGAGCAGCTCAAGCTGTACAATTTAGACTTTTTACCGCTCTTATATCCTTGAAATAAGGAAGAAACGACGATGCCCTCGTTCAACTTTATCTGCTCGTGACCGTAACTTGTAAATCACACCCAGGCAATTTTGCACTCTGATTCGACTTAACAGTGCTGTAAATCTAATTTAAACTGAAATGTCATGACTATAAAACTGCAACAAAGTTATAAAAACTGCACTAAGTATGCAACGAGGTTGAAAATTAATTTAACTAAGTAAGTAGCCACTACGGTGAAGTTTATTATTAAATGAAAATACGGAGTTAGTGCTGGCTGCTTTTATATTTATAGAATTTTCAGATAGGGATAATAAAGTGGGGTAAATTAATGTATATTTAAATATTATTTTGTGGAGTCTAGGACCTCTCTCAAAACCCTGATTTTAGAGTATAGTTCAGTTAAGCCTGCTCTGATGACATACATATAATTACTCTTTTTCTACCATGTCAATATCACCATAACAGTTTTATCCGAAGCTTTATCATAAGAATTTCATAGAAATTATAGATCCAAATTCAAAGATACCAAGATAGTTGATAACAATATTTACGGGACTTGTTAAATACTATCAAAATCAAAAAGGAACATAGTTAAGATCTAGTCCACGCAACAGACATCTAATGATGTACCTACCTCATCAATAACTCATATATGTCTCCACCAAGGAGCTCGAGCTTACCCCGAAGTCAGGGTGAATAGTCGACCACTAGTGCGGGTTTGTCAACTTTACACACAACCTTTTGAATTTATTCGCTTTAGTGTAGGTACAGGTTTCCTTACGATGTTTTCCTTCACCGTAAGAGCGTTGAATAAACGTACATATTAATTAGAAAATCTTAAACACGTTGGTACGTACATACGTGCTAAGGCTTGATCCCGCGAACTTCCGATTGACATAGACATAGACATAGACATAGACATTATTTATTTGACAGAACACAATACAACACAACAAACAATAAGAAAAATAACAGGAAAGTAAAAACAGACTGAGCACATAGATCGAAACAAAGACAATATATAAAGAAAGAAAAACTTAAAAAATAATTAAAATATAAAATAAAAGAAGAACACGATATACATTAAAAAAAATAAAAGAAAATAAATACATGACCGATCAATGTTGTGCTGTAGTGCGACGTCAAACAGGGCGGGTCTCAGCATATGCTGTGACCAGGGCCACAGCGCTGGTTTTCAGACCGGCCCTCGTAATTGCCCGTGCGCTAGACGCAGCCTCACACTGTACACTCACTTCGAGCACGGGTGATAAGAAAAATAAATAAATAATAATAATAATAATTAAAAAAATAAATCAAACAAAATATGAAAGTCAAAGACCCTAGCCACTCGGCCACTGACGCTTATCATACTTAATATTATAAAGAGGAAAGATTTGTATTTGTGTGTATCTGTGTGTGTATGTTTGTAATGAATAAACTCAAAAACTACTGTATCGATATCTCTTTCACCATTAGAAAGCTACATTTACCCTGAGTAACATAGGCTACCGTTTACCGCAGGAAAAACTGTTAACGGGGGTGGAGCCGCGCCGGAAAGCTAGTAAACCTATATAAATACAATTTACGATTATCACGTTTATAAAATAGAGGCTAGAACTGTATGCTAACATCATATGGCCACACCGGCGTGGTTTGGCCAGTAATTGACATTTTCAGGTCACTAGAAGAGGGTTTACCTCAAAACAATGACAGTTACGTTGCCCCTAAACAGCCGTAATGAAAAGTAACCTTCACTTTTACTTACATTTTATGCTAATTTGATTGCAGATTTTCACGTTGTTGAGGAAAAGATAGCGTGAGACGGAAAATAAGGAATGAGTTTCATAAATTGCTCACTGACTGAGAAATAATTTAAAAAATATATAATTTCTTTTAAAAAATTTTTTTTAATATTGATTTAATTGTTTGACACACAGAGCTATAAATTTTTAGTTAGCAATAAATATTTGCACGCTTGCATGCAGGCTGAATACATTGTTTGGACATAATTAACTTTAAGATCTTTTGTACTGTATTCTAGCAAATAAAGATAATTTGAATTTGAATTTGAATAGGACAAAAAAGTAATAGTGTTCCAAAACAATAACGAAATAGATTTTAAATACTATTGATAACATAACCCTCTCTCTGCAATCGGATAAATTGGCTGGTGTTGAGTAAAGAAAAACATCACGGATTTTTTTTCTCAATAACTGCGAACAAATGTACATGTATAACACGCAAAACCTACTCTTTGCTCACCTTAAATTCGAGCTTGATTCAAGCCATACTATGAGGAGTGGCTCAGCGACCCAAAGTGGGTCTTGGCCTCCGACTCGGGTATGGCCACTTGTCTCTGTCGCCAAGAAAAAAGAACACAGAATATTTTACTGGTCTTTGTGCCCCTCGATGGGGAAGCATTTTGAGGTAATACTGATACACCTATCCTGTCCCTTTCATTCAACTTTATGTCCTATTCTAATTGCTTTTTTCCAACTCGGTAGTTACCTTTTAGTAGGTAATTCAAATGTGTTCGCCCATTTTCAAGCAGATAAATTGAATCTTATGGAGTGGGTAGAAGGGTGTTATTTGAGTAAAACAGACCGGCGACCCTACCTGCCCAATGGAGTCCGCTCGATCGGAAAATTGCCCTCGCATAACACGAGTCAATCCTGTTACATCGTGTGCACATTCCTTTATTGGATATGACTAATAAACATCATTTAGATTACGGCTGACAAATTTTGTTAACGACTTAGCTACTTGTAACTTTGTACTTTCTTATATTATACTATTCTGCATCAATTATAGTATTTTCTATAGAGGATTATATTTTATTCGTTGTTTTTTATTACATATTAATAAGCTATTTTTTAAAAAAAAGCTATCTTGTTGTATTTTATGGTAGAGCCACAATTCTGTTAAATAAAATAAATCTTACTTACCGCTTTTTTCATTGTATACTACAGTTATTGGATATGTAAACATACTTACAGACACAATACACAACATACGAATGTTAGTCCTGAGCGAGATTCGCACGAGATTCGTAACTTCGACCACCAACGCCAAGTTTCAGTCAATAGTTTCATTCACTTCCTTTCCGTAGTTCCATTGGATGTCATTTCCAGGGGCGCGTTCAGTGGCTTCGTACGAGTGCACTCGAGCGCGCTCTGGTGCGCGCTCTAACCGTTCCGTGGCTCGGTGAAATTTTACCCTGACAGCTGTCAGAGCGTAGTTTCACCCGTTCCGTGGCTCAGAGCGAAACAACCAAACAACCGTCTAATGAGATGGTTAATTTTTACTCTGACAGCTATTTGACGTTTAAAGCTTGCAATTTATGTCAAAGTCAAAAGACTCAAAAAGCCCGCCATTTTGTTTCGTAGTTACTTTAGAATAATTTTGTTAAATTTGTATATCACAGACGTCTAATACGTCTGTAATGTATATAGAAGTAGAAAACAATTGAGACAGGAGAAGAATTTTCTCTCGTCAAATATTTGAGGTTATAAAAACAACTCGATCGTTCAGTGGCTCGGTTGCAACTCAAACGGGTTAAATTTTACCCAAACAACTACGCTCGAAGCCACAGAACGCACTCCAGGCGTTTCAGCTGAACAAAGCGACAGCAACGCCGCGCTCGGAAGAAAGAAATAACATAACCACGTTGCGCGCTGCAACTTTATCACCAGTTCTAGTGGTACGGCTACTCGATGCTAGATGGCGCTGTATGAAATTTTACAAGTTTATTTATTTATTCAAACAAATATTTTTTTTCTCGATATTTACAACTTATATTAAAATGATTAAATTGAAGAAAATCAACCTGTGTAAATACATACATATATAAAGTTACTTCTTTATTCATTAGTGTGTATGATCGCGTTATACCTATTAAAATTTCATTTTTTTATTTCGATTCAGGGTTGGTAATAATCAGAATCAGAGTAGGTTAATTGCAAAAATTTTAAGCCTACCCAGGTGCTTGGCATAATATAGGCATATTATGAGTTGATTTTAAGGTTAATCTACTTCACATATAATTTACCAACATTAAAAAGTTACGAAATAAAATACTTTAGTTTTAAAACACAATGATTCAACATAATTAATTACCCTATTTTCTACCTAACCACAGAATAAAATAATAGTACTAACCCGTAACCTAACCTAACTGCTATTACTAGTATCTATTCTATGATATAACCAAGTCAGAATTTCGTAACCAAAAATCGAACTCGCGACCTTAGTTCGGCAGGAAGTGGGATCCAGGCCAAGGGAGCTTTCCACCTGCCAATTCACTCTGTGGCGAGACATGACGTCACAATCCCACAACTCGCAGAATGGACTAGTTTCTTTACATACCATCGCTTATTGTTTCCAAATGTTATGATCTAGTCCGTACGCTAAGTATTATATTACCGATTTCAATGTCTATCGTATATTAATTTAAAAAAAGCGTAAAGTATTTGTTGGTTTGGTGAGTGCAAATTTATTTTTAATAGTTCATGTAAATTGTTTTATTTACTGTATTTATTACTTATACATTGGCTAGTCCCCACCAAGGGACTCAAATCGATACCTCTGGGCTCAAAGGTCGTAAGGGACAAAATACGACTTTACAGGAGAGGCAAAAAACGAAAAAATAAAAAAGTTTTTAGCTGTAACTTTTTTGTTTATCAAGCTAAATTAATGGAACCTAGAACATTATACTTAGAATGTGAGGTATTTTGATGAACATATTGTAAAAAATATCCTAGTTGGCTATTTACAGAGATAGACTATCCTTTACGACCAAAAAATATTAATAATTATCCTTTAAACCCCGAAAAATTTCACTCTGTGCAAGTATCTTGAGGCGTAAATGTAATATGTTTTACCTATTATACAAAATCAAGGGAGTAAAGTACAGGTGGCTATGTAATTTTGGTTGTAAATGACCTGCATGCAACTTCAAATAGTGACAGTAAATACAAATTTAATAATACTATACAGTATAAAATGTATAATTACTAGTTTGTTATCAGGAAAAGAGCAATCGATATGAATTAAAAATGTTTTAAAGAAATTCAATTACATTGTTAGTTTATTTTAACGAAAAAGAAACCATTCCTTATAAGAAAATCCGCAATAACGGTATTTATTACTTAGTACACCTACTAACAAGAGAAAGAACCTCAACAAAAGTAATTTCTTACCTTTAGCTAAGATATAAAAATAATGTTAATATTCCTGACCATAAAATTATTCTTAGGTGGATGATACAATAAAACAGTAACAAGAAAACCTTACACACCCTACAGCCTACCTGCAGAGTTCAAAACTATGGCGAGCAACTAAAAATTACAAAGGATACCAGAACTTCTATGAAATATTTTTGTATTATAACAACAATAAGAGCTACAAAACTACAAATTATGAAACAAATGTGATTAGAAATAATGATCGAATTCTTTAAAGTGACACAAAACAATTACAATTAAATAAATTCAATCACAGAATGGAATACCGGCATCACATACATACAATCAAAACAAATTACAAAAATTGCAGCTATTTAAATGATTTGATGTTTTTATGAATTCAAAATTATGAATATATAGTTTTTAAACATAACAAAAGTACTTTCTGTACATTATTGAAGTTTAAAATTGATTTTAAGTTCAGTGCCAGCAATAAAAAAGTAATTATTACTATTATATTTTATTTATTTTGAGGGCGTAAAGAACAGTTTTGTAAAAATAATACCTTTACGCCCATATATTTGCAGTAAAACTTGACCTTACTCCCTAGTTAACAAAAAATTACGGGTAAATTGGTAGTTAAGACTTACTTTTGCCAATTATTTCTGTTTACTCTGCCAATGAAGGTGGGTTGTAAAGGATATTTTTTTGCGAATTTCGCTATACTGATTATACAGATCGATAGAGAATTAAAAACTGAATAAGGCTGCATTCACAAGTCATTTCGACCCAAATGTCCTTTACGACCTTTGAGCCCAGAGGTGTCGAAATATGTCATGAATTTGAGAGGGGGCTTTATTCGAACATTTTTCAACATCGACATCACACACTCATTTTTCAAGTGTTAGGAATCTTTGTCTAGTTGATGATTTTTTTAATAAAGAATATAAAAGAACAAAAATAATTTATTTTCAGACCAAGTAACAATATGACTTGACTTATGTAGATTAAAGTAATATGAATATGGCTGAAATCCTATAGGCCGATTGATGTGACGATCCTTAAGGAACGTCTTTAACGACGTATTTTGGCGGAAATGATAATAAGTAAATTACAATCTTTACTATAAGTTTACAAAAATATATGAAGAAGGAAGGCAGACCTATAATACGGTGACAACAGTAGATTTAAATTGTGTATGTTTCAATAGGTCTATTAATAGAATTGTTTATTGATCTAAAACAGAACGCGCTTTCGGGGTCAAGCGCAGTTGTTATCAGCAGCGATATTCAGTAGCGGATAGCGGCGGCGCGGCGGCGCTTCACGATATGCATCGTGGCACGTTTGTTTCAAACAAAAGCGGCGAACTGCGGAACTCGTATCCAGAAGCTCTATTTCTGAATCATTCGTGTATTTCAACTGATTTACGTTATCCAATGAAAACCGGAATTTTGAATCGTTCTATTGCAACGAGTGGTCACAAGCACTCGTTGCTGCAAGCGATTAAACGTCAAGTAATAACGTATAAAATCCAAAACAATACCGTTCTCACTCGTTTGACATTTGGATGGTCGCTCCACACGCTCCGTCAGACACTTCCGGCTTGAGAGTCGCCTATATGACCGACAGGGGAGTGAGAGCAAGAGCGACAATCCGCAACGAGGTGAGATCTGTGGGTGGAGTCAGGTGAACCATAAAACGTACCGTTTTAGTTTCGGAAACTAGCAGTTCTTTTTCCTACTCAAAACGATCAAAGCACCATATCGAAGACGATTGATTTCGAAATACTTAAAAAAGCGTCCTTCGACTTGGAAGTCGACTGTGACTTATGTCGCATACGCCGACGCTGTATCATACGAACAATTTAGAAATAGAGCCAGTCCAGAGCACCCCTTACCTGCCCGAACACAGACACGAGTGGCGTCCCTGACCCCCCACCCCACGCGAGGTCGCGTGATCGGCCGCGATGTATCGCGGGTTGTAGGCGAAGAGCCCACCGCAAGGTGTGCTTGCACTTAATTTTTGGTCATTCGATGATATTATTATTATGGAATGCGTCCATACTTTATAGTCAGTTCTATTTTGTTGTCTGATCCGGTGCCTCTCTCTGTCTCAGAATTTGATTAAAACGTACGGTGTTTGTTTGTCACAATAAATCCATATCTATTTAATTACTTGCTTGCAACCCAATTTGAGTTACCCTATAAAGTAAATAAAGCAGTTTTTTTTATATAATTAGTTTTCTACATATACATACAGGTCACTTTTTCGTTCTGATGAATACTATTCATGAATATTATAGGTACACACCTATTAGAAGGAAGAATAAAAGATTTCAGTCTTTTTCTCCGTGTATTTGTGTACTATAAAGAATAGGTATTTAATTTATTCATGTACTCAAAAAATAGATACATGTACTCAGAAATGGAACAAATATAATAAAAAAACTACTATTATTAGACCATGAAAGCCTCAAAAAATGCTTTGCGGTGGGATCTTAGCACATAGTACTTATGCACTAAAACCGTTGTATAGGCACAGTATCTCTTATATCGAGCTGCGCTTTTATTGTTTACTATACCACCACTTAATCTTTGCTTGTAGACCGCCGCCGCTGCATAGGAAGCATTAGGGAATTGGGTTAGAGCTGGAACCCATCTATCAATTTGGTATCTAGTTTAAATAATGCAGTTAAGTGCTGTTCTCGGTAGTGAAATTCAAGGCGATATTATTTGAACTGCTATTTTGTATCAGGTCATTACCAGCTCTCATATTAAGTCCCTAGTTCCATAAGAAGGGTTTAAGCTTTTCCTGAAATCAGGGTAAGAAGGCCTTAGTCTATGACTACGTGTGTGTTAACAGCTCGTATAATGTTGTACCCACAATAATCTATCGTTTAAGAGGGAGGCCTTTGCCCAGCAGTGGGACAGTTTAGGCTGAATAAGAAGAAGAAGAATCGTTGTATGCTCTTATTAAAAAAGCGCAATTATTTATAAATGCATTACGTGAAATTTTTTTTTTCAGATTTTTACTCAATATGTTTCTCAGGGTGAATGTAGTTTTCTAATGGTGAAAGAGTTTTTGAAATTGGTTGAGTAGTTTTTAGTGGCAGAAAATGGGATTTTGTTGCGTATTTGTCAACTGAAATTGCAAATAAAAACTAGCGTTGTAAAAATGTAGCAATTTTCCTTTAGGTATATTTGCAAGTGCGTGGAGAATTTTCTATTTGTAAACATATTGGTACTATTTAGCACATGACAGGACTCGAACCGCAGTTCTCGGATAGAAAGCAACAGCCCTAGACTACGCCACTGACAATACTCCGACGTCGTCACGAAGTTGCTATATCGCATTACCTAAATTGGTGATAGCAAGTTTGGGATCTCCCAACTTGTACATCTGTACAAGTACATCATTTTCTATATTAATCTACTACAACCCACATGCACCGCGTATTTGCATAACCGGTTTATTAGGCCAAATATATTGATTAGATGTCTGATATGAAACCCCCCCTCACCCCGCACTGATTCCTCCAATACTCCATACCCTCGAGACCATATTGACACACGGTTTAACATTCAGCTTATTAACAAACCGCTGCTGATACAATTTGGAAACCTGCCGTTTCTATTACAGTTAAAGCCCGCAATGCAGATAATCAGAAGTCTAGAATATAGATATAGCTTACTAAATCATTGTGCCAAATCTTAGCTTACAGATGTAGAATGTGCATGAATAAACGAATAAATGAATGAATAAATGAAGGGACTTAAACCACAATACAACCTAACCTAACCTTATAATTATGTTTTTAGGGTGCTTTAAATTTATCAGTTTTGTCCCATGTTAATCTTTATCGCTCGCTGAGTCGACTCGCAAAGAAGAAGAAGAAGAATCTTTATTCCAGCAAGTTTACCAAACAAAAGTTGCTAATGAAACTCCTCGAAAAGTTTAATAAATATAAACCTAAAAATAATTCAGAAAAATATAGTCAATTAAGTAAATCCTAAAAGTGGTCATCTGGACATAATACAACTTAACTGAGCAATTATTTAGGCCTTTTGAATCTGTTCGTTCAGTATAAAATATAAAGACCTTTCTTAAATTAATTTAAATCAATATTTCCTTCTGCTGATCTATAATTAATTATGTTTCTTTTAAAGCATTGAAATTTCATTGAATGCCGAAATACTCGTACATTATTTATACTTCAGGTAGTGTAGAGCATTACCAGAAAATTAGCTTCTAAGCGGCGAGTCGACCTATTTTCCTTATACAAAGACTCTTATTAATTACAATGACATCAACTTTTTTCGTACCGTTTTATCGCAGTTTCCAATCTTGGTACCCTAGGGGCAGGTTGTCATACAAGCTTTGCTATCTCTTAGTGTACAGCTTAGATAAGTTTTGACCAAGCTTTGATGACATAATACCCTACTGAGGTTATTTCACCTCTCTCTGGCCCAGTTAGCTCGCCCGTACCGCACCGTCCCGCCCCATCCCGTCCCGTCCCGTCTCTAGTAACACTGCCTGTCGGGATGGCTGGAAATTGTGCTAATTTACAAATGGATGCTCGGATGTGTCAACGACCTGTCTAACATAGGTTGTGTATAGATACTATCTTACTTGAAAGGAAAGGTACTGAAGAAATTGAATAGCTTTGGTAGATAATTATAACAAGCTTTGCATTAGGAAGAAAAGTTAAACAACATTTTGTCATGTTTTCACTTACAGGCAGACCGTAATATTTTTGCTTTTAATACACGCAACTAAGGTAGTGTCGCCGAAGATAGCCCGGCTCCTAAGATAGCCCACTTTAAAAAAAATACAGTTATGATTATTCGAAACATTTGAAATTACGCGGGTTTATGCTACTAGTATCATAGACAATAGTGCAAGTGTGTTTCATTACCGGGGCGTCACCATTTTGAAGACAGACGACAGTTTGCTTGGTCATGGCAGAACGATACACGTTTTATAAACTCCACGATGTCATTTCTTTTGAAAATTTGCAAATTAAAAGCAAATCTGTTTGCTCTAAACTGTGAAAACTCGTATTTAATTTATTAATCAACGAAATTACAGATGAGTTTTATTATTTTATTACCTATTTTGTATTTTTACGAGATTATACTTAAACTGGGGGTCATTTCCTATCATGGCCCATAATTTGATCCCCAACATAGCCCCATTCGCTTTTCAGATTATTTTGTTATAATTTATTTTTTTGTTAAGAATACACGCACATAATTAAAGACAATAGCGTCTTTTTTGTTTTTACTAATAAGTACTCTTATTTTGATTGATCTCAAAGTTAATTATCAGTATCCCTTAGATAGCCCACCGACTAAAACAAAAATGTTTTAGAAAAAAGAATTGATTTCTTTATATTTTCGATAAGTTACTTTCAAAGTTAATTTAAAAGTAAAATATATTTTTATTTAGTAGTTAGTTTTTATTTTATAGTTGATTTATATTTTGATAGATTTAAGATGGCCCACATTTGAATTTTTCGTTAACTATTTTACCTTTTGTGAATAATGTTATGAGAAGATTGTGTTTCATTTTGATATTTTATGTTAAAAGTGTTAAAATGTTTATAATGCATATATTTCCATTAATATTTTTCGGGCCATCTTCGGCGACCAGCTTCCTAAGATAGCCCAATACCAAGTTTATAAAAAGTGTTTATCTTTGTGTTAAAATGCCAAAATCTGTACTACTTTTTTAGGTATCTTGCTTCCCAAATAAATATATTATAATTTCCATTATGTTTTTTCTTTACTTTACTTAACTGCAAGATTTTACAAGGATTTGAAATTAAGTGGGCCTTCATCGGCGCCCGTACCTTATTATACTTTTTTCCGACATCTTACAAGGATATTTTTGTTAGTTTACATTCTCACTAAAAACGTACGAAGATTATCGTATATAAAATAGAATATAGAAAATTTTGACCGATCGGTGTATACAAAAAAAAATACGTTAAATGCCAAAGTGCACTTTACAAGGTTTCCGTGAAAAACAAGTGAAGTTCGTCTGAACTCGTAGCGCGCATTACTCAAGCGGGCTTAGAACTCGCACTAAAAACTCCACAGGGACCGTGCACTTATCTACCTCGCCATATTTCACACTTTACCTCCTATTTTAATGGCTTACAATGTATGCGGGAATCTTCCGTAACGTAGGTACGCCGATTTGGGTTTTATAGTGAATTTTTTATGCGCTAAAGCTGCTTGAAAATATGTCGTATATGTAGCGTTTTATCTCGGGTTCTGTAAAATAAACAAGACTACGACATTGTAAAATACCGTTCATCTGTAGTTAAGGACTCATATTTTGAGAGTTTCCGTAGAGGCTACCCTGATTAAGTTTCAATTCGATTGGATATACAAATGCTAAATTGATGTATTGCTTTCCTACGCACGCAACCAACGTCGTTTTAATATACCATTAAATGCTCTGTCGCTTTTTTAATTTACCTCAACAATATAAACATAAAGCTTTTTCATTAAACGCTAAAAATAAACTTCCACCACCGTTAATCAAACACCAACGACATCAACACTAAACCGCACTCAATACCAAACAATAAAGTGTCGTTGAAAATGATTACGGAATTGCTGAATCACCCCCTGGGGCGTGAGCAGTGCCAATGGAACAGTTTATAGAGCGTTTCAAGGTCATTCCAACTCTGCCTGCTCCCAAGGGGTGGCCGGCTTCAACATGACGTATGGCCTCTCTAACGAGGTAGGCTGAGCCTGTGGCTGAGCTGCCTGATACACAGAATTCTCACAGACTAACACCAGCTTACCTTGATCCCTCAAAACCGCCGGTAACATCAAAACTGAAGCCTCTAATCGCCCGCCGAGGGTCAACATCTACTGGTCAGACCGCAAATGGACGTTATATTGTGTATAACGTTCTGCCTCCAAGCGGTCGCTCGCTTGTGTATCTTTATTTTTTATTATATTTTTCACGGTACGGTTTTAATTGAAAAAAATTGCAGCTGCCGCGGTCGAAATGGATTCAATTAGCGAACTAATTCAGCTTGTTTCCTGAACCATGGAGTAAATTAAAAGGCGAATTTAACTAAATTTCAAGATAAAAATTGGGTGCGATTCTTTTAAACACACTGGCTTGGATTTTTTTCCAGTTCTACTAAAACGATTGTCAGTTTTAGTTTGTTCAATGTTTTACGGAAACACCCACGAATTTCCTAGTGTTCCGGGAACGCGTGGGAGAGGTTCCAGGAACAGCGATACAGCGACTGCAGCATATTCCGGGAACAATATTCCGCACTAGATCACAACTGCAAGCTACAGCCTTTACTGGGAATTGGGATCTTCATAGATAGTTTCAGAAACAAAAAAATGTAAAATGCCTACGTCGTTATAGCGTATGCTAATATGACAATAATACCTACGATTTTTTTTTAAAAAAACGGTCTTTTTATATCGCGTAATTATGTTAAATCCTAAGCGCCTTCTCCTTGTGCATGTTTACTATTTAAAAAGATACAATCTTTGTAAAGACAAATTAAGTTAGCATATTTTTTTAATAAATTACTTACCTCGAAAGAATGTTTAATGCTTAAAGTTAAACTACTGCGACATGATTAACTTCTTTAAAGGTTTTATATTAACAGACATAAAAGCCTAATAAATATAAAACTTAATTAACAATCATCTCGAATTACTTTAATAGTAGTTGCTAGATGTAAAGTAGCCAGCACATGCGGCTGGACATATTGACCTTGAGAGCACCCGTATTCCGTAGTGGTAGGAGTAAATTTCGTATTGCGAATGTCCAACCGCATGTGCTGGCTTCTAGTACCTATTACTTTAAAGCAGAGCAATAAACAGCTGTACACAAGTAACGCAAAGATTGGATTTACGTATTGCGATTAGTGTTGGGGTCAGTCAGGGAAGCGAAAACCAATATTCGTCGAGCCGTATCTCATTGCCTTTTCTTCTTTATGACCTAAGTATGATTTGCAAAATGATCAGTCGAATCGAATCAGAAGCATAACTCGTTTTAATTTTATCAAATATGCTAATAAGGACTTTTTGTGAATATACTGTACCTACTGTATAAAAAATATAGTAGGTATGCTATAAAGTATGTCTGTTCTTTTTTATTATTCTATAATTTAACGGAATATTCATCATCATCATCATTAACAGCCTGCGGCAGTCCACTGCTGGACATAGGCCTCTCCTAAGGCGCGCCATTTGGCCCGATCTTGCGAATTTAACGGAATCACTATAGCATTATTTTTCTTCTGTGCTATAGTGTAAAAAATCCTCTGATTGTTGCTGGTATTACGTCTGCTTTCGAAGCAAAGGGTCGCAGGTTCGTGTCCGACCCAGGGCAAACATTCGTGTGATGAGCACTTGTTTTTGTATATCAGCTGTCCGATTCCCATAGTACAAGCTTTGTCCAAAGTCCACTGTCCAAATTTTAATTAGCTCAAAATTTCTTGAATCCTATACTCTTCGACATAATTTTATTAATTGAACCCGTATTTTGGCGTTATTTATTCGTTTTCTAAACGCGTTAAAAAAGTGACAAAATTTGTAAAAAGTTATTGAATTTTTTTCATCTAATGGGATCCAGTAACGCGCACTGATTAAATTATTTCCCTGTATAAAATATATTCTAGTAAATGATATAAAGATAATAGATAGAAAAAGTTTACTGCATGAAATAAAATAGAAGACATAGACAACTTTTTTTTTTGATAAGTGGCGCTTTGTTTACATTTTTACACCTTTTATTATTTATCATTATTTATTATTTTTAAAGTTTATACCTACATAACTATGTATGCACATGCCCAATGCATAAGTAAGGAAACTATATGTCTGCTCCATATCAAATAGTATATAAGAATTTCCATATATTGTGACTGTTTGTTTCTTAAAAAAAAAAAAAAAAGTAATAATAAAATAAACCTACTCGCATGAAGGAACTTAGAGCGTAGTTTCTAACTAGTGATATCAAGTGTCCTCATTTTGCGTTAACTCGAGATCCTCGCCTTTTTCGTCAATGGGTCATAAGTCCATAATTTTAAAACGAATTCAGCACTATATCTTGTTCAATACCTCAAGATAATGTAGTGATTCACAGTACAAAAGGCGGACGTGCAATTAATTGAATAAGCTGTATGATGAACGCCCCATAGCAATTTTATCATCATTTTATTATTATGATATGAAATTATCAAGGATGTTATAAGTACTACCGTGAAATTATACAAATGTCAGGATAGTGGATTCGTATTTTATTTGTATAATTTTATAAACTGAACTAGCTTTCCGCCGCGGCTCCGCCCGCGTGAACAGTTTTTCCCGTGGGAATGAGGCATTTTCCCGCGGTAAAAGTTATTCTATGTTACTCAGGGTGAATGCAGATTTCTAATAGTGAAAGAATTTTTGAAAGCGGCACTGACATTTTTGAGTTTATTCATTACAAACATACGCACAAAAATTCAATTTTTTCCTGTTTATAATATTAGTGTGATATCATAAAACAGCGGTCGGCAACCTTTTGGCAGACGAGGGCCACAAGTTGACAAAATGAAGAAAGACGGGCCGCACTTGTGATATTAACCCCAGAAGCCCAATATACCTATATACGTAATTGGTCATATCCCACAGAAAAAATAAAAATGCAATTGAAATTGTTAAAACAAACTTAATTTATTTCGTACACGTAATACCTACTTACATTATGTTTAAACGTAAATCATTCAGAAATGAAAACTACGAAGTACCTACTAAATAGGTAACTGCATTTATGCGCGCTTATCCATTAATAATGATTAATTAATATGATGATTAATTAAAGCATTTAGTTTGCAATTTATTACTTTTTTACAAAACACACGGGCCACAAGTAAGGCGTCCGCGGGCCGCACGCGGCCCGCGGGCCGCGTGTTGCCGACCGCTGTCATAAAATAATTAATTTATACATCTACGAATTATTACTTCGGACAGATTTTGTCTTTTAAAAATCTAATATTTTGTATTCCTTATGTGGAAATCTAAAAATTGGATTATCTTTTCTCTTTCTTTCTCTCAAAGAGTAATACAATTTAATTTACTGCACTACGAATGCAACGGACAATGCTGTAGCCACTATTGCGTTCTTCAAGTGTTTGCCAAACCACAGCATACATGTGGTTGGTAATGTAGGTCGAACGATATGAATAGTAAGCTTTTATGTATTTACCAAATTAAGATTTTTTAATATTTACCTTATACAGCGAAAGAAATGCGAAAACTGAATTAAAGCAGCCTTTCTTATTACTTATACTTAACCTTGATCTGTACTCATCTTCCATGGGATTAGGTAAAGCTTAATACCTTTATTTTGCATATTTAAAAATAAAGTGACTTATCTTCTTAGATTAAGGCCGTTCTTCGAGTCATATGCCTTTCCCAATGCCATTAGCCAAACCAAAAGCGATGACTGCATTTAAATGTCATAGGATTCAATTTTCCATAAAATGTTATACAGCCACAGAATGTGCATAAATCCAACAGGATTTACGCTTTAAGCTGGTGCCATCCGCTTTACGATGCCTTAACGACTGAAGGCGGAAATGCACCAATATTAAGAGATTTATTCGCGCAGTAACTTCAAATAATTTTATTAGAGCGATTAACGTCTGTATACCGCAGCTAAATACCTCTTTTAAATGTTCTGTGTAAATACCCATATACAAATATTTTTCTACTACATTTTTAAGATTAACTTTTTTCTTTTTTAAAAACTTTTTTTCTAGGTCACTTTAGGAATGCTGTGGCGAGTGTGCTGCTTGCTTAGGCATTTTCTTACTGACCGTCTATTAGCGTATTTCGACTTTTATGGTGTATTTGATATTTTGAGATATATGAGGTAATACTTTTACAATAAAAAAGAAGCAAATAAGGTTTTTTACTTAGGTTTTTCCACAGTAAATCTTATTCCAAGTATTACGATGATCATTGATATGTAATAGCTTAGCAAATACTTGCTTAAATATTTGTCTGAACTACAAACCACGTGACCTCTTCTCCGTATAAACGTGTCGTAAACTAAATAGCACAAATTAGTCATTCAGTCATTCGAATGTGCGATCGTGAATCATTGGTGACATTTATTAAGTCTTTGTTTGATACCTTTTTAGCAAAAACTTTGTCCACAAAGTATTTATATACATGTGAATGAATATGCTATCCGTGCTTATATTTTTAGATATTTCTTCAAAAAAACTTATGATACTCTCGGAAATGTAGGCAAATATATTTCATACGTATAAACTAACCTTTCCCATTAAATAATATTTAAAAAAATGCATTAATTAATTAGCTCTATCGTACATAGTTGCAGTTTATCTGCAAGAATTGAAATTGAATTATATTGCTTGACATGACCTTGTACAATCAAGAGCACACCAAGTTTAATACTAAGCTAAGCTTTTCCACTTCTACGCACTTTGAATACCCATTTTGACCGATAATGATCCTAACATCATAAATACGCGAAAGAACCAATCGGAGTTTCTTTTTTTGTCCTGTCTCACTCAGTGGTTCTTGACTACTCTGTGACATTGAACCGTAACCGGGCTCGGTGCACTCCGCGCCAGAGCTCCAGAATGTACCTACGCCGCCGGGCGGCCCCGAATACGGGGCCATTTAGTAGGAAAAACACGCGCGCTTGTGAAGACGATATTATTTAGTCTGTGGTAATACGGACTCTCGCGGTCTTAAGGTGCATATTGTTTTAAAACGAGCGCAACGACAAACTGTAGGCTATTATAGCCAGGGTCACGTTCGATACGTTCAATGTAATTTGAACGTTAGTGGCGTGGTAGCTAGAATTAAATTCGCACGTTTGCTATCAGAGAATGCGCCTTCTGTACCTAGTACTATTATTTATTCTGTGCCGTAACTCAATATTGTCTCCCTTGTCTCCAGATGCGAGGATGGTGGAGGCGGCGCAGCGACGGGGACAGCGGGGCGCACGGCGTCGCTGCGGCTCGCGAACGGGCGCGTGGCGGCGCAGTCAGCGGAGCAGCTGCCACACTCGCCCGCTGACTGCAACTCCGTGCGCATCTCCATCGACAACACCAACACCTGCTGCACGGACTCGCTCGTCACCGCAATCGACGACGAGACGCTCTTGCTAGGTCAGTGTGTACACTTACACAGTAGCAATAAGAGCTATTCTCGCATGCTGTAGCTGCTACACTCGCCCGCTGACTGTGACTCCGTGCGCATCTCCATCGACAACACCGACACCTGCTACACGGACTCGCTTGACGACGAGACGCTCTTGCTAGGTCAGTGTGAACACTTACACAGTAGCAATAAGAGCTATTGTCACATGCTTCAGCTGCCACACTCGCTCGCTGACTGCAACTCCGTGCGCATCTCCATCGACAACACCATGGTCCAAGAAAACAAGGTCTTGCAAATAGAACACGTGACTGCCACAAGTCTACGTAATTTCTACGTCATTTTGCCTATTCATCCTTGTCGAATGCGTGTAATAGACAAGGATGAACAGCGCAAAATTACGTAGGCTTGTGGCAGTCACGTGGTCTATTTGCAAGACCTTGTTTTCTTGGACCATGGACAACACCAACACCTGCTGTACGGACTCGCTCGTCACCGCGCTTGAAGACGAGACTCTCTTGCTAGGTCAGTGTGAACACTAACAGAGTAGAAATAAGGGGTATTGTCACATGCTGCAGCGGGTACACTCGCCCGCTGAATGTGACTCCGTGCGCATCTCCATCGACAACACCGACACCTGCTACACGGACTCGCTCGACGACGAGACGCTCTTGCTAGGTCAGTGTGTACACTTACACAGTAGCATTAAGAGCTATTGTCGCATGCTGCTGCTGCCACACTCGCCCGCTGACTGCAACTCCGTGCGCATCTCCATCGACAACACCGACACCTGCTACACGGACTCGCTCGACGACGAGACGCTCTTGCTAGGTCAGTGTGTACACTTACACAGTAGCATTAAGAGCTATTGTCGCATGCTGCTGCTGCCACACTCGCCCGCTGACTGTGACCACAGAATACCAAATCTGTGACTCTGTGCTCTCTCTCACTATAATAGGTCCCGCGTCACTTTGATGAAGAGTCAAAACGAGACGCTCTTGTTAGGATGTGTATAGACCAGCTACTGTAGATGTTATAGTTGCAGGTGATAATTATTACAGCTAAATACTGCAGTGGACGTCTTTCGGCTGAAATGATAATGATATACTGTAGTAATAAACACTGGAAACAATGTATAGATGGTTACTTACAACATCAACTAATACACATTATAATTCGTGTCATAAAATATAGTTGCAAATAGTTGTTATATTGTATTAATAAGCTTATCACCGCAACTCGACGACTAACGCGCCTTTTTTTGCAAAAATAATAAAAGAAAATCGAAATAACTTGTAAAATTCAGTAAGTAACAGCTCCATAATATCATTTTATTTCCCTCGGAAGGTAAGTTATGAGCAGGCAGTTATTTTTCAGTTGAGTTATATCGCCCGCTTGCGCGTTCCGCTAGTTTGTATATAAACGGTGTTAGTACATTTCCTTACGACCTACACTGAAACTGGTGCATATTGAAAACTGTAGCACGTTATATCGTCCACTAGATTCTCAGTAAAATAAATGGTAGGTTACTAAAGCTCCGTTCCGAACTTCAGGAGATTTTTTTTTTAACTGTTAGCAACTATCAAATATTTCGTTTATCTTTGTGTCGCCAACATTATCAATAAATACTCGTACAAATTACATTCTACCGTTTGGTGATAGGTGAGCCAATGTTCTGGCTGACCCTGTCAATATTTTTCTGTACTTTTATTACTTCTTGATACTATTTCCTACGGTCTTTTACAAATTTCTTTAAGTTTCATTCCTTTAAGTTCGCAGTAGCGACTATGATTGTCTTATCTTCGATTAGCTAAGGGCTTCCAACGCCGGACCAATTAGTTCACGTTCATTTCAGCGAAAAAATCTCCTTACGCTACACTCTTTGAAGAGAATGAAAACAATTTACATTTTCAGCCAGTAGTTACGTGAGCAAACGTAACCGAAAATAGAAAACGCCTTAAAAACACATACCCGGGGAAAGTTCACAAATAACAAAGGAAGAATATATATTGTATGCTCACAATGGCACCGTACAGCGTAATAAATCGCTGCTCCAAGTCCCACTAATTATGAAAGTGGGACAAGAGAAGAAATGCGGGTATTGTGATACACAAGCAAACCGTGTTGAGACGACACCGCGAAAATAGCAACTAACTTTTCTTCGCTACCGCAAATCAATTTTCAGATTATTCATTAAAGTTCCCTTTTTGTAGCTCTCAAGTTTATAACATTTGCATGGGAAAATATCAGCTGAAAACTTATACTAAGGCACAAATACTTCAGATAATAATGCAGACCACGGTCCACATACGTGAATCTACTCAACACATTCAACATGAGGAAAATATTTATCATAACCCATATTTCTATACCTACTAGTGCGATAAATAAAAACGTAGTCATCTAACAAGGGATTTACCCAAGTTTTTTACTTATTCAATGAGATATATAAAATAGAAGAAAGATATATACATAGATAAAAAGTAATGGAGACACCTGGAGGCAAAATATCAAAAAATAATAACAATTTTATTTCTGCAGGAAGGAAAACCTTGTAAACGGACTAAAAATTGTTGTTTGGTTTATATCGTCGGTTAGGTATTCTAACATTATTTGCAATGTAAACTTACCTGACGTTTTTGTACCAAATTATAAAGTTAGTACCTACAATAATGAAAGGAAATAAATCAATAAACCTTTTTAACACAAAATTCAACCGCAGAAAAAACAATTTTAATGTATGATCAATTTCGAGGTATACCGTATCCAATAAAAAAGAATTATCAAAATCGGAATACTCTGTAAAAAGTTATGTCTGATCTTACATTACAATCATCCCCTGTTTTCTTACCCTTAGGTTGGATTTTTTATTTTCAAATTTATATAGAACTAATTTTTGGGCCTCTTTTGAATAAAATATGAATTATCAAAATTGGAATACTCTGTACAAAATTTTAACAAGGTGTCACAGCCTAGCAAAATAAAGGACTGTTCCGTCTTTTTTCTTAATTGACCTATGCTCAAAACTATAGTACTTATAACATCCTTGCCTATGCTTGAGTCGAAAATGTACGACGGATCAAGCTTCACCGGACTTGTCAACTGTTCAGTCAATATATCTAGTAGACAAGGAAACTATTTCCAGAAAAAAAAATACTTCTCCACACAATTTTCCGATTGAATTGATAATTTTCTATGGGAGTGTAGAGTATTATCGTTTCCGAGAAAAGTTTATTTGAGAAAGTTGCTGAAAACTGAGCCTAGCATTTCAGTATGGCTGTCCCTAACACCCTGTATAAGTATCCATTATTTCTTGTTTAACCCACATTTCAGCACGATCTTTCCGCGAGAGACCCCGTGGAAGCGAAAGGTGTGATGACTAGGCAGCCCACAGGACTCGCGGATATGGAACCCATTTCCCGCGACAATTAAGGACCCGGTCATTATATTCTCACGGATCATGCCGCCCAAGGGATGAAAGTAGGGTCGCATCTTACAGGCAAAGGCAGACCTGCTTTCTTGTGACCTCCTTATGATAATTATGGCCCGGACAGCCTAGCTAGGAGATGCTGATTCCAGTCCTTGCCCGAGCACAATATTTTTCATTTATATTTCAATTTTAAATGGTAAAATACTTAACAGACGGTATCTATTGAAATAAATAATATACTCCTACTATCATTTCTGCATTAAATATTTGAAACTTATATCGATCTTCTCTATTAATATATTAAATTCAACGGTGTTTTAATATGATTTCCGCCAAAAAGCAGGCTTCAAGTGATTGATAGACTAATATAAAAGTTATACCTATTCCAAATACGAAAAGAACGAAACTATGATAGAAAGAGCAAGAAAACAATCATTTACGAACAGATTAGTCGTTATTTCTTTTGTGTACGTGAAGTGTTTAACTTGCTTCCTTACTTATTTTAAAATTTGTATTTTTCCCTAATATAAGTTTATATAGAATAGAATAGAATAGAACATACTTTATTGCACACTAGAAATAATAGAATCAGTAAATATTATGTAGCTACGCCGTTTTGTTCATTGATTTTTCTCTTGGAAAACCGTCATTGTCCATTTTATTTCATTAATCGCTCTATCTTGCTGCTTTCCTTATAAATTGCTACTGTCAGAACACAACCTTTCGTAGCGCTTTGAATTAAATGTACACTAACAGCCGCAAATTAAAAAACTATTTTTAATGAAAGCATAGTATAGCAATCAGTCCACGCGTGGGTGTCATACAGTAGGCGTTATTAGCGTGGGAGACAGAGTTTGAATGAAAATCGCGAGAGGTTGCTAAGCAAACGACGCCACAGTACACTATAGGGACTTTAGCAATTAATCTTGTTTACTAAGTGACCTAACGCAAACGATAAAACTCACTGAGCTGGACGAGGCGACAAACAGTTCGTGTGATAAGTTTTATTTTAACACCACTGGTCCCGCGAGTCGTCCTTTAGGTTGACGGTTGAAAATCAGTATTACCCACAGACATATAAAGGGAAGCAGACCAAATATTACATACTTAGAACGCATATCAACTTTTCA
The DNA here is from genome assembly GCA_948473455.1 of Teleiodes luculella. Taxonomy (NCBI): domain Eukaryota; kingdom Metazoa; phylum Arthropoda; class Insecta; order Lepidoptera; family Gelechiidae; genus Teleiodes; species Teleiodes luculella. The sequence goes on from OX419601.1 coordinate 5,227,734, forward strand.
CTCGTAGCTTATTTTTGAATTGCCAAATTAATATATTTATAAACAGTTATTGCGGGTGTTTGTATACTGAAATACCCTTACACATTCATAAGTATAGTACTTTACTATTTTTGTTTCAAATATTACCAATTATGTTAAAGAAAAGCAACAAAACTTATGTAGCTTAAGTGGAAATTCATGCCAGGCGGCATTCTTTGTATTAATACAATAATGTATTAACATTTCGGGTAAATTTCCACTAAGACTGGCACGAAATATATAACAGTAGACTAGAGGAAGTGTGGGCCCACATGCCACTTCCTCTAGTGTTATATATTCTGTGGAGCCTGGGCCCTTTACATAACTGCACCACACACGCGATTTAGGTTTATTCATTTATTGTTGAAATTTTGTTAAATATTTTTAATTACTTAGATTTTAGTTTTTTATCAGTATAAGCTTGTCAATATTTGTGTGTGAGCAATTCTAAAAAAGCTATTCTATAAGTTTCGGTAACACACTTTTTTTTTTAAATTGAAGAATATTTGTTGTCATTAATAAATCTGGCATACATAGTTACATAGTTGCCTTTTTTAAAATAAGGTATATGACATTTTTAATTATTTTAAATTGGTTTTGATTGTTATGTTATAAAAAACCAAGTGAACCAACCAATCAATTGAAAGGTTAAGAGCTTAGTGAAGCTTTTTGGGATACCACTTTCGTTTTTTTTTAATAAGTAAATATCAATTTATCCCTACTTTACGCAATACCCGTCATGATAGCAAAAACATAATTCTTTATATGGTTCTATTGGACACAGAGAACTAGTACGTACCTCTATAACAATAAATTTAACTTCTAGCATTCAAATAAAATTGAATCCGGTCATAAAACCATTTTAGGAAAAATCCTGTTTTGCACAAAGACGTCAATGAACCATTCATGCCGTGCAATCATAAACCCAGATTTAAAACCAGGCAGAATTAAATATGCCAAGACAGCGCGGCGGCAAAGTTTGAAGGTCGCAAATTTAGGCAACAGGAGTAAGCTATCAAGGACCTTCGAGCCGTTAACATTGACCATGAGTGGCTTGAAAAGAGTAGTAGTCATTGTCCAAGAAAACAAGGTCTTGCAATTAGACCACGTGACTGACACAAGCCTACGTCATTTTGCGCTGTTCATCCTTGTCTATTACACGCATTCGACAAGGATGAATGGGCAAAATGACGTAGGCTCGTGTCAGTCACGTGGTCTAATTGCAAGACCTTGTTTTCTTGAACCATGATAGTAGTGGTAGAGAAATGGCACGCGCATGGCTCGTAGGAGCGCTGCGCTGCCGAGCCGCTGCCGCCGTCGACCGCGGCAGCAGCGCTTACCGCGTCCGCAGTTTCAGTCACACTTCGCCACGCTAAGCGCGACGACATGCCGCGCGCCTATAAGCTATAAAAGCTCTCGCCGCGAACTTATCGACTTCCCAACTCTACTTTTGTTTTTAATTTTGTGTTTATCAGTGCTGTGCCTATAACAGTGGAAATGACGGAAGCCGAACTTAACCACGTTCGTAATCTGAAGTGTCAAAGCTTTTAATTGTTGTATTTGTCTGGGCATGCATGTGATCGGGTCTAACAATGCGCTGCCGGTGTCTTGTGAATGAAAACAAACTGTTTCTCTGAAAGGGAAAATACGTAAGGGTAATTAGTGCTTTGTTATTTTTATATGAGATAAGATGTTATCGCATGATATTTTATGGGTTAGCACATATTAAGATGGGGATTATGTCTGAATTATGATGGTTGCATAAACTTCTTTCTTCCGTTAACTGGGTTAAATTTGATAGCGTAAAGCTCTTCGGGTGCCAAATAGGGGTACTTTACTTGTTACTATTGCCAAAACAAATACATACCGACATTGAAACATTTCGACACTTGCACACGACCGGATATCCTTGAAAGTTATCTCGCAACAAAACGACGCTTCCTCAATATTTTAATTACACTTACTTACCTAAATAAAAAAATACGCAATTATGTAAATAAATTTTTAAACACAATAATTTCACTTTCGAAATTAATTTATGCAATTTGAATAAACTAAAAGTTTGATGCAAATAATTTGCAGCTTGCCTCACGGGGCTTCGTTTCCCTGACCCAATACGGACCTCGTGATAAACAAAACATTCTCTCTCGAACGGATAAAAAATATACAAACCTTGATGTGATGAATAAATAAAGAAAGAATGTATAAAACAATCCCTTTGCAACACACGGAAAGACAAACGGAGGGATTTTGTGAATGCCCAAGATTTGAGTCTCGAAACGGAATTTGCCCCTCCGCATCCTTAATAGTATGTTTTTGTATTCTTTTTTGATTTAGGAATGTTTTAAAGAAATTGCTTATATTCAATAGTAAAAAAACGTTTTGTTATTGTAACTTATCCCTTGCCCTTTACTCAGAAAGAAAGAAGATAAATCGGCCAAAATAAACATTGGCTGTCTACCAAGTTTTTCGTAACTTTTCCCTTTTTTTTAGTTGCAATTTTTATATATGCCTTGTAAAGTATAATGTTTAATAATAAATCAGCTGCTGCGATAATTATACCGATAACGTAGGTTATAATTTATGGTTCACTATTAACTCTCGGGTTATCATAATAAAATATTACGAAGTTATTTCCTTACTGTTTTATCCAATAGTAAACACGGGTATTAAAATTTAGAATTCTTTGTTTGTCTATAAGTTTCGGGATAGAAGCCATCGTTATATGATCTTTTTAGCCAAAAGACGTCCACTCCTGGCAAAAGAGATTTTTCCAAATAACCAGTTATAAAGATATTTCAACCCGTTTTTAAAAATAATAACACCTCTTGCCTAATACCCAAGGCCTGAAAAAAACTATCAATATATATTCAGCAAAATTGCGCAAACTATAAACTACATTTTCATAATTTTTCTGTTTTTTTTTGTAAAATAGAGTGTATAAATAATGACATATTTCAATTTACAATTTTACATTTCACATCACACTGAAATCAAATCAAATAAAAGCCTCCAGAAATTAACTAAAGATTAAACTCGCAACACAACCGCAAAACTTACAACAGATATTTATCCAAAATTATACAATTCAGCAATTGAAATGTAACTCAGCTCAGTCAGCTGACTAATTTACAATTCACAAAATATTCACACAGGCGGCGCGGGCGCGGCGGCGGCCATGCTGATTAACATCACAAATACAAATATTCTTCTCAACGACTCCTGTCGACGACTGTTGATATTTTACTTGTGGACAAACAAATTTATTCAGCAACTTAAATTTATCGCTCATTTACACGTTCTCACTGTGTAGTGATGATTCTTTAAAATGACCATGATTTACTCAATTGTAATTTTAGATTTGGTTGATAAATAAGTTCTTTATTACCCCTTAATGGGGACGGTATCCAAATAAAGTCAACATAGTCTTAATTTTTCCTTTGTTTTCAATCACTATTACGGGTAGTTTTTTACTATGGTAAGTTCGAACCCTTCGGACAATGCAAATGTAGAGTTAAGATGACATTCAATGAAATAAAATTCTTAGTATACTGATTTTAATTACAAAATTATTTACAAGAAAAAAGATATCAAACAAAACTAAAAAAATTCCACAGTGAATGAAAATAGAATCGTTGCAGCAATAAGAGACAACAGGTGTCAACGAAGATCATAAACTATTTATCCCTATATACAATATATACAGGTAAACAAATTAGCGCAGAACCAACTCATGAAACCGAATATTTTTCCCCAAGTAACGTAGGCTGAAAAACTAATCAGCTGAACACATCAATGCCTGTGAATTCTACTTTAGTCATTACTAGCGACCCGCCCCGGCATCGCACAGGAAAATAGTTATTGTGGGTTATCCCTAAGTATATTATGCATGTATTATACATATAAAACTTCCTCTTGAATTACTCCATCTATTAAAAGAAACCACATCAAAATCCGTGGCGCAGTTTTAAAGATTTAAGCATACATAGGGACAGAGAAAGCAAATTTGTTTCATACTATGTAGTTATATTTGTGCGCGCTCGCTACCTCTATTCAAACACATTCTTATACTAGTTAATGGGTACATGAACAGTACGTATAATAATGAAGGATTCCAGACTGTGCACAGAAATGGTAAAATTTTCAAATCGATGGAGTTGTCGAGATTATTTCTCATCAGTTTTTTTTATATTTCAGCCTAGGTCCTTAGGGAAATTTGTACAGTTTTATAGGGTAGGTTCGTCCCATAAAATATTTTGCGCTAATAAAAGTACACTCTATATACGCAGACCTAATTTAAATGCATCTGTTTGCTAACCCACATTGATCTAGTTTACCCTTCAATTGACTGACATAATCCACATACTGCGTTACAGTAATGTCAAAGTGTTCTTGACATTGGATACATACTCGAGTCAATCGTCGTCACGTGGCGACACGACGCGATACTAATTACTGATTCATGTTTATTAAACAAATTAACAGCACAGCCGCCGAACTAATTGCTGCGATATGAACGCTCTGCACGGCAATTAGAAAAAATCTTGCAACCAATCTGTGCAATTGTATGCCTGTGGTAGATTTGAATTTGTGTGTGATACACGCTTTAATAGTTCCGGTTTTAAATCTGTCCAACTACTTTTCAAGTAGGTACCCCGTTTGTTGAACGTTATGTATTAGCCAAAGCGACAAATCTGTCGCGTTCTCGCCGATTGACATAAGTCCACCATTAATGTGACTCTCTCGCGGGAACCTGTGCTAGCTCGCCGCGATAATCCCGCGAGAAAGGCAATATGTCGCGTTTTGACAGCTTCTCGAGCTAGTCGCGCTCTTACGTAATAAACCTGTAGATCCTCACGTATTGGTTATAATATATGTTACGGTATACGTAGCGTGACGTGTCGTAGTAAGATATGTGTAGCTTTGCGTGGCAGCAAAATTATCAGATACTGACAGCTGCAACGTAACGCACTTTCTGTTGCCCACCACACCACGTGTATTTGATTTACTGAGAAATTAAGGTCGTAATAGAATATTCGTAGCGTTGCGTGGTGGTGGTTGTCTACCTATTTACCAGAGTCCAAAAAACGGAAGCAGTCGGATAAGTAGTAAAATTATGTCTAAAACTGACATAAACTGCAACGCACTTTCTGTTGCCACCCCAAATCACAATAAAGGCGTAGCCTATTTTAGGCTGAGAGCCAACATCGAGGCTAGGATAATTTTTAAAGCATCATATTATAAGATGTAAGATTCAAAATAATTTTGGTCCATTTCATGCAATATTATTTTCCTTCATTTTAGCCAAATTAAATAACTCTACTTTCAGTTGTATGTATGTTAGAATAACAATATTTGTAATCTATCTTGAGCAATCTTCATAGCATGGGATTTTGTAAGCTATGTCTTTGTCGTGTAGAGTTGAGTTCTAAATAATTTGTATGCATTGCACTTGTAAATTACCTTCTCAATAAAATCATCGACTACCATTTTGGAGCATGCAACACCTGCTTCACTTAAGAGGTTAAATTAATTGAAATTCCTTGGAATGACCGTATCGTTCAATTTCGAGGACATCCCACAATTTTGTCAATGAAGCGAAACGCGAGATCCAATGGATGGATTTAACGCACGAGCAGTTAACTTAAACGACGATTAAACGATGTTCATCTTTGTAAGAAAGAGGCAGGTACATGTAAAAAATAAACAATGAATAGAAAAAGCCCTTTGACCTAAATACGCCGTGTTTATAATAAAAACTTCTGTAGTCGCTAAAATAACAGTAACTCACAGACCGGATATTTTTGTAACCTTTATTCAGTACGATTGTATCGTTTTCTACTAAACTTTGACTACTAAAATAAAACAAAGAGCATTGTGATTAATGTGATTATAAACCGAGGCATAAACAGACAAGTTATCGCCGTAAAATAATTAAATCTATACTAATATTATAAAGAGGAAAGGTTTGATTGTTTGTTTTTTTGTTTGTTTGTTCGTTTGCATCGAATAGGCTCCGAAACTACTGAACCGATTTCAAAAATTCTTTCACTGTTGGGAAGCTACATTCACCTTGAGTAACATAGGCTATATTTTATTTTTTTTAAATTAGGGATCCTTATAAAACTTCAATAATGTAACCCAAGGTGTGAAAAAAATACGTAAAATATTCCTAATAATTGAAAATACTCCGAAAGTACTGAACCGATTTTGGTGAAACTTGGCACAAAGTTTGAATAGACCTTAGGAAAGAACATAGGCTACAATTTACCGCGAGAAATTTTCTCATTCCCACGGGAAAATTTTTTAAAGCGGGCGGTGTTGGCACAAAGATAGAATAGACCTTGCGGACGAACATAGGCTAACTTTTACCGCGGGAAAATTCCTCATTCCCACGGGAAAAACTATTAACGCGTGCGGAGCCGCGGCGGGAAGCTAGTTAGTAATAAATTGTGTGGGAATTTGAATGGACAACGTCATTATCAATCAGTATATGGTATAATGGTACAATCATCACCAAAATGTTTATAACTCAAATTTAAATAATATAAAACGTTTTAATATTTGACTAAAGTCTATTAAAGCTATCCGAAGGCTAAAAATAAAACGATAATAAATTACCAGCCTCCGTGTTAACCAGCCGAGTACAGTCACGTATAGCACGGGTCCATGATATGCTTGTTGATGATTTATTTAATTTATCAAATGGGAAGCTTGCCAATGTTCCGTTCCGTTCCATTTATATTTTATGGTTTTGTTTTAAACCATATTTTTGCTTATGTGAAATTACCAAATTGACGTCTTAAGGATTCGTACTATAGAGAAGAATCTTGTACAATACATAACGAAGGCCGAAAAGAGAATTTTGATTGTACTGTTTCGTAGCAATAAACGTATAATCCCTTATAAGTAAACGTATAAGTTGAGACAATGATGAGATGAACAATGAATATTATATTGGCTTCTATCTTAACGGCCCCGTAGCCTCCTACTTTCAAAGCACAGGGTCGAGGGTTCGAATCCCGTCTGTTTAATACAACATATTGATACATAGTTAGCTTCATATAATGATATGTCAAATGACGTTTTAGTCAGTCATCACCTTGCTAACAAACAGTTCTTTTAAATTATATCTTTATGTGGTTTTTCTACACACCAGCACCCCACATAAAGATATAATGGGGCAGGGCAAACTTTTGTGTGATGAGCACTTGCTTTTGCCTTGTATCTGGATGTTTTATATTTATATAATAATAATATGTTTATCAGGTATCTGACATCCGCAATACAGGCTCTGCCTAGTTTGGGGTCAGATGGCCGTGTGTGACATGTCCCCACATATTTATTTATCTTTCCCTTAAAGCTTACATAGAATAGCTTCAAATGGAATGCGGAAGCCTCCCAAGATCTTTCGCGTTGGTTCTGCTGTCAGTAAATATAAGATTTATTTGAATTAAAATGCTTAAGCTTACATACGTAAAATATATTTACGTTTAACTTGAAATCAATTCATGACAGCAGCGTTTAATTGTCTTTAATTGTAACTCTTCCTATTGGATTTGCTATAGTGGGATAAAAGTTGGTCATTGTCCTAATTAGTATAGTTTTCATGTGGTTTCCACCGCGTAAAGCCCATCACACGATGATAGGTCGGCGCAACCAATTGAAACAAATTGAATTCGTACATTTCGCAACAGATTCTGCGAACGACATTGATAAAGTCGACCAAATCCCGTAATAAGCGGTAATTGCGGTTCTCATAGTCATAATAAAATGATCACCAATTATCTGCTATTTTAATCGAGTGTACCGATAGTAGGTTAATTTTTAAATCTAATTAGTTGCACTCCGCTAGCCATTTTACAAATTGCTTGTTTATTTATTCATGGCTATCTTTTCCTGTCGTGTTAATTTTCTTTCTATTTACCACTGGCGAAATACAATACAATACAAATAAAAAATTAAAAATACAAAATAATAAAAAATGATAATATTTTTATTCTAACAGTTCAAATACTTGATCTATCTCAGGAGCATAAAATACTATACAATAATTTGTCTTAAAGAGATCGCTTACAGCAATAAGATCGCCTTTGCGCATATTTTAGTTCTAAGATGATTATTGTGTTTTTTGTGTAATTGCAATAAAGTGTTACTTCCGTAACGCGTAGATTGTTATTTCAGTTTTTTAAAATAATGATGTCCGATATTTATATTTAAATATTAAATGTATGTCATATTGTGCTAATATTAAGTTCTACTTAATTAACTGGACAATGAATAGCGCCGGTGAAAATAACAAATGGTTACTTTGGCCAGTCTAATAATACTGTGGGACCTCCCTTGGTCTTTTACTAAATAAATCATAGGCTTGAATTTATCACGTAGACTTGTATGAATAATTCGCAATTCTTCACAAAATACTGGTTCATTATAGCCCTAAGGTCCTCATCAAGGAGCTTGAGTTTACCCTGCATCAAAGTGTATATCTTAGTCGACCATGCAACAGATACCATGCTGATCCAATATGGATTGGTCAACTTCACACAAAACCTTTCAATTTCTTCGTAGGTGTGTGCAGGTTTTCTCACGATAATGTTTTCCTTCCTATTCTATTCTATTCTATAAGAGTGTAATAAAGACGCACATATGATTTCGAAAATACATTGGCGTTTTGCGGCTTCACTGAAAAAAAGTTTGGTTACCAGTAACACATACTTTAGGGACCTGCGAACTATTTGTTAAGGTGTTATGAAAAGGTTTTGCTACTTATAAACGAAGTTCGATAACACTTAGCAAAATCGTTTTGTAACATGATAGCAAAAGTTCGCAAGTCCCTATAGTTATTTATGATACTAGTGCGGAAAGTATGTGATTTCCGATGAGTGTCATTTTATTCACGAGCGAGCAAAGCGAGCGAGTGTATAAGCCGACACGAGTCGGAAATCATCTTTCGCACGTGTATCATACAAGATTTTACAATGCATTGTGCAAGAAAAAAAAAACGGTTATATTAAAAAGGCGTCTAATGACGGGCTTCATAAACAAAACACATTCGCGCTGAAAAAAACATCTACTGCGCATGTGCAAAGCTGTCGAATCGCAATAAGGCAATGAGTAAAATTTATTCAGCCACGCAAATTTTTAATTAATATTTGAACGTAATTTATCAATAAAAATCAATTTCTAAAGTAATTATACTAATTATAAACGCGTTTATTGAATTGTTATTTTTATTGTTCCCTTTATATTAGTAACAATTGGTTATAAAAATATCTCAAATACTGAAATGTTAGGTTGACTGGCTGAATGACAGGCTGAACAAAAATAAAAAAAAAACTGAAAAGTAAAAAGCACTAGTGCGGAAAAGTGCTACTTTCCGCACTGTTTGGCTGCTTAGAAAAACGCTCTTTTCGAGCACATGCATTGTAATAGTTATTTATGATACTAGTGCGGAAAGTATGCGATTTCCGATGAGTGTCATTTTATTCACGAGCGAGCAAAGCGAGCGAGTGTATAAGCCGACACGAGTCGGAAATCATCTTTCGCACGTGTATCATACAAGATTTTACAATGCATTGTGCAAGAAAAAAAACAGTTATATTAAAAAGGCGTATAAAATGACGGGCTTCATAAACAAAACACATTCGCGCTGAAAAAAACATCTACTGCGCATGTGCAAAGCTGTCGAATCGCAATAAGGCAATGAGTAAAATTTATTCAGCCACGCAAATTTTTAATTAATATTTGAATGTAATTTATCAATAAAAATCAATTTCTAAAGTAATTATACTAATTATAAACGCGTTTATTGAATTGTTATTTTTATTGTTCCCTTTATATTAGTAACAATTGGTAATAAAAATATCTCAAATACTGAAATGTTAGGTTGACTGGCTGAATGACAGGCTGAGCAAAAATAAAAAAAAAACTGAAAAGTAAAAAGCACTAGTGCGGAAAAGTGCCACTTTCCGCACTGTTTGGCTGCCTAGAAAACGCTCCTTTTCGAGCACATGCATTGTAAAGTTATTTTTACTCAATCTATTTGCGGTTGCCACTCTGAATATAGACCAGCCATTACTCATAATGATCACAGTTGTTGTTATTTTCCACCGATCAAAAGTTACATCATTATTATTTCTATAGTTTTCTGGTAAATTTTAGAACCCATTATTTATCATAGTTTTGCACTATTTTATTGTAATCTAATACTATTAATCCAGAAATTTATATCAATAAAAAATGCTAATTTGAACGTGTTAGCAAAGCGCCTACAGAATTCACCTCATTTTCAAAATTCAATATCCAGTAGCCAGCACATGCGGCTGGACATTATGACCTTGAGCGCCCATATTCCATAGCGGTAGGAGTGAATTTCGTAGTGCGAATTTCCAACCGCATGTGCTGACTTCTGTACCTATAGTTGTAGTACAATGTGATATCTGTGGATTCTGTGGTGATATCAACCCATAATCAATTGGTCACAAACTACTCGTACTTATAAGTTGCAGGTTCTATATGTTAACAGATCATATTATGTTTCCGTCGATGGGCTCGAGCCTACCCTGAAATCAGGGTGAATATACCTTAGTCGACCACGTTGGCCTAGTGCGGGTTCGTCAACTTCACACACAACCTTTAAATTCGCAGGCGTGTGCTGATTTCCTCACGATGTCTTCCCTCACTTAAAGAGCGTCGAAAAACATATTATGAATTCTAAAATCAAAATCATATTTGTACGTGCTGAGGTTTGAACCCGCAAACTTCCGAATGGGAGCCAACGGCCCTAGCCACTTTGCCACCGAGACGGTCTTTCTTTTACTAAATGGAACCATTTGATTCGAACTCTTTCCCTCGTTGTAACACGTGACACGTCCTGAAATATGTAAATGGTAATATCTCGAAACGAAACAGAAACATTAGCCGTATTTCCTTGGAGATCGGCGGAATTTACTCTTGAATAACATAACACTCTCAGACGAATTCAGAATCTTCAAAGGAGATAATAAAATGCTTATTAAGTACAATAATTCACTGAACTGCTCTTTTCTTATAAACAGTAGTTACGTATAATTCATGGCATGAAACATGTTTAAACTAAGGCTTATCGTTTTGACGGCCTCGTAGCCTAGTTGGTAGTACGTCTGCCTACGATGCACAAGGTCGCGGGTTCGAATCCCGCCCAGGGCAAACATTCGTGTGATGAGCACTTGTGTTTGCCTCGTGTCTGGATGTTGCATATTTATATATGTATTATATCAGCTGTCTGACACCCATAGTACAGGCTCTGCCTAGTTTGGGGTCAGGTGGCCGTATGTGAGATGTCCCACATATTTATTATTATTATTATTACTGGTATATAGACGTTGGAAGTCATACTTGTAAATTATATAACGATTTTAAAATCAAAGAGAATCAAGCTAATGATTTGACAAGATAGCGAAGATAAAGAGGAAAATTATGCAAATGAACACTTACACCTGTTATACCTATGACATTAAAGAACAGATAAATATTATTTAACTGTATCGTGTGAAGGAACTATAAAGCATGTTTCTTTTTATCCTATCCTACTAAAATAAACGCAAAAAGTTTGTGAGGATGAATGTATGGATGTTTGTTACTTTTCACGCTAAAGCTACCGAATGGATTTTAATGAAACTTAGGCTACATAACATAGGCTACCTTTTACCTAATACCTCGTTCTCAAATTAATTCTTTCTTATTTTAAAAAAATAATATGTTTTTTTTTATAAATTACCTATATCAAAAGTAATTTCTTATATAAGTTTCCTTCCCGTTCTTCCATCGATAACACTATCCTTAAATATATTTGTTTTTCCTCATCATCCTTTTTAGGTACTTACTGCAGTTAAGTTCCTCTAGTCGTTGTTAACAGTTTACATATTTCAAGGGATATAGGGGAGTTCAAGCTTACCTGAATAGGATTTAGTCGACTTCTAAGTGATATGTTTAGTCTTACTAAGTATTATATTTACACAATTAATCTGTTTTAGAAATAAGTTTCTTACAATTAACCACCCAATAGAATCGACTGTCAAGCATTAAGTGATATGTTAAGTCTGATTAAGTATTATATTATTCTGTTTTAGAAATAGATTTATTACAAATTAACCGGGACGCAAGGCACATGGCCAATAATACCATGTGGGGTCGACTGTTCAAGCATCATATGGTCTCAATAAAAAAGACGCTAAGTGAACAATGAACAAACGATATAAACACAAACAGCTTTCATAAACAATGCCATTGTTTTGTTTTTGTTTAATAATACCCTCACCTATTTCGCTGTATGACTAAAAACGGGATATTTGTAGTGAATTTAAACCAGCCGGTACAGTCAGACTCGCCGAGCCACCTGTCGCGCGCGGTCACTCGGCTATCTTTCCATAATAGTGAATTAATATTAATATAGTCATCAATTGTATACTTCTTGGCAAAAAAATCGTAACACTTCTTCATATTTTATTTAAAACTTTGAAACTTAAAACTTTCGTTTGCAAAAATTGTAAACTTACTACAACAACCTATAACGGTCTATTACTGGACTAAGGCCTCTCCCTAGGTGTTACCATATTCCCCACGTTTATTCCCCACCAGGCGGGGAATAATACAGGTGAACGCTGCTGTCTATTCCAAAGATATACACCTTGAAATTTGGTTGTTTAACCGCAACACTCAGTGGTAGTACTCATGAACCTGAATAACTAAGTTAAAATTCAACTTTTCACACAAAGTGGCCGGTCATGTGACTGAAGTTTGTATGAAAAATTCAAAATTATTTTTGATATACCAACATGATCAACCTATATTCCTTAGGCACAGTTGTTCAGTTTAATGGGTACTACCACTACCAATATGTTGCGGAAAATCCAGTTAAATTTCACGATGTATTCTTTAGTTAGTACGATAACCATATGAGGATGTAGGTAAAAAAAAATAAAAAATAAAAAATCAATCAATTTAAGACTTAAATTAAGATGTTGAAGGCGTTGCCCATCATAATCAATACTTTGCGCCACAAATGTCCAACAAAATTCCCTATAAGTACCTAAATTTATATTTAATACATTTCTTTCATAGGTATTTCCCCTTCAAGAACCTGCATGCCCTCACTCAGCATAACCTACTATGAGTACATCTCGTGACAGGTCATAAATAACTCCAAGAAGAACCCATTTCAAATATATTTTACCTTTAAAAACCCAAACCACAACCTTTTCTTGAATTGAAACCACAGAAGTTACTCGATTTTTTTGTACAGAAGTGTATTATAGGCGATAAAATTTTAATCGACCACCGAGTGTTTCTCAGTAGTATTGTCGCGGTATCGTAAGCATGTCGTGTTTATTGACCGTAGAGTTCGATCGGGCTCGAATTTCGATTGTGCGCCAGAGTTGATCAACCAGCCATGGAAAATGGAATATGTGGAACGTTATGTCACAAATCTGTTTAAGTTCTTGAGGAAATCTGTGAAAATGATTAGGTTTCTTCCTAGATGGAAGGCGCAGTATTCACCAAGTAAGTGTTTGTGGTTTTTAATTTGTTTTTGCATTGAATTTTGTTTCGCGTTTCGTAATGCTATTGCAACATGTAGATGAAACAGCACACTGTTTTTAACTTTCTTGTGCATTCAGTTGTTTCAAAACGATAATAATAAATATATTGACAGATCCAAGAATATAGTTGTGAATGGCAGTTAATTTAATATATGTATGTAATTTACTATGTTTCTTTTATGAATAAATATTTGAAATCAACCATTAAAGAGCAAATAAAAGACTTGATAAATGTTTGAATAGGTTAGTAAACATTGTCATGAGGTTTTATGTTAATCTTTAACTAACCCTCACTGGACTAATTTAATTGACTAATTCCTAGTAGTTAGGGTATCAATATATGGGACAGTTTTATTCCCACTTCAAAGCCTGCTTCTATATGGGATTTTAATTTCCCGTATCGAAGTCTGTGACCTAAGCAAGCTACGAAACCTGGCTACGACGTGGCGTGGGCCGAAGGGATTCATGCATAGGTACTTTTCTTTAATAATGCACTTGAAACCATCAAAGCGATAACATAGTACAGTGTCGGTATTTTTTAAATAAAAATTCAGTGTCTGAAATAATAATTAACTGAAATAATACCTATCATAATAAATAACATTTGTATATCAGTAGTTATCAATTTTATGATAAATTTATAAAATCACATAAAAATCATTCTAATACTGGTGATACTCGTAAATATTAAGAAACGTAATCAAAGGTATATTGCAAATAACCTACTTGTGATTGACTTGACAAAAATAATTCTTAGACAAGATTATCACATAAAAACTTACTAAACAGATGTGCAAGCGGTCGCATTGTCTGAGGAAAGTAAATATTTGTTTTTGAATAACGATCGTTCGTCAGCGCATCCGATCCTATCCTAGCCCGTAGGGTCGGCAAAAACGCCTCTAGAATCACATCTGGTAAAGTACCCTACTTGTTTTTCTTGTGATCGTCTAGACAAGAAAAAGCTGCGGTTAGGGATGAGCAAACGTTTTTTGATTCATCGAGATCGGTTATTGTGCTATCATCTATCACTTTGGTTTATATTATGTACGGGTGAAACTGCATGTGGAAAGCTTGTATGTATACAAAAGAACTGTTTGGTGTCACGATCAATTTAATACAATATTAGTTTAAAACTAATGATTTTTTGAGATTATTACGTCGATTTAAAAATGTGCTATTCCTTCTTCACTGTTAGTAATACGTTGATTGTAAAGTATTATAGGCCCTACTTCCTAAATCGTCAATTAATATTAAATCGAAGTATAATACTTAAAATTCTGAAACATCAAGGAAAGGAGAATTTTTGAAGATTCTATGCCGTATTTTTCTATCTTGGACACGTACAACCTCTTGAATTGTGCAGACTGTGCTGAGTATATTCACAAAGCAGGTCAATGATCTCTAATGACACGATGCAGTAACTCACTCGTGTAAAGTTTTGGCACAACCCTAATGAACCGAGTTGCCAGCTCGCCTTTCTTACCAGATGTTATTTTATTATATGACAAATGTGGCCTTTTACTTATTCCCTGTTTTGTGGTCATATTCCTTGTGTGACTAATCATTGTGTTTGTATCGAAATATTTAAAATACACTATCAATAGTATTTAAGTAATGAATAACTTGAAAAATACGCAGTAATTTTAATTAACCTAATATCACCAATAAAGCAGCGGTCGAAGCTACATTTCATCCCAGGGAAAAACATTGACGTCAGAGTGTGGAAATCTAGTAGGTAATCTTCATATTATTATTTACTAGCGACCCGCCCCGGCTCCGCACGGGAAAATGGTTATTGTGGGTTATCCTTCAGTATATTATGCATGTATTATACATATAAACCTTCCTCTTGAATCACTCTATCTATTAAAACCGCATCAAAATCCGTTGCGTAGTTTTAAAGATTTAAGCGTACAAAGGGAGGGACATAGGGACATAGGGACAGAGAAAGCGACTTTATTTTATACTATGTAGTGATAGTGAAGTGCTTCTTATACCAAATAGTAAACCCCAGAAGTAGCTATAACTGTAAAATAAAATTGCTTGCATTCCATTACCTTGCAAGTCGAATCAGTTCCAATAATGTGAGACGAGTTACGCGTACAGCCGATAAGATGCAATTTAAAATACATGATTTTCTTAATAATTTTATCGTCAATTTATGATGGTCTAGGAACGCTGATTGTGCAAAGATCGCCTTTTAGAAATGTACAAAATGTAAATAAATGTATATTAATTAGAACCTTACCACGTTAAAAACTACTATTCATATTTTTAACCGGGAAATATTAAACCTTCACTCAAAAAAATACGAAATGCTCACCATAATAACTAGATTGCACACTAAACATTGGTTAGGTTAGGTTTAGAGTGCAAACCATTTTTATGTGCATTTTGGTATTTTATTATATCGTTTTAAATGCATGCCTTTTTAACCCCCGATGAAAAAGAGTTATAAGATGACGTGCACAGGTCAATTAAAAAAAAAACGGTCTGTCTGTCTGTGGCATCATAGAGGCTCCTATACGGATGCGCCGATTTTGATCTAGATTTTTTTTGTGTGCAAGGTGTCACAATCGAGAGTGTTCTTAGCTATGATCCAAGAAAATATCTTCAGCCATTTGAAGATTATCAGCTCTTTTCTAGGTGTTGAAAGGATCAACTAACGGTTTTGTGTCAGGGGTTATTAAAATTTTAATTTAATGTTATAGACTATACTACTATGTTGTTAACAGCTTATATATGTCCCCACCGACTATACTACTAAACTAATACCTAATTAACAAAGGTAGGTATATTTTTGGTACGTTGACTATAAAGTCCTTTGTAAAAAACATAACCCTTCCTTTGCAGTCGGGTAAAAAAACGCTCAACAGGCGTCGCATCTTTCTCAAACTTCATTAGTATACCCTACCTACACAAACAGCCTCCGTAGCTAAGTAGTAAAACGCTCGCCTTAAGTATACTGAGGTTCCGGGTTCGATTCCCGATGGGGCACTCGTCGAATATCACTTTGTCAGACTTCCCTCAGTTTAAACTTTAGATAGAACATTGAAGGCTGAATCACCTGATAGCCAGAAAAGAAAAAATATTCCGTACTTCGGAAGGCACTTAAAGCCCTTGCTCACGACTATTGTCTACGGATGTAGTCATTATACGAGCCATGTTAGAAGCCCTAGGTTACCCACAAAACCCACATGTCAGCAAGCATTGGCATACCAACAATAATAAAATCTACAAGATAAAGGGATAAAATCCTACTAATATTATAAACGCAAAAGTTTGTGAGGATGTACGCACGAGTATGTACGAATGGATGGATGTTAGTTACTCTTTCACGAAAAAACTACTAAATAGATTTTAATGAAACTTTAAAGTAATATAGCTTAAAGATGTTCGATGTGTTACTGTATGTATGTGTTTGTAATATTATAGAGTTACTTACTTACTTACATCAGAATAACACATAGGTTACTTTTTACCTACCGCGGGAATATTCCTCATTCCTACAGGAAAAACTGTTAACGCGGGCAGAGCCGCGGCGGAAAGCTAGTCTTTCATACTCAACAGTCAGGCGTTGTCCTAATAGAACGCGATAACGCGATCATCGCAAGTTCGCGCGAATTTTACTCGTAAGAACGCGCGATCAAACATATTGAAGTCGAATATGTGTCCTAATAGACGATCGCGCGATAGAACTATTTCTCCATACATTTCACAATCGCGTGATCGTGCGATCGCGCGATGATCGCGTATTCGCGTTCTATTAGGACAACGCCTCACTGGCGTTTCTTTTTATCGACTTGTGTCAGCTAAATATAGTTTAGCGTAAACCAAACTCGCGCCCATCACAACGCGCGCACCAGGGGCTTGTTGTTTGATGTGAAGGTTAACTTGCTAGTTCACGAACAAGTTAATCAACAACTAGGGTATTAAAATAGGTAGGGATTTATAGTTATAATAATATATAAAAAATTGCGACCTCGCAGCGATTTCTTTTCCACATAAGAGGACTTGTCTGTGTCAACTTGACAAAATATATCTTTGACATAATGGTGTAAAACAGGGTCATAAAATAAATATACAGGGCGTCCCACGACTATGCCACATGGAGGGAAAGTACCTTAAATATTGTAGATAGAACATTTTACTGAAAGGAGACTTTATTTTATTTCTAAAAACTATTAAAATTGCATTCATACATTTTTAAATAATTACATGGTTGAACCGGGAATCGAACCCGCTATACGAGAAAAAAAAATATCCTGTAGTTTTATCATACCAATCGAAAGGCTTCTCCATAAGGGTCATTTTTTGCTAAATAACATAGTGTCAGAAATAATAGGAAGACTATAAATGCAGTTTTAATAGTTTTCAGAAATAAAATAAAGTCTTCTTTCAGTAAAATGTACTTTCCCTCCATGTGGCATAGCCGTAGGACGCCCTGTATATTTCCTACATAATAATATAACAGAGCCTACATTATTACTACATATTTATTTTGAAATCCAAGCGAAAATGACAAAATTTCATTGAGCTCGGGCCGGACCGAAACTTGCCAAAAGACATAGGATCGAATCCTGACCGATTTATTTTTGATATTCGCTTCGATTTGAAAATAGTCCTTACTTAGAAATAAAGCAGCGATTTTAAGTTTTAAGGTGACGGGGGCTCTTCATCTATTTTCAATTTTATAAAGCTACTAGTATTACGCATCATTCAAAAATAAGAAAAATAAACTTTTAAATTATCATTAGATAAACACTCACCTTGTAAAATTAGCTTTACAAGAAGGTTAGAGTATCTTTCTCAAACCACTCGGTATTTCACCTTCCGGACTCCGGACTTAGACAGAAATTAATTCTTTCTTTCTAAAAACATCAGTAATGAAAACAAAAAGCTATATACTTTCACTCAGTCTATAAATTCCCGCGTCTTTTAAACTTTTAGCATTTTTCAAAAATAGATAAGTAATTGTATGTATTTTGTTGCTTACAATGTGTTCCTGAATTACTACAGCATCATATCTCCTTCTTACACGTAATAATGATTATTTAATTGTACAGGTTTCTTTCCCAGCTGTAAGATTATCGTATCTAGATGACAGTGAATCAATCGTTTATTTAATATCACTTTACATTCTACCTTAACCTAGTTCGTTTAATTTAATTATTCGCCTGCACTGATTTCTTAAAAGTCTAACGTCATTTCTCTGTTAAACTGCAACGGGGGAAACACTTTATTTATTATTCTTTTCCTCAAGATTATACGAAAAATTTTCATGATGAGTCATTCATAAACTTCTCATTCTAGGTTTCTTCTATGCAATTGCATAGATTCTTCAATTTTTCAATTAAATATCTGCATTTGTTAATCGGGATGCGATCTGTCTTATTTACATAACTCACTCATTCATAAGGCTTCGACTTAGAGACGTAGGTATTAATTTATATGTCTCTAAGTCGAAGACGTCGAAGCGCGGTTTTTCAATAAGTCCATGAGTGCACCACCATTTGACAACTATTCAATGTCAATAATCAAACATGACTCAAACGCGATACAGTTGAGTTTAGAGGTTGTGTCGCGATAAGATTTCTTAGCGGGATCGCCGCTGATGAATGACTAATTAACACTACTTAGCACTGTTTAATGACTACTTAGCACTGTTTAAGTCTCGTATCGTGACAGTTGCCAGCGATTCTGATAGCTATAAATGACGTGTGAGATGAACTTTGGACACATTACGTGGTTCACTTAGTCACAATACTTTATTTGCTTTATCGATAGCAAAAGATGTCAGTTATTGTTGTTAAATTTGAATAATAGTGTCAATCTTTTTAAAATTCTAGTATAATACGGCGCGATGGCATCTTGTCGTTAGATGCTAGGTATAAGATTTTGTCAAATGTGATTCTGGTTCTGTTTTGTACTTTCGTTTTTGGGTCTTTTCACCCTCCATTTTAGGGAAAAGAACAATGCAATACAATACAAATATGCTTTATTGACACCCAAGGAAAAACACAGAAGAAATAAATACAAAGAACTTGTAAATTCTCATAAATAATTTGGAAACCGCTATCGTATAATAGTCATTATTACAATACACAAATCAAACGCATCATAATCTTAATTATTTTCAATAACGAGCTGTCAAATAATAGAATGTAAAATAAAATGCGGTCCCCATAAATCTTGTTATTGTGATTGTCTCAGTTATTTGCACGCCATATTTTTCATACTTCACAATCCCATTAAACCACCCGACTGCAAAAAGAAGGTTATGATTTTCGAGTGTATGTATGGTATGTTAGTATGTATGTCTATACTAATATTATAATGAGAAAAGGTTTGATTGTTTGTTTGCATAGAATAGGCTCCGAAACTACTGTACCAATTTTGGTGAAATTTGGCACTAACATAGAATAGACCTTGGGAAAGAACATAGGCTACGATTTACCTCGGGAAAATTTCTTATTCCCACGGATAAAAATGTAAACATAAAAAATAATCAAATTAAAAATGGCAGATTTTAGGCACCAAATTGTTCTTATCAGAAGGTTTTTTATTCAAAACTTATTTATGAGGAATCAAACAAAATAGAAGGTTTTATGAGAACCTTACTAAAATATGTGCCACTTATTTATCAAAACGTAATATAAAATAAGAAATTTAAAAAAGGTCATGCAGTAGGGATTTTGTTTTTTTTTTAATAATTGTGTTTATTGTAAATGATCTTACGTACCTACATACATTAAGACAAACAAATTCCTCTCAATGTTGGAAGCTGATGGATATTCGACATGTTTACTCCTTGTCATGTTGTTCGCTAAAATGCTATATATTTACGTAGAAAACCATTTTGTATGACCAAAAATACAATAATACCAGCTGACAAGGAAGCAGTGGAAATAATAGTCTGCCCACAAATAGAGAATCGACTGTCAAGAATGATAGACCGTGTTTTAAAACTAGACAAGCAAGAGAGACTATAACGACTTGCTATTATAATAGGTATTGTATTATAAACTGCGCTAGTTTTATACAACCTACTCGAGATTTCTAGACGTTGAGTCACAATAACGAATTAAAGTAGGTTAAAATACGAAAGTGAGAACTAGATCTTTCCTTTCATCGAGAGAAAGTGTCTCATTAATAATAATAAATAATTATAATTGGGAACTTTTCACACACGGCCATGTGATCCCAAACTAGACAGAACATGTTCTATGGGGACAGCTAATATACATCAGCATATACTTACGATACATATCAGTTGTAGTTAAGGTGATCTATGTGGTTCTTTCTGTGTTTGCAATAAAGTTTTACTTACTTACATACATCCAGACACAAGGCAAACACAAGTGCTCGTCCTACGAACATTTTACCAAGTAGGAAAGGTTCGACATTTTGCTTCGAAACCAGGCATAGTAGGAACAAGGCTATGAGGTCACATACCTAAATAAGAACATTAAATTAAAAATTTAAATAACCCCCGTCACAACACCCTTACTTTGATGGATCCTTTCAACAACTAAAAAGGAGCTGATAATCTCCAAATGGCTATATTTAGATATTTTATTGGATCATAGCTAAGAACACTCGATTTTGAAACCTTGTAAACAAAAAAAACTAGATCAAAATAGGCGCATCCGTTTAGGAGCTTACAGACATACAGACACACACACAGACAGACACACACGTTAAACTTATACCACTCCTCTTATTCGTCGGGGGTTGAAAAGAAGGTAATTTATTTGTTAAAATTCTGATTCTGGTAAAAGTCGAGTGGAGTTTCTTCTGGCTGGCTCAAAAAGGGATTACAATTTTCTTCAAACCTAAGGAGCGCCATTGAGAAGTAATTATTCATGTTAGGGAAGATTGTGTAATATCTTATTCATCCACAGCCCACCCGGTTCCAGAAGCTAATTAGAATATAACCCACTTCCAAGAAGAGTCCTTGTGCATTGAAGGGAAAACCATTAAAAATGATTTGTGAGATTTCGGTAGCTGTAGTAAATATGATTTTTATTACTTTTTTACGGAGTCTCGTAACTAATGCGTATCCAGAATGTATGTTATGCTTAGATGTAATGGAGTAACTCTTTATAGGAGATATATGAGTAGTTCTTCAGAAAACATTCTCCGCGTAACCTTCGTGGCGAATTTTTTTTATAATGCAATCTTAATATAAATAGATGAAAATTAAAAAATCCCTAAAAACAATGTGTACAGTTTTTACTAAATGTAAATCAATGAACAAATAACAGAGATATTGCATGTTTCTTCTCCCGCCGCACCTCTGAACTCTGTGATGGCATAGTTTCCGTTCGAAAGTAATCTGAAAACAAATTTTACATTAAAATTTATTGAAGTTGACTTTGAAAGTTTTTACACATTATATTATTATAAAAAAACTGACTTTTGTGCTGAATAAATTATGAAATTAGCTACGAGAGAGCATTTAAACAAAATTACATATTACATAGAAAAAAACACATCAAACGTGCTACAATATTTTATTTCTAGCTTTCGGTATAATTAGAGGCAAATGCAATTACTGCATCACAAGAAATAAGGAGTATTTAATGGACATTTGTAACTTTCGTGGTGCATCAGGTAACTTTCATGGTCAAATGTCCACGAAAATTGGGCCACGAAAGTTACAAAAATAACACATTTTTGAGAATTATGATAAAAGTAATAAGTAAGTTTACAAATGAAGTACATGACAATAAACTCGCTCGATCTATCTTCTTTTTCTTAAAAATATTTTTTTGATAATAACATAATATATCTTTCTACATATGCGCATGAAAGTTACATGACCAGCCCAACTTGAAAATATTCGAAGAATAACTTACCTCGTATTTATTTAGTTTTGAAGCGATTAGTACACTGGTGTCCTCCACTAATGCTGGGTCACTACCAAGTGTCTGCAAGCTAAAATTTGCAGCGATAAGTTTGCATTCTTGGAAGGTAGGTGTAGTTTCATTGAGCGCTCACGAAGCCAGCGAAATCGTGTGACAGAGATGTTATATAATATAATTTTTTGAAACAAAGAGATAGAATGAATATTATTTTATAAATATGTGCCTAGTTAAAAAACTATTTATTCCACGTAATAAATTATACGATTACGCATTAAATGCAAAACTTATCAAGGATTACCTTGAGCGCGAACCAAGTGTGACCTGCGAAGAACTACTATTTTGATCCCGTTTTCGATGTTGAAATATTATTTTTCAAAATATTATACATGATTTTATATGTTTTATGTTAAAATCGTACGCATAATTATATGAGGAATCATCTATATTTAGTTCCAACACTGTATGGTCGATAGTTTAGGAATTAAGACCTTGTGACCACGTTTTGAGGGTGCTCAAAGAAGTACTCATATAATAATAACAAACCCTGTACTTAGTCAAATACAAAAGAAAATATGTATAACATCACTTTACACTTACAAATATTTATGGATGTCCAAGTTTTTATATTCAGACGATTCAGCTAAAAATGCTTCACATATTTTGATTACATTTGGTAGATAAATAATTATGTGTATAAACTTAAAAAAATCTTTTTCTCACATTCAAGTACTTGAGAATATATTGCTACGATATATTTACAACCTTTACGACCAAATAAAGGAGCTGTTCTAAGAAAACTAGTACGATAGCGATACCAGCACTGCATTGGCGTAAAGGAACAGGTACCAACCAGCCATAAATTTACGAACGCGAACTAGATATCGATCAAAGTATTCGTACGTACCCGTATATACTTCTACGTAAGACTTACGTCTAGAACTGACCGATTTATTGCAATCCAATCTCAAATTGCTCTGTTGTTTTATTATAGAAACGCTTTCAAAATGTTGTTGCATATTTAGAACAAAAAAAAAAACGAAATGATAAACATTAACAAAATGGGGCGAGACAAAGTTCGCCGGGTTAACAAGTAATTTAAATATAAGTGGACAAGTATTTCCAGCTCATTAAATTAAATTAGTCCGTAAAATAATTAAAAAGAACTCGTACATACTTATAAATCTACAATAGATAAGTCCCAAACATCCGTACTTGGGAAAATTAAGTTTCCTCAGAAGAAAGTTTAATTTTAAAAACTTGATTTAAGCTCCGCTAAGTTATTTAAATTTCTTTTCACAGGAAGCAGTGTTATAACTTCATTCATTGTTATTTAAGCACTATTCAAAGTTTGTTTAATACTTGTTTGTGCAGTTTTTACCAACTTTCTTTTTCATATTTTCTCTATATTAGCGTTATCCACACCCCATACGTTACAAAAATTATTAAGACACGTATGTATTTTTTCAAAAGTTTCTGTTAATATTGTGAAAGCATCCATGAGTATAATATATTTATTTATGTATTAAACATAAGTTAATAATGTGTATTTAGCATCCGACGAAAAAGAGGGGTGTTATAAGTTTGACGTGTGTGTCTGTCTGTCTGTGTGTGGCATCGTAGCTATTTTGATCTAGTTTTTTGTTTACAAGATGTCATGATCGAGAGTGTTCTTACCTACGATCCAAAAAAATATCTTCAGCAATTTGAAGATTATCAGCTCTTTTCTAGTTGTTGAAAGGATCTAAGTACAACTAACGGTTTTGTGGCAAGGGTTATTAAAATTTTAAATTTAATGTTATTACTTTTTATAGTACAGTAACAAGAGGGCTGGGCTGTGTGATATATATCGCGTGTGCGGTGTGTTTACGTGCAATTTGACCTCCCACAGACCTCACGCAGAGCGTACCAGCTCTGTACACAATAAGTCGTTTACATACCACTGTTATTCCCCATAACTGACTGCAGGTGCCCAAGTGAATACGTATTTCTTCCTTTTATATCCTGAAGTTAAAGGTAGTAGTACCAAGGAAGAGGAAGAAATAAATAATTTAGAAACTCTTTTGGCAGTACATACAATTGAAATCTAAACTGCCAGAAAAATATATAATCTATCTATCATTTCGATTTCAGTGAGACGATATGATATTAAATAGAGACCAATATAAATAGGCTAATATTTTATTATACATATTTCCCCGGGAGTCCGTATTTTCGGGTGTAAAATGACAAATTTTATAACAATGGGTTTATATTACTTCCGGCTGTTTACTAAATTGCTTTTGTTTTAGCTGAACATTTTACTAGTAATGAAAAAACAATCTCGAGCTACAATTTGTCATAAGTGAGATAAATACTTAAAATATGTAAATAATCCTATTTAAAAGGTCATACATTTCTAAATCCTGAAACGTTTAACTAGCGAATATCATGAGGAAGTCGTAGGGTAAAAAATGTGTTTAACCATGGGCATCTTTAATCTCTAAAGGATAATGGGTAATTTTGTATGGGCCCCGTACCCAAAAAAAATAATTACTGTAGCATTATGAGATATGTCGGGTTATGTAGCCCTTATGGAGTAGTTTGATTAACCCAAGACAGAATGTCTGAATTTAATTGGAGAAAAAAGATATGTTCATTAGAAAAACTGAATTTTCATTGTTATTTATTTATTTTTCCATGAATTCTTAATGCGCATTGATTTAAATCAGGGTGTGTTTTAGAAATAAGGATTGTAGTTGAGATCAATGATATTAAAGTACTGCATACGGGCAATAAAGACCGATATGTTTCATAATGCTACAATCAACTTTGTGTCTGGGTACGCTCTTACCCATTCTCCTTTATATTACTGTTTATATCACCGAAGGTTCTATAACGTTAAAATACTATGTATACAAAATTAACACAATTTAACTCCGCAATGAAAACAAGCTCAAAGGCCTCAAACGCCAAACTTATTACTTACATGTCAAATGTTAAATAACAAAGGTTTGTGTTAATAATTCCCTCAATTCCACAATTAATTTGAATCCACCCTTCGCGGTCCAAATCGGTGTGGTAACCAGAATCGAAACCCTTGTCTACGTCAATTTGGTAAAATCACTCCGCTAGTGTAGAGCTTGGTATGGCTTTTCGAAGCTTATATGAGACCCTTTATATGGGTCAGTATGTTCCGGTGGGGATTAGTCGAACAAATATCACTTTGTGAGACTCTTCCCAGTTTGGTTAGGACATTGCAGGCTGAATCACCTGATTGTCCGAAGATGATTCCGTGCTTCGGAAGACACGTAAAGCGGTTGGTCCCGGTTACTATCTACGGATGTAGTCGTTACATGAGCCATGTCAGAAGCCTGCTCAATGATTCTGACACCAGGGTTTGTGAGGTGGGTTAACCAACCCACACGCTAAAGAAGAAAGTATGGGGAACTCTGAACCTATAAATAATGCTCGTAGACATCTATTCTACCCTTCCTTTTTCTATTCTCCTCGGTACTTTAGACATCTAGTCACCCTGTATATAGAATCGACGGGTTCTCTTTCAGTATTTATAATAATAAATAATAAATTCATTTATTTCAGGCAATATTTACATATAGATGTTAAATATGTAAACAGAGGACCATATATGTGTTAGCAGTTCATATATTTCCCCACCGAGGAGCTCGAGCCTACCCTGAAATCAAGGTGATAAGCCTTAGTCGCCTTGTCCAGTGCGGGTTGGTCACTTCACACACAACCTTTGAATTTCTTCGCAGGTGTGTGCAGGTTTCCCTACGATGTTTTCCTTCACCGCAAGAGCGTCGAATAAACGTGCATATGAATTCAAAAACACATTGGTACGTGCCAAGTGCCGAGGTTTGAACCCGCGAACTTCTGAATGTAAACGGCCCTAGCCACTTAACCATTGAATACGACATTTCCAATAATACTTAGTAGATAGAATGAATGTAACTTAGTAGACTGGATGATTGACTACATAAGAATAAAAAACTTTGTAAAATGGATCTCTCTCGCATAACCATGAAAATCCATTTCACAAATGTTAAACTAATCTACATTTTCTACAGCATGTTCCACAGCATTTTGCATCAAGGGGAAAAAATCTAAAGAAATATTAATAAAAACAAGAGTACCTACGATATTCAATTGAAGTCAGTATAAATATCTGTAACAAAAATATTTCACAAAACAAGCGAATTGTACCTACTATCCATTCAGCCAACAGCGATAAATTTATATCCATTGTGCTATTTTAAACTCTTGTAATATTTGTAGTAAACCATTTTTCAATTTCAGTTCGACCTATTATTATGTACAAAACCGTTTGTTTTATTTTTGCAATAATAATTGATGTGCGACTATATTCTTTCAATATTTTTTTCGGGTTTCGTATGTTTATTTTTTCACTTCATTTTTATTTTACTTCTCCGAAAATAGTGATAAAATCACAAAACAAACCGATCTAAAATGTGTACTTTTATAAAGGCCTTTATTTTCGTATCCATATTTATGAATGGCCAAAATTTTATGATAAATAGAATTTCATTATTGAAAGATACCATCGTTTAGAATGATTGAACCACTCGAATGAATGGACGTTATTTACGCATTTTCTCATTGTGGGCTTATTGGGTCAGGTGGAATGTTTTCATTGATTACAATAAGGGAAAGATGACATTTTTGTTGAATTACTAACATAAAAATGATTCAATCATTCAAAATCAAAATAATTTAAAAAAATTATATTATCTTAATTTACAGTACCTACACACCTTTACCGCCATATGTTTATTTTATAATATTTTTTTACTAGCTTACATTTTCCTTTCCTGAAATAGATTTCGAGATAAGCTGGTCCTTGTATATTGCTCTTAAACATGTGTACTTAAATTGTTTTTAATTATACTTTAGGTATATAAACAAAGTCAAGTCAACAATCTGTATACTTTACAATTCAACAAGTACCAAGTTTGTTTTGTGAGTTCGTAAATCGTGTATTTTCGCGAACAAACTTTGTAAACTGTAATTAAGCCCAATATGAATATCTAACTTGCCGGGTTACGACCAGAGGATACGAATTTGAAATTCATTAGCGGAGGCCACAGTGCTCCAAATTACCTAGCTAGCACTACACTACAATAATTTTCTAGTGGAATAATGCTCACTGGGACTATAAAGTTAGGATAAGTTTGTTACAAGGCGAGTTTGCTTCTAAGTTTTGTACCATATAACGAAGAAAATATATGTTCTATCTTTTAAAGTGAAGTTAATT
The DNA here is from genome assembly GCA_948473455.1 of Teleiodes luculella. Taxonomy (NCBI): domain Eukaryota; kingdom Metazoa; phylum Arthropoda; class Insecta; order Lepidoptera; family Gelechiidae; genus Teleiodes; species Teleiodes luculella. The sequence continues at coordinate 5,255,474 of OX419601.1, forward strand.
TACGGTTCAAGGTAGAGTATAAAAAACGAATAATCCTATGGAAATTATAAAATTTGGAAGCATCTATGTTTATTTCTTTTTTATGTGTTATCATTTATAGACGATTGTTTTAGGTTTTTTTATGAAAGTTATATTTTATATTATTTAATATGAAAATTACATATCATGTAAAGAAACGTGTTTTTAAAATTTTGTACTTTGGCATACACTGTTTTAAAGAGGTTATTTACCTACAAGACTGTCGGCGAGCGCGCATTGGGGCAATAAATAACATATATGTATGTACATGTATCTATAGTCTCCTTGAATATATGTACTATATGACGTAATCGAAACGTCATCCAGGGAAGTAGCCGCTCGCCGAAAAACAATTCCGGGCCATAAACAATATGAAATTTCCTACCTTGACCGCCGGACTTCCCTTTCGCTTCGCTGATAGAACTCTAGCTCCGACTGCGCTGCAACTGTCGCTTTCCGCTGACGTTGTGATAACCAGATGAGACGCAGGACACAAGACCAAGGAATCACTGCACAACCTGTGGGATTATGATAAGTTGATTTCCATGCATACTCATAAGTGATAGCTAGAGAATAATACAAATACATATAAGATATCATAAGGGTTGGATTGTCATAGTCAGTCACACACTCAACAGCATTGTCAGGTAGTCGTCGCAACAGTAATCGTAGTAGTCGTACATGGCTTACCAACTGACTTATCGTTCCCATCCCTGACCAGATCCACAAGGGCCACCTAGGTCATCTGTAAGTCCAGATAAATGATGATACCAAACTTGGGCAGGAATGAAGCTTCAGTCCGACCTTGTAGAAGCTTACATTCCAATTTAGGGGTAGGCGTGAACGCTTCATTCGAACCATGTAGAAACGCTCATTCCTCTATATCGTCTACCAGTCTTCCAGTAGACGATGCTGGCGCCAGCCCTATCGCCCAATCGTGCCTGTTGGGCGATTTGCACACTTGGACTCCCCACAAGTGGCCTCCAGGTGGCGCGACCACCGGTATAACACATAACAGTAGAGCTCTCAACATTACATTTCACAGTATGATACATCTTTCATACACGATACCAATTGGGAGGCCACATATCATAAGTTAAACAGTTCAGATAACAAGTCAGTCCAAGTAATCAGTCTGTGGGGAAGTCATACATAGTCAGGTCAATGTCTTAGGTAACACAAACACGTGGCATAGTTATACATGACAAATATATATACATGGACATCTCTAAGAGCTCGAAACACATCAAGACTACTTAGCTTTATATTCCCAGAGTTCCACCGCTGCTCCAGAGTCTGCCGCCACGCGACATAGATTCCTCTTACACTTCTTGCTTCTCCGGCCACTGACACAAGACTGAACGACAGCTAACCACATTTGACCTAACACGACCTTTTTGGCGGGAAACAAAACAACCCCTACCACTCAAAGACATCAACCAATCAGGAGCGAATCACAATTCCAATATGGCTCCTGCTGTAGCCAATCATCATCGACCCAAAACCAGTATGGCCGCTCTGTTAGTAAACAAAAACTACCCAACCTTAAAATAATCCAATTCTGTGTTGCCATATTAAAAACATTATTGTAGTTGGCCAACTGATTGGTCCAACATGGCCAAATTCTGCCAATTTCGCGTTCGTCGCGACACACCCGGCCGACAAGAAGTGAGCCACGAGGCTGTTGTTACATTCACGCATCTCGGCCACTGCTTTAACTGTCGCTATCCAATTTTACAATACTTCACTTACACTAAGTGACATCATCATCCACACACTTTGGCAAATATTCTTAATTTCAATTCCTTTTCTATAACACTTATTACAATCTCATGTCATACTCAATTACTTTCCCATGGAAAGTCTCCAATCTCCTTTTCGGCCCCCTGCCGATTCATTGCATTTAAACTTTCAATTAAAAAATCACATACAGAGAGGCGAAATCCACCCAACCAGCACACAAGCGCTATAAGAAGCGGTACAGTAGTCGGATAGAGGATTTCAGTTACGGCATGGGCTTCTTAGTAAGAAATATAGTAGATCTATAAGCTACTAAAGATCTCTTGTAGCGCGAAATAGGCCACAAATTATACAACTATAAGTTCTGCAATAGATCTAAAGTGGCCGCTAATGTAAGTTAGAATGGCGCTACAAAAGCTGCTTCAAGGCGCTGCAATGTGCCCTAAACGTTCAAAGTTTCTTGTGCAGTGCTTTTGTGCCACCTTCACTCTATTTCGGAGCTCGTGTATTTTCGAATTAACTTTCATCGCTTTAAAGTAGGTTTACTGTTGATTTACTATTTTATTTTTTAATAAATTATGGATGTGAATGCGTGCGTGCTGTGTGCAGTGAAAAGAACATAACTAATATGAAGGATTATCAGTAAGGTAAGTAATATGGTGTTGTATTTCTTTATGTGCATGTAATTGCAGTGCGATTACCAGTTTGTTGTCAATATATATATGAATTATTGTCAAAATTTTCACGCGCCCTCCGAATGTTACGTTTTAATGCAAAAAACAATATCGATAACTATGGTGAGGAATTATGTTTCAACATAAATAGTCGTTTTTAGCTTACAAAAAGTTTCATTTGGGTTAAACGTACAGAAATGAGGCTTAATTTTCATTTAAAGTTACGAGTTTGTGTCTTCAAAATATGGTAATAACCTTAAAAACATCCTTTTTGAAAACAGTATAATGGCGGCTCGATAAAAGCAGCTTCCAGTGTTGATTACATCTATTTTATCTGCTTGAACCTTATAAAGGCTCTAGTATTTGCTGCTGTAGATGTTTAGGTTTCACGGTTGTGCTACTAGTGCGCTACCCAACTGTGGTGCATGTACATCAGCGTTTTACAGTTACTATTTAGAGCCCAAGATGGTTTAATGCTATTTGACATTATGTAGTAAAAATAATCCTTAGGGATCCGTCATTAAGTTCGGCAGTTTTATTTTCCTTTTATTCAATACCTACCTAACTAGATTCAGTAATATGGACAATTTCAAGTGCATAGGCACCTATCTACTTTTATTTTTAATTTAGTATAAATAATATTTGGCCTGAGATTATTATTGTATAATAACGGTTAATAAACATGACAATTATGTCCAAATGCGACAGGTAAATATTGACATAATTGTCAGGATAAAGATCCGTTTAATAAAGGCAAAAATTGTCAATTTTTACCTGTCGAGTCTAAGGAAACATTCTCTGACTTAATTGTCATAGTCTTTGACAAATTTGTCACTTTTTCTGACATATTTGTCACAACATAATATCGGAGCATGCTAATGGGAGAACATGAGGGTAATATTTTAAAAATATTATAATTTACTTTGGTAATCAACTTCAACTTTTATTTATGTTTGCTATTAGTAATGGATGTCAAATTAACAATTTTAGGTCTTATTTATGAAAATAGAGAATATTCATCTTATTCTTCTTCTGCTACTATCACTGCTATCCGTTGACGATGTTTACACAATTTTTTACTTGTGATTTATTACTCGTATTAATGTAACTGCTGAATTGCTTTGACATTGGGTGCGGTTGCCTGTCGAAAATCTCTGACAATTTGACAAACATGTCCACCTGTCACGACAATTTAGTGTTCAATAAAACAAATTTGACAAGTTTTTCCGGACAAATTGTCACCTGTCGCCTGTCAAGAGAAATTGTTTACTAAACAGAAATATGTCAAAATGTCGCGACAAGTCGACACACTTGTAGATTTTCCACCGTGACAAATTTGTCAGGGATAATCTTTATTAAACAAGAAATTGTCAAAATGTCGGATTGTCACCTGTCACCTGTCACCTGTCGCCTGTCACGTTTATTAAACAGGCCCCTGGTATTCCAATTTATGTTTCTAATTATCATACTTTATGTTTTTCAGCTTCTGCCCGTGACAAATACCTACTTCTGAACCAGAGCTAAACCAGGAATCATTATCTCAAGAAACCTTCAAGAAACATACTTCGTAGTTCAGAATAATGAAAATGAAAATAATGTTCAGATTGAAAGAGCATTTTTAAAAATTTTAGGTTCTTTAAGAGGGAATGGTCAATGTTAGCCTATTTTCTTAAAATTGAAAAAAAATACATATTTGAGATCCTTACAACAAGCCCTTTCATTTAATATGTCACATATATTAGTAAAAATATGTTATTTATTTAAAGTATGGTATAATAGTTAGTGAAACCTTTTGTTCTCAAAGTCTAAGCGTTTGTACGGAACCCTCCAGGCGAGTGCAACTCGCTCTTGACCGGTATCTTATTAATATAAACAGCTGAAATACGACTTTAAGTTATATCACAGCGCTATTAACGTTTATTTTCCGTCATAGGCTGAATAAAATAAAATGTTTAATTTATTATACAGCTATGCGTTACATTTTTAGCACACCAGTTGCTAATATGGCGCTGTTAGCTCTAGTATGAAGTCATGTCCCTTCCCTGTAAATGTACAGTTACAAGAACTCTAGTGAACACCATTAAAATACTATAGGTGCTATAACACTGTTTTATAAATCCTACGGCTGTATAAAATATTTCATATGATTTCTTAGACAGCTATTAACCGTATAGTTTCTATATAATTCTCATATATAGCGCTAAAGACGCTATTTCAAAGTTACACAACTCTGCTATAGATATAGTGTTACAACATAATTAATAAAATATGTTAAAGAGCGTAAGGCTTTACGAAAACCCTCTATATGGACTTGAGTGCTATAGAGGCAAGTTAAAACCCTTTACAAACTGCCTTGCCTACTAAAGTACTCTTTTACATCTGAGAGTGGTATAAAAAACTCCATTAACTCCATTTTATGTCCTATAGCGGTTTAGTGAAGCTAGTATTTGTTTTTGTATTACCATAAGACATTTTTTTGCCACTAAACATGTCCTGTAACACCTAGCTGTTAAAGGGTATGAAAGTATGCTACTGTTCAACTTTAGGAAAATTGTACAGCAATTTAACAGCTGCTATACCACACTCAGGCTGTATAAGGCCTGTTTAAGCTGCTTGTGTGCTAGTTGGGTATCTTCTCAAATTCTGTACCAATAAATTCAAATCACGATACCAAATTCTCCGATTCTGTCTTCACCTGATAGGGCTTCGCAACTATCTGTTGAAGTCTCATATCTGTGGCATCTTCTAATATCATCAGTTGTTTGATTTGCGACAGTGTAAATTAACGTGTTTTCCTTTCGTTCTCTCCATTTGAACGTTATCTTATTCAATCCCTGTTGGCATTTTCCTTAGTGGTCCCTGTTGGCATTCCCCTAGTGGCTGGCTACAATTATATCTCGTGGAGCAAGTTCTCTAACGTCTTGAGATAATCAACTCAATGTTTTCAATAGTACTATTCAACATTCTCACATGGATATGTACCTACGCTTTAACCATTCCGACTTCATTAAATGTGAGTGTTGCTAGAAAGGTTATCTCAGTAAGTGGTCGCCATGACCGAAAACGGTCGGAAGGATCATCATCATCATCTCAGTAAACTACGTCCGTCCAAATCCGATATCACTTGAGCTGTCATTGGAATCCATATCTTTCTTTTTCCGTAAACTTATTATAACAAAACAAAAAGTCCGAAAATTTCCGTCAATGTAATAATAACTAACTCAACAATGCAGTTCGCCTTATCTTCTCTACGTTATTTTACTCAGATATGTTACTCAGACTCCATCATGAGACTTTCTTCCGACTTCGTTTGGAAGAACCTCCCGCGACAGGAAAAGTTGTTGTTCCAGGTACCAAAGACCAACAACTCTCGTCTGACATCGAGAAATTACAAACATTTTACGTCGTTTAAATTAGGTCGATCTAATATTCTTACTACTGTTACGTACCTAATCTTTAACGTAAAGCATGGTAATCTGTGTCTGTATAATATCTGTTTCCATTACCTTTATGACTTTATATCGACCTATGTCGCGAGTAAGCTATTGTCATGATGAATTTTACAATATTCAAATACAGCTCATTTTAGTTTAGTTTACTTTAAAGAATTTATCGAACCAGCAGCGCTTCTCAGAACAACAATAACAGTCTCAATTTTTCTAACTACGCGTAACGCTACACAGCTAACTATTTAACCAACGCAGCTTAATATTTTGCGAACTAAACCTCGCATCTTATCGAATAGACTCGCATCAGACCAGCCTTTTTCACCGTAACTTCACTACCGAGTTACATCCCCTTACTCAGATACAACGATAACCGTAATTGCTATAAGTCTATTATCGGATCATTATATCGCAACTAAACATTTACATGAACGCTCTTTATTCCCTGCTATTCTCGGCGTTTCAATATTGCTTTCAATTGAACAACTGTAACATCTTTAACTCCAACATACCACAACGACTAATAACTGTTGTTCACAATCTACCCATCTTCAATATACAAGCATACTGCACTGAGACACATCCTCCTGTGTCTGACCAGGAACAACTGAAAGGCAATACGCCTCTACTTGTTTAACCAGGAGCAACTGAAAAGCAATACGACTCCACTTGTCTAACCAGTAACAACTGAAAGGCAACACGACTCCACGTGCCCAACCTGTAACTGAAAGGCAATACGACTCCACGTGCCCAACCTGTAACTGAAAGGCCATACGACTCCACTCTTCGACTTCAGAAAAGCTCGAACACTGAAACAATTGACACAACTTCGACCACAAGACAGCATAAGAGAAATCAAGTACCGAAAATATCCTTTTACATGACGAATGTTTGAGCTTATCCTTCTAACCGTCTCAAATTAAACACGTATTACAGGTATTTTCATGTCCTAACTCCGTGTGTATTTTAACTCCGCCTTCAATTCTGTTTCCATCACATCGCATAATTCTCGTAAAGATTAAATCGCCTTCTTTACGATTCTTTTCCGTACCTTTCGACTAACGCATAGCTCCTTGTGTATCACGCTCAACTTTCTAAATTCGATATGTCAACTTCATTCTAGTACTTCAGTTTCTGTCCAAAATTTACAACTTCATTTCTTGTCTCTCAATGACTCAAATCTAAATTCGTGTATTCATAATTACGCCATCCTTATCAATTACAATACAATACAATACAAATAATTCTTTTTATTATACTATCAATTATTAATTAATTTTATGTTCAAAGTTGTCTAACTCCAATAATACTCAGTCTTTTAGTTTCTTCTACAATAGTAAACAACCAACTCAAAACTATCAGAAAATATTAATATAATAATATAAATATTATAATATATATATAAATATTATATCAATCGCCAAATGGTTTGTTCTCTACTACAAGATTGTAAGTAGGAATATTTATCATCTATTACTACCGCATAAACCTTTCATATGACTGAACAACAATTATTTTCACTATTATATCCACAATTGATAAGAAAAAATGTTTGATCCCGACATTTCTATTGTTCATTAAACAAATCGTATCGTATAAGAGTTATTAATTTCCCGTTGAACTAACCTTTCCTCAATATCTATGTTCGATTCACTTGAAACTCTGTTTATGATAATCAGTGATACTGCACAATAATTTATCTCGTTAGATGGACAACATTACCGACCTTATTTCAATCTATATTTTAGCGATTAACCATTTACCAATTCATTGTGTTTCAAACAAATAAAATCTTCGCGTAATAGTACTTATCTGTGATAAGTCAAGTTACAAAAATTATTAGCAAATATACCGACTACATTGCACCCAACCAAACAACAATTGACTAAAATTGTACTCGTCAAATATTCGATGAAGAACACCGTTCAAAATTAAATACTATACTTTCAATGATTGGGAATGTAGTCGCATCGCACAATAACATCGAATCATCGTGATTTCAAACTTCATGAGCTAACTACAACACTACTTCTAAACTTCTACGATTTCAGACATCATGAACGAATTTTACAAAAGTAGTATTAATCTCAATTTAATCATTAAATTATTTTACTCTTAGAAACTTAGTTTATCTCGACAGCTCGGATCATTAAACTAAAATGACATTTATGTTCCTTACTATAAGCTATAAGCCTTAATACTTATATTCCAAATGAAGAAATCTGAACTACTGCGTCAATAATAATCTTTGATCAAAACCAAATATGCAAACTTTATTCCATCTATCATATCAAAGTTAATTTCTAAAACCCCTTGAAAAATTATTCGTCTCATTAAGTACCAACCATGTAAACATTATTCAGTATCTCGGTTAGCTAAAGTAACTATACAATGTTCCATTTTTAATTGCCTTTATAGATTGAAGGTAGGTATTTACTTTACAAAATTGTATTCACTATCTCGCGGTTCTAACAAAATTAAACATTTATCTCATTCGTGGGCTTCTTAACAACAATGACTCAGAATAAAAATTAAGAATGTATTAAGTTGTTTAAGGAATAAAATACTACTAATTTATCTCGCTTATCTGTCACTATTTGATACCACTATCTTAAACGATCACGACTTTATCCCTTAAAGAGTTCGAATAATAAAAGTACTCCCATTTAACGTATTAAAATATTTAAGCACAACTAACACAAAAATTTGCACAGCTATGGGGTACATAAAACACAACTTGAATTCACAACTTTACATGACCTACAACTGGCGCATCTCTACGCAAATAAAGGACTACCCTTATGTAATTCGAACATTTCAATTACTCTATCCGCGATCTGGATAAAAACTATTCGTGAACTCAATCTAAATATTCGATTCAAGTGCTCCGCCTGCACTTAGATAACCCGGCTATGACTAACCTTATCATATAGTAGGTTTCCTTTAATCAATACACAATACGTTAACCTACTAGGTCTTTAGCGCCTCTTTAACCTTTCTGACAAATCATATTCACTTCCGTAAAGCTATCCAAATTGGAACATTATCGTATTGCTTGCTATAAAGACTGTGTCTGCCGTTAACTTTCAAAATTATAGTTCTAAAAAATCTACTGCTTTCATCTAAGGCGCTCTCACTTTATTTAGTAGTCAATTTTATGTCAATTCAGCCTTAATACTTTGTTTCTTTCACACAACATACTTTTAGCTAACAACAATACGTTACTATTACTATCTAGTTTTATACAAATTCCTTCGCGAATTTATAACAATAATATTCCAATTAATTCCACTAATATTAAACTTTAATAGCCGCATGTAACCTTCTCGAAAGCACTCTAACTTCCTTATCGATATTACCCGCTTCATTACTCTAAACCGATCGTCATTATTAAGAGAAAATTATTAAAAAGGCAAAGTTTCGTTTACAATATTCAAATTCTCAATGAATCCCTCAAATCATTTTGAACCGTAGATAACAACAAGTCAATTCGTATTTATATCATTATTATATTACAATTTTACATTACATATTTATGTCTATGTAAGTTCGAGTAGATAACTGTCGTTTTGTCGAGGCCGTAATATCTTGTGGGGGGGAGGAGAGGAACTTGTAATTCTGATTCCGATAAATTATTCAAGATCAATACTAAACATGGAAAGCTATTAATTAATTACGCTATTGAAAGAAAGCAAATAGAAACTATCTATTTATTTACTACTTATCACGTTTCAGTTTCCGGTTTGATAATCCATTTTACAAGTAGAACCTGAAATTGATCATCATTTTCTTTTACTACTACATTATCCAAATACTCATTACTTTCGAACACAGTCAAAATTATATAGGCAAATGTATCTATACAATTAAAGTAACTATTATCCTTCCATTCCAGATTCAACTACAATTAAATTCCGTATTAGTATGGACCGAAACGATACCAAATTAATACTTCAGTGAAACTAAACACGTAGCTAAACTTATCTGTCACTTCTGTAAACGTCACGTTAACAAAACGAACTACAAATATTTATAAATAATGTTATGTCTACGAATTTATACACTCGATCCTTTAACCAAGAATAGGGTCCCAAGTTGTGACTAGTGTATATTACCACAATTTGGATCGACATACCTACCAACGATATACTCAATATTGAACACTAACTACGAGTACTGAACGTAATAATACTATCTATATTCAATATAGTGAGCCAGACTTGACGTTAAAAGGGCTTAGTAAAAATTGCAAAACCCGAGAAATAAGAATCAAGAAAAATACTTCTCTAATCCCTTCGTAAATCTGAATTTATCTCAATCTTGTTAAATGAATCAAATCTATAAGTACCTACTATTATTTAATACATATTAGCAAAAATTCGGAAACAACAGTCTGACTGGCTATCTTCTCGTTACACTAGTAGTCGCGAATTCTTCAAATCATTATACTAACCAAAGCAATCCAAGTAAGGATCTATTTACATCCATTCAACGAATAGACGACTCGAACTTTATACACTAAGTAACTAATCAGAAATTAAAACCCCTCAGCTTCGTTATTTCTTCAAATTTTGATAATGTATCTTAAAATTCACTGGTCAACGTAATTGAATTCATTCAATGACATATTAGCGAGTACGCATACTACCGGTACTAGTCTAAAACTCCTCTTTGTGAAAAACTTGTAATCGCAGCTAAATAATTTAACTATCCGGATAAATCGAGCAACCGTTCTCAAAAGGTACGCATCAGCTGTTTTTACTAACGTAGGCACTTCAACGCTTTATTTACTAGCTACATCAATAGTCTAGAATTAAAGGGCAAAAATAACAACAATCTGCTCTTCATCACTCCGCTGAACATAACAAAAAATAGTACCAAGAAAATCCGAAAACCAAACCTTATACTGTTTCATAGAAATGTAACCCGTCGTAAAATACATTTTTTTTTAATAAGCAATGCGTCTATAGTTGCTCATCACACGTATGGTTCGCGGCAGATAAAGCTAGTAAATAATTTTAAACGAGCAAATGAAATATAAACACCACGATATTTCCGATCAAGAAGTTCAATATATAACGTTATAAACAGACCTAGACATCTCTTATTGCATCAGAATGAAGTTACAATTTCTACCATTCCTAAGATTTACTTTACTTACACTACCTTGAAAAAATGTACTATAGGAAATTCAGTAAAATCAAAAAGTTAATCAATGTAAACAAATGATTCACGCGGCAACTTGGTAAGGTTAAATCTACTATGTACCCCCTTCTCTTCTATACTCAAAACTGACACTAACTCAAATCTATAAAATCTTTACACGGTACTAAAAAAATATTAATTATCTAATCTCGTAATAATTTAACTTTAAGTAGGTAGGTACGAAAATGTTTCGTTAAAAATATTTAATCTCCGTCACAATTTGTTAATAACTATTACCACTCTCCGCTTACAAATCTCTAAGTAATGATTTCACTACCCACACACATTAAGAAAATATAACAAACAACAGGTCCTACAATTTTTCATCATAATAAGCCCTGCAATAATGGATAGGAAAAATAATAACGTCACGTTATAATAATGATAATGTGTGTTAACTAGTATCACCACTTCCGTTGCAAAAACATACTATTTAGTACTATTTAGAAAATTCAAGTACCTACTTCCTAAGCGCAGCACTACTACTTCATATCAATGACCGAGTAAATAAATTACAACTTCAAACGTTAATAGAATTTACCTATTTCTAAAGAAGTGAGTATAAACACCTACTTGCCACTATAATAGCTTGGTACATGTCACACCACCTGACAAGAATAAGACAAGAATAAGTCACCATTAAAAAAGAAATAACTGTCACTAACTCCGTCAAATTAAATTTACTGCCAAATTAATTATTTAAATTCTAGGTTTTAACAACTATAACATTACACTCCGTAGTAAAATTCCTTTACAATTTGCTAGATTTTTGAATTTAAAGATAAATTTTACCGACTTTAATGGATAATAAAAAACAAACCACACCGCTACAAAAATGTAAAATTTTGTATTTTACTAATGGAACTTTACCCTTCGACAAACTCAAGTCAAGGCGGCATAACCCGTAAATCTTTGCCTACACCTTTCGTAAGTATACATTTTATTGTGGGTAGACTGAAACGATATCTGACGCATATTCCACAAAGTCCAATTTTAACTCCTCGATACTGTAAGGTTGACTGGAATAATAAGACCTACCTTTCACAACTTTTCCGTACGATACGTTTTATGTCTTTCCTTTGCAATGAAGTACCTACATATCATTATAATAATTTTATCGCGGAAAATTTAACAACGCGTCCTACAAATATGAATTACTAAAGTAATAGGTTTAGAGGAATGGAAAATGAAGAATTATGATTATTAGACTATTATTAGTATAAGTACAAGACATTGTATGTAATATTCGTTCGTCTCCTCCCTATCCCATAGAAAAGGTCCCTTTAGACAGCCACCGGCAAATAATATTGCCGTTTAATTAAATTAGAATTTTCTCATAACACGCGGAATAAATATCTATTTATACTCTCATATTTCTAGCCAAGATCTAATTGTACGTACCGATCATGGTGAGCTACAAGAAAAGTACACTTGTAACAAGAACAGATACACAAGGAGCCGTGCCCATTTTATCAACGTATTTGATTAATCTCACGCATTACCCTGTACCATGACGTCAAACAATGTAACATTAAAATTTCGCGTTACTACTTCTAATAACGACTGGTAAAATACAAGCGTCTAAGACCATTATCCTTTTGTCATCGATTTATAACGGGCCCTGTTATAAACCAATGCCATCCATGACAAGTATCAACCAAACCACCTCTTGGTATTGGCTGGTCCTTGGTACAGGTAATTAGATAAATGGGCAAAACAATATCCGAAAATAACATACGTTCAAAAGTAACTTATCGCTGCTTTGTACCAATAACTAACGTGTTCGTAACACTACCCGCAATTCGAAAGTTTATATGACGTACGGTAAAATCTCATTCTTACTGTATCTTTCTGGGGAAAGGCAAATTTCTGAGCACGATACAGCCTATGCTGTTCTTCGATGTCGAAAATTATTAAAATAATTTTATCATATCTGTAGCCTCATCATTTAGCCAAAATGACACTAGGTTAACGAAATGCCAACAAATTAAATCCTCATGTATAGCCACTTCTCTAAAAAGGTTTGTACATCATCAAATCTTGCTGAATCTCGATCCCCGGCATCTCCACCATGTCGGCGAGCGCGCATTGGGGCAATAAATAACATATATGTATGTACATGTATCTATAGTCTCCTTGAATATATGTACTATATGACGTAATCGAAACGTCATCCAGGGAAGTAGCCGCTCGCCGAAAAACAATTCCGGGCCATAAACAATATGAAATTTCCTACCTTGACCGCCGGACTTCCCTTTCGCTTCGCTGATAGAACTCTAGCTCCGACTGCGCTGCAACTGTCGCTTTCCGCTGACGTTGTGATAACCAGATGAGACGCAGGACACAAGACCAAGGAATCACTGCACAACCTGTGGGATTATGATAAGTTGATTTCCATGCATACTCATAAGTGATAGCTAGAGAATAATACAAATACATATAAGATATCATAAGGGTTGGATTGTCATAGTCAGTCACACACTCAACAGCATTGTCAGGTAGTCGTCGCAACAGTAATCGTAGTAGTCGTACATGGCTTACCAACTGACTTATCGTTCCCATCCCTGACCAGATCCACAAGGGCCACCTAGGTCATCTGTAAGTCCAGATAAATGATGATACCAAACTTGGGCAGGAATGAAGCTTCAGTCCGACCTTGTAGAAGCTTACATTCCAATTTAGGGGTAGGCGTGAACGCTTCATTCGAACCATGTAGAAACGCTCATTCCTCTATATCGTCTACCAGTCTTCCAGTAGACGATGCTGGCGCCAGCCCTATCGCCCAATCGTGCCTGTTGGGCGATTTGCACACTTGGACTCCCCACAAGTGGCCTCCAGGTGGCGCGACCACCGGTATAACACATAACAGTAGAGCTCTCAACATTACATTTCACAGTATGATACATCTTTCATACACGATACCAATTGGGAGGCCACATATCATAAGTTAAACAGTTCAGATAACAAGTCAGTCCAAGTAATCAGTCTGTGGGGAAGTCATACATAGTCAGGTCAATGTCTTAGGTAACACAAACACGTGGCATAGTTATACATGACAAATATATATACATGGACATCTCTAAGAGCTCGAAACACATCAAGACTACTTAGCTTTATATTCCCAGAGTTCCACCGCTGCTCCAGAGTCTGCCGCCACGCGACATAGATTCCTCTTACACTTCTTGCTTCTCCGGCCACTGACACAAGACTGAACGACAGCTAACCACATTTGACCTAACACGACCTTTTTGGCGGGAAACAAAACAACCCCTACCACTCAAAGACATCAACCAATCAGGAGCGAATCACAATTCCAATATGGCTCCTGCTGTAGCCAATCATCATCGACCCAAAACCAGTATGGCCGCTCTGTTAGTAAACAAAAACTACCCAACCTTAAAATAATCCAATTCTGTGTTGCCATATTAAAAACATTATTGTAGTTGGCCAACTGATTGGTCCAACATGGCCAAATTCTGCCAATTTCGCGTTCGTCGCGACAAAGACCATACCTTTAAATACCCGCTTACCCGCAAAGAAACAAACAAACGTATCGAATATTCCAAAAGTTACTGAACTAAAATGTACCAAACCGCGATATAAACAGTTGTATACACATACATGACCTAATTAAGATACTAAAAATTCATTAAATTCAAAGTAAACTCTGTTTGTTGTTTATACTTACTATACATACGTACCTAAGCTATATATTCTAGGTAAGAACTATTATATCGTGGTACATGTTAATGGTTTTATAGCAGCTATAAATCATTTACTGCCAGTTTTAATCACATGCTGCATATTTTTATGTTATGCGAGTATTTCTTTTAATAAAGGGTCTTTGTATAATGGTTTAGTAATGTGGTTGATTGGGTATCGTATAGAGTGCCATTGTTGACCAGGATAACTAAACCTAAAGTTTTCAGTTTCAGTTTCTTTCTACTACCAAAAAATCTTAATGAGTTAATGACAATTGAATTAAGATTTTTGAAGTGAAAACTTCTTAAGCGGCGTTGTACACTTTTTTTGAAATGGGTGAAAACTGTAAAACTTAGGACACGTGAATCGCGTCAGGAGTCACGTGTCCTGATCGAAAATTAGTAAGACGGATGGAGAGTAGTGTTGTAACATCGAAATCGATAAAAAGCAAAACAATAAGCAATGCAGAACGCTAATATTCAAGTTTTCACTTCTGCCGGCAACCCGTCTTTTTTGTGTTACGAATTCTTATGATAGATTTTAACCTGCCTAACCTTTAAATTAACTTTCTACTAAAAGTACTTAATCACATTATTTTTCGGATAATTCAACTTACAATATTCTTCTGAACTTGGATAAGTTATACAATATTTTTCAGGGTCGCGCAACGAACTTGTACTTTGTCAACAAGACAATAATTGGGAATACAAAATAGTTGTGTGATTTATTCTTCTAATAAATTCATTATTGGTGTACCACAGAATAACCGTAATGTTGTACCAGTATATAAGTAGTAATTGTCAGCTAACATCCCATTTTGAAGCACGGAAACATCTAAAAGGTCAGTGATTCATAACATTGACAATAAGAGAAATTCATTTTTTTATTAAAACGGGAAACAAACTTTACTATTAAGGAGATTTTTAGTTAGGAATAGGTACTTTACGATTTTTGTAAAATATATTTTATCATACTAACTTTTAAGTTAACTCTCCCGTGTCATAAATGTAAGTGACTGAATTAAAAATGACTCTGTATCGCGTTTTGGCCGGTTCAAAGCGCGGTCATTCCCACACTGATAAATAAATAAATGCTGTCGAACGAAAGGCCAAGGTTGCGCCGGCGCAAGGCTGCTTCCTTCCGCTGCCCCGCGAAATACCGCCTCATTATCATACTGAGATAAAATTATTGTAATTCATCATACCTCGTCGTATTTTAAACTTTGAAATGTAATCAACAAGTTCCGTTTTGCAATGTGAAGTAGGTACATACATTGCGTCAACGGTGTGATAAAAATGTAATGGTTGGAATTTGAGACCAACTGGCTACGTAATGAAGATCAAATAAAATCATACTTGTAGCTTCTTATATGTGTAGCATGTGTCACAGGGTCACAGTTTCGAATCCAGCCACAAATATTTGCGATTAGAAAAAAGATCAAGATTTTTTTTATTTACAAAATACACGATCTCCTTGAATCTGATGTCCGATCAAATGATATCACCATTTAACAGCCTAGATCATCAATCATTACCTTTCCACATTACCATATTTTCATCGACGAAACAGTTTTCCCCCGTTAGCTAGCATTTTCCAAAACTTGGTCACAATATGGGTAAATTTATCACATTAATATTTTTTTTAAAAGAACCAGGTTTCATTTCTATCAACAATATACCTTGAGGTTCTTAATTTAAATGTATGTCTATCACCGGAATCGGACGCACCCAACCGCAACCCATCCTGTAGGTGTCGTTAAAAGCTACATTATACAGGAAATAGCCACACCTTTTACAAATGTAACCAACAACAACTGCAATCCCCAACCTACATGCCAAGTGCAGGCCCCGGCCAAAGAACAGGCGGAATATTTAAAGATGTTTTAGCAAATGTATTACATTTACCTACTATTTGCCCAAAATTGTCACAGAGTAAATACAAGTTATTTAAATTGGAATAACAAGAAGATTTATACCTGGTTGACTTGTGTTCATCGCTGTATCGTTGTACGGAGCCGTTTTGTGTGTTTATTTGGCGTGCGAAACATAACAATGAAGTCTCGCTGATGAATGAGCGTATACGTGTAAGATGACGCGCGGAACTAATCCTTCAATACATAATATATACCTAGGTATATAATGGGATTCTCGCAACTTCACCTCTCTAACAATACTTTAAGAGTTTTTGAACTTGCCTTTCGCAGAGAACGTCGAATCGTAAGAGCGTCGAATAAACGTACATATGAATTCGAAAATCGAAACACATTGGTACGTGCCGAGGTTCGAACCCGCGAACTTCCTAATGGAAGTCAACGGCTCTAGCCAATTAGCCACCGATGCTCTCATAAAACATCTTAAATCGCATTCAAAACGGCTCAACTACATTTCTCAAACAAAATCTATTAAATCATACTGAATCGTATTTTTATTTATAAGTTACTGTTTATATAAGGAAATAAAACCAAGTCTAAACCACAGAATAAATAATAGTACTAGGTACCTAAACCCACGATTATTTCTACTAGCTTTCCACTCCGCGGATTTGCCCTGGTTAACAGGTTTTCCCGTGGGAATGAGGTATTTTGCAGAGGTAATAAGTAGCCTATGCTTTATTCTGCTGTGTAAGCTATATTATAGAAAAGTTTTATTAAAATCCATTGTGTAGTTTTTACATAAAAGACTAACAAGACATCCATACATCCATTACCTCACAAACTTTCGCGTCCATTATATTATAGTAGGATGTCTGATGAATTGTGTTTTTTTCTGTGATCATCGTGACTGAAACGTCAACCATTTAAGGAAACAATTGACTAACGACTTGATTATAAGAGCGAGCGAGGCGAAATTAATTAACGCTTTGCTAAACCATAGATTAATTTTATAAATAAGGCTGAACGCTATTCTATGTACCGTGTAATTACAAGTAGTTTACAATAGATCTTTTTCTAATATAACTATAAATAAATAAAATAAATAAATATGTGGGACATACGGATGTAGTGTTATAGTCATGTCGGAAGCCTAAGGCGGCTCAACAATTCCGACACCAGGGTTGGTTAACCTCGAAGCCCACTCGATAAGAAGATATATTATTAGAGAGAAGATATATATAAGAAGATAGATATATTATTTACTACATATTGTTGATGTATATGTATAATTTATCCCAATACTTGTTCGACTTGTGCTCCAGCTATATATATATATTTTTAATTTATTATTTTCAGTAGTCTTTGGGTCGCAGAATGACTATTTTTGTTAATATTTAACTTTATAAGAGTGCTACTCGCTCCTGGGTGCTGGCAGAATATCAGTGTTGCAAGTTTTATACTTGTAACAATATGCTGAGTCAGCTCCATTTCTTTGTTCAATACAAGTCACAAAATTGCCAATTCTGTTGTATTAGGTCGCTTTGTTGAAATTGTATAAATTATAAATTCATCTTGTGATTTGTATTGGTACTCTGAATAAACTTTTATTCTATTCTATTCTCTTCTTAAGATGATATGGGACATCTCACACACGGCCATCTGACCCCAAACTAGGCAGAGCCTTACTGTGCGTGCCAAATAAGAATAGGACTGTGGGCGTCTTGACAGTCCTATTCTTATTTGGCGCGCATAGTACATATAAAAATACCACATCCAGACACAAGGCAAACACAAGTGCTCATCACACGAATGTTTGCCCTGGGCGGGATAAGAACCCGCAACCCTAGGAACTAGGCTACGGGGCCCAAACCGGGGGGTAAAACTCTTGCCTTATCAGATTTATTACAAGTAATTTTTCATTCTATATCGACAACTTTATTTACAAGGTATTATCTACTTCTGTTTTCAATGCTTCACTTTATTTATTCTCTAGAACATAAACCTGTATTGAAGGTACTTTAATGGCAAAACTCTACAAACAATAGTTCAATAACTAAAGATCTATGTTTTAAATAAGTAAATAAAGCTGTAAAACACCAATCATTTACTTTTTGTTATTGTATGGAATAAACAGAACGTGCCTTTTAGGAAATAACACTAAATTTAAAAAATTTATAACCCCCGACACAAAACCGTTACTTGATCCTTTCAACAACTAGAAAAGAGCTGATAATCTTCAAATGGCTGAAGATATTTTCTTGGATCATAGCTAAGAACACTCTCTATTGTGACACCTTAGAAACAAAGAAAACTAGATCCAAATCGGCGCATCCGTTTAGGAGCTACGATGCCACAGACAGACAGACAGACAGACACACACGTCAAACTTATAACACCCCTTTTTTTCGTCGGGGGTTAAAAATAATAGAAACTTATGAAAATTGTTTTACGCGCGTCTTTTCGGAACGGATGTGCACTGATTACGATTTTTTTAAACAAATTATTTTTTTGGTAAACCTGTTAATACTGTAGTAGGAATTAAGAGCAAAATTACTAAACTTAAAAACATCTCTTTTTTAGAACAGCTCATTAGTAAAATATTACATTACCTACAAATGCCTAATAATAAGAATATATTGTAGCAGAGCTAATCGACTGGAGCGAGTGAAAATGTTCATTGAAATGGAACCTTTTGTCTCTTGTTGTATCTCCTGAAACAATGGTAGGCATAAAATAATATAAGGAAACCGAGACCGTTCGGAATTTTGTTAAAACACGGTATTTTTGAAGAGAAATGTTTAGCAGATTTAAAATCAGCCCCCAAGAAGAACTGTGACAAGATATTATCTCACATTTAAGAGTCAAGAAGATGATAGTGTGAGAGTATTAACACGACAAAATTATATCTTGTCACCCGTAAAACCTCATTCTACCACAGGCCGAAAACGTTACAAGGGTGGCGCGTGGGTTTGCCCCATGTTATTTTGCAACATATACTTACCGCCTGTTAGCGTATTTTAGTACATATTTTTAAATAGAACTGACTACCCCGAATGGGGGCTTAACAATATTATTATGACGTTCTCCTGACAGTTCACATAAAAATGCTTAATAAGTATGGATTGCAAATCCAATAATAGTCGATATTTGCATATTAACTAATAATAATAATAATAATGTCTTTATTAATTAAACCAACTATTTAATACATCATGCTGAAGCCTGCAATAGCGTAAGCTGTGCTACAGACTTCAGTCTTCCCCTACTATGTCTTAAAGCTAAACAGTTAAGAATTAATTATTATTTAACATACCTATGAACTGAGTGTATATAAATATAGTTACCTTATATATCTTTTTATACATATATATATATAATATATGTGTACGTGTGTGTTTCCTTGTACTACTACCTTACTTAACTATTTCCTTAACTTGCTTAAACAGCATCTTAATCAGTTAACGATCCCATTGAACTGTATTAGCACATATAATTGCATCTATTTGATAGTTATTGATTTGCAAATACTCGCAGTGTTCAAACAATGGGTTTGTGTACATTACATGTTTAACGTAATTCAATAGCTTGCATTGTCAATCACACCATACCGGCAGTTCCCAGTATCATTATTATACTTAGCTTTACCTGCCCCCCCGAGCATGACATTTGTGACAAACTATCCCTTACCTATCTGTCAAAATATTATTGGAAACCCGCCATTTTGAAATATCTTCCAATTAGTTGAGAGTATTCGCACGACAAAATTACGTCTAGCTCGCGTGAACGTTCATGCAAGAGGGGCTGTTATACATTTTGCACACTGTTTTTCTTTTGCTACTTACGTTATGTCACGATTTAAAATAGAATAAATAAAAAGCGTCAGTGGTCAAGTGGCTAGGGTCGTTGACTTCCATTCGGGTAGAGCGGTTTCGATCCTCGGCATGTGCTAATTTGTTATCGATTTTCTAATTCATATATGCGTTTATTTGAATCTCTTAAGTGCAGAAAAACATTAGGAAGAAAATTGGGCTCTTAACAACAGAGAAAGGTACAATGAAACATAGTTATCAGTTTTCAGACGTGAAGAAGTAACAAATATACATACTCACACTCGCAAACTTTCGCCTTTATAATATACTAGCGACCCGCCCCGGCTCCGCACGGGAAAATGGTTATTCTGGGTTATCCTTAAGTATATTATGCATGTATTATACATATAAACCTTCCTCTTGAATGACTCTATCTATTAAAGAAAACCGCATCAAAATCCGTAGCGTAGTTTTAAAGATTTAAGCATACAAAGGGACATAGGGAGGGACATAGGGACAGAAAAAGCGACTTTGTTTTATTTATACTATGTAGTGAAGTGTGATAGCAATTTCTTCTAACTCCAGTTGTAGGACTTTAATATTTACTCATCGCACCTTTAATGGAGAAACATTGATTACATTATTTGGTGACGTATGTTTGTAGTGCAAAGATTTTTTAAATAAATTCAGTCTGTCTTTTAATAAATTCATTTGAGTTAGATTATGTTTACTTATTTCGTGGCTTATAATAATAAACTAATTCTTTGGAATCAATTTCACTTCCTCTGTCATTATTAATTGATAGATATAAAAGGGTCACCTTTACAATTACCGTAATTGATCATTAAAAATCTGAAAGTAAGCGTTCTTTAACCATCGGCAGATTTTTTTCACCACGTCCAATAACGTAACAATTTGAAAGGAAAAATTACCTTTATTTAATATCCTCCGCAGAGCAACTTTTTCATTAAATTCATCGTCATTTAACAGGAAAATGTCGAAGTTAATTCTGTAACAGATTGTTTTAAAGTTGGTTACAAAGTTTCACATTCTATAAAGTCTAGTACAGCGACAATATTTTTATGAAATTTAAATAATTTAATCACCGACATGTACAGTACTTGAGGTTGGACGTTCGCACTACGAAATTTACCCCTCCCCTACGGAATACAGGCCCTTTCAAGGTCAAAATGTCTAGCCGCATGTGCTGGCTACTGTACTTAAGCGCATAGGTTCTGAACTTTTCTAATTTCACTAACGGCTGCAAAAATCTGATATATTTTTTAAAAGAGTAAAGCGACGCGGATTCCTCCTCACTATTAAAATCTGTTTATATTTCTTATGTAATTGAATATTTAATTACTTTAAAAACCTAATAAAGGAAGCTTGTAACAATGGAAGCTATTTGATATTGCTACTAGTCATAAATGATCGTAAAGTTACCTATAAAACAGTCTACCACGAGCTGGCAATTATACACTGAGGAATACTGTTCCGATCTGCTTTAGTTTCGTCAGTCATTGACATTAATTGGTAGCTGTAGCGGAAAACATCAGTGCGTGCCGCGGAGCTGGCTTGGCCGCTCCTCTCCTCGGAGCCAATCACAGTGCCATATATCCATCAGACCACAGATCAAGACCAGCCACAACCTTGAAAAGAGAGGAGAGAGGCAGCCGGGCTTTCTAAAAACAATTGTTTTGATGTGAAATTGCACATGTGAACGGCGACAGTCACATTTGTCGCTGCACAAAAAACCAGTGCGGTAATGGACGGCTGACCCCCGTGAGTGGTAGAGTGCATATTTGGGGGCGGCCCCAGTGCTATCGCGCGAAGTTCGATCAAGTCCAGCTCATTGTACAGTGGTATGAGCGTCGGCCGCCCGCGCTGGCGTCTGCCCGACACTCGACGCCCGCGCCGCGTTTACACACCAAAATGACGCTAGTATTTTTCTAACTTAAAAAAAACGCTCCAAAATGTGCTGTGCCAGAATCACTAACTACTTGTTCTACAAGCTAAGGAAGTACACATGCGGACTTGCCCGAGAAAGTGAGTATCTTGGTATTTCCAGCGCTAAAAATTAGCAACGCACGCGCCAGTGTTTGTTCGATAAGTGGATTTATCGGAGTGTTTGCTAAAAATTAGCCATTACATTCGATCTATTTATACCACATGGGAGTCTACGGGTATGTCGATGGACTGTGGAATGATTTGTGACGTTATTATCTTGAATTTCGCGTTAGTTTTTTTATCGGAGCCGGCGGAATATAAACAAATGTCAATGTCATGCCGTGCGTGGCCGTATGCCGTATTTCTGTTGCGACCTTTCAGTTGTTAGATTTTAATGTTTTGTGCATTCGTCATGAAGTTTCAGCAGCTTTGAAATGCAATCTACAATTTTAGGAAGTTTCATTCCAATATAGAATGTACGAAGATTTTAAATTTTTAATTAGCGGAATGTTAATTGTAGTACATGTTTTAGTCTCAAAACAGATTAATCTATCAACTATAAACGGCTGACAAAGCTTCTCAAAAGGGCACTAAGCACAAAATAATTAATTACCGTACAAGGTAGCCCATTGGATATCTTTTTTCATATCGTTATTTCACGTACGCGTTGCAAAATAGATATTTTTTTAGGCTGCACTGGTCTAGATCTTTTGCCAATGAATGACGAAAAAAAAATTATATAAAAAAAAAAAAAAAATTTACGTCGTTTAAAAGTGGTAATCTAACCTCCGAATAATGATGAAATACATTAATTTTCGATCTTGACAACTATGGTACCTATTATATTATACCTACATAGAATTATATCGAGAGCGCTGATTTACGTTTGTAAAACATTTTAAAACCACCAAACCGTGAAAAAAACTAGTGTTGTTAAATCATATTCCATAAACCTTTATGACAGTTTTATACAAGTAGTTAAGTCGATGTGTTTCACGTTCAAACAATACAATGTATTGTTTCACTTATTTATGAAATAATAAGTATGTATTTATTACTAAATAGTCATAATAATATAAATAATCATCGCGGCTTTTCCGTTTAAAATTAAGTAGTTTGCGATATGGAGAACTAAACTTCTAAACGGAAGGATAAAGTATGTATATAGATTCTGGGGTAACTAATGTTTTTTGTATTTTAAAATTATACCATAAATAAACACATAATTGACATAAAAACGTGTGTGTGTAAATTTCGGTATTAAAAAAAGTATCCTAAATCTACCCTTTCTTAACTAATGCGC